>JAPMOR010029556.1:17039-95673 GCA_026543865.1 Argiope aurantia
AAGTTAATATCCTGTTTTTTATATTCTAGTAATTTCTATTTGTTACACTTGGCGATATGATTTGAACGTCTGCAGATGTAACAGAGTCTTACACCAGAACCTTTGTTTTTCCTATAATAAAACACTTCCGCATTAATTACTTCAGCGCGAGTACTCATCGGCGAACAACGTATTTTCCTTCTTCAAGTAAAATTTCTAATATTTCGTCCATTGACTTGTCACGTTGGGTTTTGAGAATTTCTCGCACTTCAGAGAATTTTCATTTCAGTCCGCGCACTGTATAGTAAACGAGCTCCCGAGGTGTGAGATTCAGTGCTAAAGAATGACACTTCGTAGCAATTCCTCTTGCTCTGGCAACATAATCGTTTGCCGATTCATTACTTTTCATTTGAAGATTTTTCAATTCATTTCCGGCATCTATTTTGCGGTCTTCTGCTTGACCCGTAAATGTTGACTTTATTTTATCCCAAAGAATTTTTGCATTTTCCTCTGCTGCGCACTGTAGGGCCTGTTCGTCTGACAATGATAACTTAATATAAGCAACGGCGTCAGAATTTTTCTAGTTCCATTCTGCTGCATCTTTTTCACTTAGATTATCTGGTTTCACCGCGGATATCACCGCGTCCAATCTTTTCAAACTCACTGCTGCCTGTATTTTCAAATAAAATAATTCGTTCTATTCAGCTCAGGGACGTTTAATTTATCCCTGCTGGTAATTTCGTTTTTGACAGTTTCGTTTAGAGTCACACAGTTCACTTAGAAATTTTAACGAAACATAACTACGTACTAGAACCACGCTCTGCGACCAATTTGTTGTTACTTTTCAATAAATCTCAGCATGGTTCTTGAAGACAGCACATTTATTAGACAGAGAAAAGAAAAGAACACAGGTATTGACAATTACGCACACAGCATCATGTTAAACAGTTCGCGGGAGAAATGCACCGGAACGAAGCGTCAGAAGCGTAATCACACAGATATTCCTTCGCGAGAAAAATAGTCCATTCGCTTCATCTCAACAATTAGTATTGTGTAGGACTATCTTTGACATGTAATACAGCTTGAATTCGCCTAGGAATCAATTCATAGAAGTGTTAAATAGTGTTTAGAGGAATATTGTACCTTTCTTCCTGGAGATATTATGAAAGTCCTGGGAGAGATGCCAGTGGAGGATACCGATTCCGTATTGAACGCTCTAAAATAGACCAAAACGGTTCAATTATATTGAGGTCGGGTAACTGTGCGGGCCAAGGCAGATGTTTAATTTCATCCTCGTGTTCATTAAACCATGATTGGAGAAGCCTCGCTTCATGCATAGGTGCATTATCATCCTGGAAAAATTCATCTCTTGCAGAAAACAAAGTTTGCATCATAGGATGAACCTGGTCAGCTAAAATTTCTCTATCCTTCCTTTCAGGGTTACGATTGGTCCAGCAGTAAACCACGACACGGCTATCCATATCATGACAAATCTACCTCCATGCTTGATAGTTGGAAAGAGACAATCACTATCATACGCTTGTGCAGGTGTTCTCCAAATGTGCACCCCTCCCGTTGCAGGGGAAAAGCATGAAATGCGATTCGTCAGATCATATTACTTTCTTCCACTTATTAATCTACCAGGTTTTGTGAGTGACACCACTATAGACGACGTTTACCATTAACATCTGTGACAAGTGGTTTGGGAATTGCTGCTCTGCCATAAATCTTCTGTTTATGAAGGTGCCTTCTAACTGTAATCACTGATGGGTAATGAGCCCTACGGTCACTTTTGCTGCAGTTGTTCACTTTTTAGACATTACAATCCGCTCTACACTCGTCGGCCTCTTTTACAGAGCTTCTCCCCCTCCCCCCCACACACACAACTTTAAATTACCGAGCTTGTCTTGCCATGCTGTGTGTATGCTGCCATGACTTTAAACACCGTACCTCCAGAAACGCCTAATAGTTGGGATGTTTCGGTCACACTTGCTTCAACTAGACGGGCTCCTACAATTTGGCTTCTTTGAAAATCTGAGTGGTCCAACATTTTACGCTTTTAGAGAAAGAAAAAAAAAAAAAAACAAGAATAACAGAATTTTAATAAAGCTAATACATACTGCCAGAATATTTACATTGCTACTTATAAAAAATACTGGTGGGTATTATTATATTTTTATTATTATTGAAGTGCATCCGAAAATGTCACTTTTATTCACAGCTGTTTCCATTATTTTGATAATTACCTGTATCTTCCCCATGCAATGGTGTTCACATTCTTTTATCTGGACTAGAGCGGCCTCGAATGATTTAAACGGACATCTAAGCTGCTAGATCTGACTTGAAAGCTGACGACCAGCCATAAACAATGTCGCTTGCGACGGAATTACGTTAGAAAAATGGATTCTAGAAAGAAAAGGATTTTAGTTTTTAAGGCAAAATTGAGGTTATTTACAGGTATAAAAGTTTACCTAAAATGAATCAACGTACTACTGACGGGCTGCGAAAATTTCACAGATCCATCTTAGTAAAGTTTTGAAAAATCGAGAGTTCTTTACACAATAAGATTACACAATAAACGTTGATGATTAAGCCAGGGACTAACGTGTTGAAGAAAACCCTTCAGTGGACGAATTTGATATTTTGAAACCCACTTTGCAGTACCATATGCCAAATAGAAAAAAAAATTAAGTATGGCCAATATATTAGAGAATTCTCAAGAAAAAATTGTCGATACGCAACAATTACAGAATATCTTTAACTGTTATTTTTGAAGGAAAAAAAAATATGGATACTGTTTTGCGATACCGAATTGCTAAGAAGAGTTGCTTCGTTGTATCCAAATAATATGAATTCACCATGAACCGCTTTTATAAATAAAATGTATAAATGAAAATTAGATTTACTTAATTGCAAAATATTTGTTTATTTTGCGATCTATTTCACTAAGATTATTTCACTAAAAAATTTACTAACTGCAATTTGGCGAATAAACGTAAATATATATAATATGGTAGGTTCTTACACACATTTAAAGAATTTATCTCAAAATTTATTGAATGAATACATATCTAAAACATTCAGATTCTATATTCAATACCTTAAGATTTAAATCAAAATGTGAATTTCTTTTTCATCTGCCAGTTACTTTATGAGAAAAAATATAAAATATCAAAGGGTTTTAACGTCTTATTGATAAAGATATCTTAGTAAAACTATGATTAATTTAAAACAAATCGTTAATAAAATTTTTGCATTTACCCAACTGAAAAAAAATGCTTATTGAGCAAAAAATATTTTTTTTGAGTACATTCAAGCTTTCAAAAGCTGTAGGAAATGAATTTCTTAAAAATAAAGTCATACATTTAAAAATGGAAACAGGCGAGTTCGAATTCAATAACTAATTTCTTGCTTTTGAATAAAATGTTTTCATTATAGAGCCTAAATGTATTCATAAGGTACATAGAAAATCTAATTTCTACATACTGTAAACTGGGGCAACAGTCAAAATTCTCCAAAAATATAAGAAAAGAATGCTTTTTAAGCTATGAAAACGCTTTACATATTAATATTAATTCGTTATTATAAATAAATATATACAAAAATATTCAAAACATAAAAATTGAAGTGTTTAAAACTCACAGATTCGAAAGTTATTATTATTATTATTGTTGCAATTTCGTCAGAAAAGGTAAACTTCTCACGCTTTTCCTTATAAAGAGGATCAAATAATGACACGATATTTTATACATTCAATAATTCTAAAAGCTCACTTTAGGGAAGAAAAAGATTTCCTTTATCATTCTTACGGAGACATACCTAAAACTCCCCTTTTCCACAAAAGTTAAAACTCATCGTTACTTCATTCCAATGTAATGTACAATTATTTATGGTCTTAGAGCAGAGGTAATTTGGTAGAGGAGCAAAATTTTACTCTCCTTAATGCCAGATTCAGACATACTATTAAGCATCATAACCTTAAACGAGGTTATTTAAAAGAATGACAAAGCATTAGGCATTTAAAAAAAGAGTTCGTAGCTTAGAAAAACAACGAGCAGGGGATGTCTTTACGAAAATTACTGGACATTTATCACTTATCATTGATGCACTGGACAAAAATATATAATTAGTCATTATTGGTACCACAGCTGAATACATGTAATAAAATGAAAATAGATAAAAGGCGTTAGTCCTCTTGTCCATCAACATATATTTGTATTTTTTCATCAGGCAAATCTTGTCCTTCAACATATCAGTCAATTGATTTGAAACCAATTTGTCCAGAAGTTTTCGATATCCAAGTGTATTCAAGAGTTTCTACACGCCTCGGGAAGTTAACTCGAGGTGATTAGATAACTCTTCTGTCGAAATGAATCACTTGATGAATCGAATCATTTCCTCATAGGTTACTTCACTTCGCCTTCCAGCTCCTGCCGGTTTGGGCTCGATTTCTCAGTCTTCGAATCATTTGAATCAGTATTCAATTCTTCTGGACTTTTCATTTAGATGTTCAATTCTTCGATCATTTTCATTTGGATGTTCCTCAAATGAAAATGATCGAGGTATCAAAACTGGAGTTTCAAGTGGAATCAAATGATGTGAGGATTTTTCAACAAACATTTTACATTAGGATGTATCATTAATTTTCTTTTCTTTTTTTGAAATTCAAAATTTGATAAAAAGTTGTTGCTATTCACATATATTTACCCAAAAAATATATCAATCAAATTTTAAAAAAATTTAGATCTCCCAGAACGGCTTAAAGTTTGAACTTTTTTTGTTAAAGATGTAGATTTACAGTTAACAAATATTAATGGAAATAAATTTACAACGAAATTTGTTATTCATCATACAGAAATCATATACTTTTGAAATGTTTGAAAAATGTTTATTGAATAATTTGTTTGATGTTGCCTTAATTAAAAATAATATTATGTAGTACGTACAGGACTTCAGTGCTAAACGGTTTTATTTTCCACACTCGTAATTTTAAGAAACATATTTGTTTTCATAAAAAAAAAGTTGAAATTTGATAAATTTTATTCAAACGCAAGTCCAAATTTGGTGACCATAAAGTGGGGAAATGCTCAGCACAAAGAACAAAACAGTATAGTATAATATAGTATGAGTTATATGACTATCAAAATTTGAAGTTTAAAACGATTTTGCTGTAGAAGTCATTAATAATAAGTTATATATTTCATCGAAAATTTTAGCCCCTGCAGTCCCATTGATCCCAGTGAACCAGATGGCCGCCAAGTCTAGTCTTTCATAAGTCTGTAATAAATCTTCAAATGGCGGATACCCACTTTGTTGTGCCCGTTCCCTAAAAACCGAAAAAAAACCAAGAATTCCCTGAATCAAGTTGTGCCTGTAATATTCGAACCTCTCTCATGTTCTGCATTGTGCTTTTCTTTTCCTTTCTTTTTTTTTAAACATTTGCTATCCATGAATCGGTAAATTAGAATTCTCGAACTGCAATAGGAATTATTGATTTTTTTGTTCACTAGGCACGCCAGTTACTTCTTATAATGGATCTTTGAGGAAAATTTCGAAATCAGATA
Source organism: Argiope aurantia (assembly GCA_026543865.1). Taxonomy (NCBI): domain Eukaryota; kingdom Metazoa; phylum Arthropoda; class Arachnida; order Araneae; family Araneidae; genus Argiope; species Argiope aurantia. Next base: position 22,583 of record JAPMOR010029556.1, read on the forward strand.
AAAAAGTTGTATCTTTTGGAAAAACTATTAGTTTTTCATGTCTTGGTTTTTCTTTTCTATAGTACATAAAAGTTAATTAAAAGAATATTTAACTAAAATTTCTTATAGGAAAATGTAAAGTCTAAGATATTTATTAAAGAATTATATGAAAAAAATACACAAGTGAAAAATGACCAACTGTAAACTGGGACAACTGCCAATTTTTGAAATAAATGGTGCTTGGATCTTTCTTAATATCCGAACTAAGCAATAAAAACGTAAATGATTACATTGCACGGAGAAGACATTTAAAGATAACTTTTTTACACTCTTTAACCGTTACAAGTTGTTTTCATATTTTAATCAAGACTTTTGTTTTCAACCTATTGAACAAGTGCTTTTGATAGTCGAGTGATTCGAATAAGCTATTTATTCAAACGCAAGGAAAAAACTACTTGTTTTATTTACATTAGACTTAATTAGACGTAATTAAATAACTCCACCTTATAATTACTTTCAAATTTAAATTTTCTGTTACATATCGATTTAATTATATAATTTGGTAAAGCTGCTCAAGAAATCTGATTAAAAATGGGTCAATCTAGTATTTTGTCCTTTTCTAAAATTCTTGTAAACTTTTTTCGGTCGAGTATTTTGTGTGTTTATTTCATAAGTATTTAGGCTTAAGAGATATATTAAGACCTAGCTGGGAAGACGCAGATATCAAAATTATGATTATATTGAGTTGTAATTGACTGCATGTTCTGTGGTTAATAAAGAAATGACTAATAGAAAAAATAACATTTGAAAGCTATATTCTATGTCCCTCAAAGAATCCTTGAAAATAAAAGTTAAGTGCCTCCATTAGCAGAAACGAAGACGTTTGACTTTATTGAGCAGTGATGAGGAAAATGAGATCCATCCTCGTTCAAGTTCTAACTTGCGCAAATTAGGGAGTGCTTGTTGATGCTCTTCATCTGCGGCAGATCGTGAAAAATTTCTAAAATTCTTTAGGGAAGCCGATTTTACAATTTTACAGTTGATGGGAAAAGACCAATCAATTCCAAGTAATTCTACGAAAAGAAAACAGGGGAAGGGGTGTGTGAAGGGTTTGTAAATAGAAAAACCATCAAAGAAATGACCTTCATAGCAGAGATGAATGTAGTTGTGCCTTTTCTTTACACATCTCTGATAAGCTCGATGAAATGTTGTGGATGAATGTGAGATTGATGCTACGCTTTTGCAAATTGAAAGCTTGAACTTTTTTTCACGGTAAAATTCTTGGAATGTAAACTGTTAAATACGTGTTTTGTTGATAAACTCACTTAAAGTAATAAAAATTCTTTTTTTGCTCAAAACATGAAATATACAAGTTTAAAAATTTAATTTAAAATTGGTGAATTTTGAAAGACGCGCCAATGTAAAAAAAATTTCATCTAAAAGAGCTAATATTGCATTATCAAAAACAGCATTTCATGTAAAATTTTCATTTTAAAAATTATATAAGATTATGAAGAGTACTGCAGGGGGGAAAGACTGCAAACGTATAACAGTTTGCAAGCAGGGGCATAAATAGAGTGGAGCACCCAGGGCAAGTACCTTGGGAACCATTATTAGGAGGCCCAAAATTGTGGAATTAATTAGCTTTAATAAATCTTTTTTTTTTCAACTCTTAACCCTTAGAATTAAAATAAAGCTTCATTTAAACAAAAATGAAGATTCCTTTCTTTCAATTTAATATCTCGATATACTAAGTTATCTTGACAATTCTCAAATTCAAATCATTATTTAAGTTCCGTATGTAAATATATCTGAAATGGACAATAGTCATAAATGTTTAAAAATATTTTCGATTAATAATCAAAGGCCGATATATCATCATAGTGTAAACGAATCATGCGTGAAGTATTAGTTAAAACTAGACTCAACATGGAATCGGACTTTGGCTCAGAAGATCAAATTTCTATTCACTGAATATTCCTATAAATTAATAAAAAGATGCTTTGAAATAACTAATAAAGTGTTTAGAATTGCTGTAAACTAAATTGAATGAGAGAAATTGACAGTGAAAGTACTAAATTCAAATATCAGAAGCAAAAAACAACAACAACCAAAAACATTGAGGGATGAAAGATGGCGTGCCTAGAGTAATGAACTAGAATTCATCAGATATTTTTCAATTTTCTGAGGCTGGAACAAATTTATTTGGTTGTATATTGGAATCAGAGAAAACAGAAAGCAACCTTGACACCCCTTCCCCATTACATCAGTATTGGGCTTAAAAGCGAATTCTGTATTGCGGTTACAACTCGGTTATACTGGTTCAATGCGAGTTCTTAAACCACTAATCATTTCATTGCTATAGAGTATCCGACATTTAATAATCAATCGAGTCATTTCTCTATAATTACATAATTTAATTAAACTCTAAGAAAGATATAAATTTCATAAAAATTCGAAATTTTTTCATGTATTATTCATTAGCAGAATCTGTTTATTTAAAGAAAAATACTATGTCTTCCTCTCCCAGTATTTATTTAATTTCAGAGCAATATTTTTGAATTTTTCAAAAAGGTATTTCTTTCTTATTCAACAGAAAAGGTCAATATTTTGGTATCAATGGGAACAGAATAAAAGGTATTCTGCTCCCATTTTTTTATATTTTTAGTGACTGCGGAGTCGATTATTTCCTTACATTTCATTTGATAGAAAATTCTTCAAGTGAATTTTCTTTTAAGACAATACATCTCAAAAGTTCCGTTGAAATCTTTTCTTCAACTCAATGTTAAAATTATAGGAATAACTGCTTAATGGGAATTAAATACTGATGACTCTTTCTTTTCTAAGACACATTACAATAATATATCATGGAAATGTTTTTAAAAAGTTTTTATATAATTTAGAAATATTTTAATGAAATATTGACAAATGTCTTCAGGAAATTCTTGAATATTTATATGTTGACCCACTTAAGAAAAAAATATTAAATGAGAAATTATTGTAGTTATTTACGTGAAATTTTTGATATTGTAAAAAAATATAGACACGATTATGCATTCCACTGATCTCATGAGGAACCGAACTTGTTGGGAACATTCTGAAATAATCACATATAATATATACGGGACGTATTCGGAAAGTAATTACAGTTTTGGAAAAAAAACTAGTAAACAATTTTTTTCAAGCCAATTTTATTTTTGCATGAAAGAGAACACCTTAAAATATTTTTCTACATAGTTTCAAATGCTTGTCATAGCCGATTACTAGTTTTTATATACCTTCTTCTCAAAAACTTCCCTTCACCAATGAGCATTTTTGGAACCCATTGGGAAAACACTTTGTGATAACCTAAGCTGTCTGTAACAATTTCGTACAAAACAGTACGTGGAACTTGCGGAAAATTGTCTGAAAGCATCGTCGTTGTGAAGCGCCTATTCTCATGGATTTTTTTCATCAACTTTCCTTATCAGATCATCGTTGACAACAGAAGGCCGGCCACTCGGAGGCTCATCGTGGATATTTTTTCGGCCTTCATTAAACATTCTAACCCATTTTCTCACTATTCCATCTCTCATTGTGTCTTCACCGTAAACATCTTTAACTTGACGATAGATTTCAGCCAGTTTCACATTCCTTGCGTTCAAAAACCGAATTACAATACGAATCTCACAGTAGGTGGGATCAGTAATTTTCTTAAACATTTTAAATGTGTACAGCAAATTGAACCAACGTAGAACAACCATGGCGTCAGTTGAGAGCCAGTGAACTGGTGCGCATGCACGGAATGCCAACCGCAGCGTTGCGGCGACGGTAGAATGAAATGCCTAGTATTTCGATTTGTCAGAATTATATTCTAAAGTATAATCTAAATGTTTTTAAATACTTTAAGTATATTTTATAAATAATTGCTGTATTATTTAATTTTTATAAAAAGTTTAATTAATCTATTTGGTTAATTAAGACGTATTGATAGAATGTTATTCATTATGTCTCTCAACATAACGTTTCTTTAGAGGGGGAGAGTATGAGAATTACAGCTTTAAAAAAAATGAGCTGTTTTTGTATTTATCCTTTGCGCCATTTTATGTAGGGTACGACTTTGCTTACAAGAAAGCATTTTTTCCCAAAAAAAAAACTTTTTAAAAATGAGATTAGAATATTGGTTATTAACAGCAGTAAAAATATTTTAAAAATATAAAATATGAATGATGAAATATGCAAACTAGGACATACTGACTCTTATCGGGAAAAGCAATTAGACTATTATATACACAGACACAAAAACTAGGTTTTAATAATTTCTCCCAGCAAATATATCGAGCTGCTGAGGCCTGGTGGTAAGGCCTCGCCTTCGGAACCGGAGGGCTTCTCCTTTGAGACCCGATTCCACCGAAGAACCGCCGTGTAAGAGGGTCTGGTGTATGCGTTAAATCCGTCGGGACCAAATGTCCTCCCGTTGGTATGGTGTGGAGGTTTGTAGAGGGGGTGCCAGCTCAGGTGTCGTCCTCGTCATCTGACCGCGGTTCAGAATTACGAGGTCCGTCCCAAAATAGCCCTAGTGTTGTTTCAAAAAACGGGATGTTAGTATAACTAAACTAATTAACTAATACTGAGCAAGGAAAAAGTATAAATAAACTCGTATTAGATTACTCATAGTTTTGCTAATAATAACAGTAAACATCTATTTGCGTATATGTGTTTTTCTGCTGATATTTTGGCAATGCAAGCTCAAATTCAAAAGCTATCAAATTTGGCAAAAACAAGTTTTAAAGGGTGGGAATACGCGCTTCAGGGTGATTATTTCTAAAATTTAAATTTTTAATTAATTTTATATTCTAATTAAATTTCTAACTAAGCGAAATTTCGAAGTTTTTTTCCCTTATTCCTTTCGAAAATATTTCAGCTCAAAATTATTTTTATACCATCTTAAAATTTTAAAAAATTATCTTTTCTATGATACTAATTTAATTGCAATTAAAAAATGTTTAATTTTAATGAATTTTAAAACTATTTTAAGGTACATTTTAATATAACTATTTTAATGGTTTTCATTGTTGTTATAAATATCGGTTTTCATTTGTTGTTGATTATCTTGGTGAGAAAGTTCGATTTCTGATTACTGGACAAGCAGTGGACAGAACAGGTAAAAGTCCTTAAAATAGTGTAAATAAAAAATTTAAAATTACTTTTGAGACTGTACCTAAAAAACAAGTAACATATAAAAGATTTAATTAAAGTCTTTTGCAACCAAATATTACACATTATCACCAAAAGTGGCTGGCGTATGTATAAACATGGTTTTACTAATAGAATAGCAAGGATTAGGAAGGTAAAGCACATCCAAAAGTAACTGGAAACATATAAGCATACACTAAAGTTGCATATGATATTAACACCAATAATGCATATAATTTTTACATTAGCGAAGTAAAGCGTAAAATACATTTCAGAAATTTGAATTATAATAAAGGAAATTCTATTGAAAGTTCCGTTATGTTAGCATAAATTTAGAAGAGAGAAAGATTCCTGGAGAAAAATACATTAAAAAGCTCTTTCCATAAAAGCACAACGTCAGTTCAAGTATGCAGAAAAAAAAATATTAGAAGCAAAGTATTTTGGATTTTGGGAGAATGATGCCATGACAAATACCGTGCACACCAGCTTCACTAAACAGTCGTTTCATTTTAATAAATAACAAGGATAGTTAGCATTATATGTTAGAATTACACTGTGGTTTAATGCTTCACATGATGATTCCATCTGTAGTTCCTTGTTCTTTTCATATTGAAACAACTTCAGACAATCAAAATATTTTAATGAATGGTCAGACATTAAGCCACTTAGAGAAAATGGAGAATGAGAAAAATGGTATTTTTAAAGGGAATATATAATTATTAAGCGATAAATGAAATTTAATAAGTTTCCAATTCATACAGGCAACGAAAATAAAAAAAGACCAACGTCGAAGTATAATAACACTATATAAAAAGTTATATAAAGAGTAAATGAATAAATTCGGTTTTGTTTTGTTATGCACTATAAAAGGCAGAAAAGATTTAAAAAGTATTTATTATTAAAATAAGAAAAATTGTAATCATTTGAAAGGAACATTTTATTTAAGTAAGAAGCTCAATTGGGGTGTCATAGGCAGAAGCATCTACTTAATCAAATAACAGCTAAGAACTGTTTGCTTGTGAAACACAAAACTTCTTCCAGTTTGCTTCCTAATATTTTAAGTGAGATAAAGGGACGCCGACAAAAGAAGGTCAGTTTTATAGAAAGAAAGAATAATGAAAGTGTACGAAGTTATTTTTTTCTCAAACAAGTAATATAGATAAAATACCGCTTTTATCTGTGTATTAAAAAAGGAAAAATAATATATATTTTTTTAATCAAAGATAGGGAGTTCATAACATAAAAGCGGGAAATGCAGATAGAAAAGCTTTAAGTGAATTGAAATCTGAATAACATTTCTAAAAAGTTCTATTTTATATATTATGAATTTTGGAATTCACTGTGGTTCTATAGTTTTCTGATACTGTAATCTGAATTTCACTCTTTTTCCAAATTTTTATTCCAACCTCCAGAATTTTTTTCTTTTTAATGCACTGATCAACAAGCTTTTAAATAGTTTTTCGTGTCTATTTTTTTAGCCTCTAATTCTTATTTCTTGCAATATTTTTACCGGTTTTAAACAAAGGCGCAAAAACAAGCCTTTATCGTGAAGATGTCAGATAAGTTCCTAGCAAAGGCATAAATAGAGAGAAAGGGGAAAAAATGACCATTTAAAAATAACATATGCGAATTAAATTGATAGATTTACTGTGTAAATGAAAAAGAATTTATGAATAAGTATTTTGCGGTGGAGTTGTTATTTTCTATGCAGAACGGCCAAATTGTGCAGTTATAATGGGGCCAGCTCTCTTGCTCATGATAATATATGATCTTCCCTTTTATTAAGATACAGGTAAAAACACAATGTGCCGCAATAACCTCTAAGATTATTACTGATGGCAAAATCCCCCTTCGAGAAGGAAGGAATAATATCTATCCGGAGCATGGAAAAACTATTGTAATCATCAAAAAACACGAGATTTTGACTAGATTTTTAAGATTTTGACGAATCGCTACGTTTTAGGCCTGCCGGATGGCGCCGATAAATAGTGTAGAGGCCTATCAAATATACAATGAGGGGTTGACCATCTGTCAGTCTGTACTTTCAGAAACATGTAAACGCGATAACTCAAATATACAGAACTTAAATATTTTAAATTTGAAATATGATTTTGTGACTACAAATGTAATTCTGCTTCAAATTTTTACCACAAACAGTGGGGAAAACATGTCTATAACAAAATTAGATGTTTAGATAATATTAACCGCATGCCAGAGATTCATCGCCATGATCCAGTAAAAATGTTACACACCAAAGGTTTATATTTCAAAACTATTGTACGTCAATACCATGCAAGACGCTTTCTTGGATGACATCTTTATTAAAGAAAATGCGAGAAAAGTTTACGAAGACTACTTCTGTTGATTCTTTCTTTATTTCCATCTGATTTCTATTCTCTTATAGTAATGGACGAGTAAGTTCGCAAGACTTTTAAAATAAAAGAAATAAAGCATTCTTATTATTAAGAGAGGGTATAAAATCATGGAATGTGATGACTAAAGGTAAACAAAGGTAAAGGCACAGCCATTGCTTTTTAAGGTTTAGGCGTTTCGGGTAGTTTATTTCATCATATTTACAAAGAAATCTAAATCTAGTTTCATACGTTACAAACTAGTGGAAAAGCAGAATTTTTGTTTTTAGTCACCAGAAAGCGGACTTGGAAAGAACTTCTTGCATTGTTTTGGATCGTGGGCAAGAGGAAAAAATATTTCAAATTGATAAGAGTACAAACAATTATTTCACATTGATTGATTGCTTTTATAATATTAAATACTAGCTTTCCTCGGCGACTTGCTGGTAAGAAAGAAATCAAAATGATGAACAAAACGATAAACTTTAAATTCGCCAACTGAGCTCATTTTTGGTAAGGGAAGCCATTTATAGCTTTAAAGAACAAAAAATAATTAGTTATATAGTAAAGGAAACACAATAAATAAAAATCATATCAGTATTTGAGCTAAATTTCCATCCGTTATTATTTTGGATAGAATAAAATGTTATAAAAATACTCTAAAAATTATGAGATTCAATTAATTTTTATTTTGGTATTACATTATTCTAAATTAAGATATTCAAATACGAAAAATTGAATACATACGAAATATTGAAAATTCATTTTTGACCTAAAATCACAATTTAATACTTTATCCAACAGTTTGTTCTTTTACTTACTCAAAGCAGTTTTTATTTTGTGCCTTGGATAATTATAAATAAAATTAAAGACATTTTAATGGAACATAATAGCTGAAAATGGAACTATAAACAACGTTATAAATTAGCATCTTTCATTATTTGTACTGAAATTATTGAAAAATCGTTGTCTTTTCCTATTTTATTCTTTTATCATATGCTAGATATTATTTTGCAATATTTTCAGTATAAATTTGTTGTACAGTCGGCCACAACAAATCCTGTCGATACTGCTTCATTCAGTGGTGGCGGGATGGTCGGCTGTACACAAGAAGCATAAATTCGTATTTAGTGGCATTGGTGCAAATTTAGATGACTCTGAACCATTAAAGTATCTTGACTTTTAACTCATACTGTAACAATATCTCTAGATTGGTTAAAATACATTTTCCAAGTTAAAGATACTGAAGAAATATTGAAATTGTTGATACCAGCTGCATAGCAGATTACAATGAATGCTCATTAGAATACAGAAAAAGGCAAAAAAAAAAAAGTTTTCCCAAATTAAAAATTAAAAAAAAATTATTACTCTACATCTTTTTTTTTTCATTCCATTGAAAATTACACTCATATCCATAAAATAAGGATAATTCAAAGTCACACGGAAATCGAACTCTAAAATACATATATCACCCGTAAAATAACTACACACATCTTCAAAAATCATATGCAAATTGCAGGAAGCCACCAGATGACACCGATAGTACGTCACAATGACGAGAGTGTAAGAGAGTGGTATATAAAGAGTACAGGCAAAGAAGTAAAATTGTTCGCATGCGCTTTATAAGCCTTTCAGTGCAATAACCTCATAGTTATGACACAGAGGATGCATTTGGATGAATTTTTCCATGGTAGAATTATCGGCCGTCTGGAATGTGGGCGTACCCAGCTGGAAGTATCCAAGGAACTTGGAATCGCCAAGAGTGTCATCTCCAGGCTTTGGCAACGATTCCAAGTTGATGGTAATGTGAGTAGATGTTACAGCACAGGTCGCCCCCCGAGTTACAACGCCGAATGAGGAAGGGTATTTGCCAAAAGAAACAGACGGAATACAGCATCAGACCTGTCTCGTCAGCTCTCCTCAGCCACTGGTACGACAGTTTTTAGGCACACCGTGTACAGACGCTTAGGTCAGATTGGTCTATATGCTCGTAGTCCTGTCAGATGTGCTCCACCGCAGAATTCGTGTTTATGGATGACAATCCCGTCCTCACCGTGCAAACATCGTAAACGAAGGCCTTCGATAGGAGGATATCACCCATATGGACTGGTCAGCATTCTCACTGGACTTGAATCCAGTAGAGCATATGTGGGAATGCTTACCGACGGGTTGCAACCCGTCAACTACCTCCTGCATGTCTACCGGAACTTCGGAGAACATTGCTTGATGAGTGGTGTAATATTCCCCAAGATCAGATCGATAATTTGATACTCAGCATGCCTAGGCGTTGTACGGATTGTATTGCATCGTCTGGAAGACATACTATGTATTAACTATCATACCAACTATGTAATATTGGTTTTTGCAAATAAGGTTTTTTTTTGTGATTTGTTCTAGGGAGCAAAAAATCGCAATTTTTATTAATGATATCAAACATATAGCATCTTTTTTGCTCTTTACCTTTAGTTTAATAAATAGGCTTTACAAATGAATCACATTTGTTTTGCTTCTGACTCTTTTTTTTTGCTGAACTTGCATTATCCTTAATTTATGGACATGAATGCAAAAACAAAAACTTTAAACTCATTTTCCTCTAAATGGGATTTTCTTTATAAAAAAAAATCCTTTTTTCAAACATGATTTCTTAAATACTATTAAAATTATTAATCTGAAATTTTTCATTCAATTAATTTATAATATTTCCTAGGGGGAAACCTAAATATAAGAGTAATGATGGACCATTGTAAAGTTATGCACTTTTTAACCTTTGAAAAAAGAGCAAAATTCCAAAAAATATATGATTTTACACTCAAACTCTTGTAACTTACAAGAATGTCGAGTTATTAAGGGAATGCATTTAGCGATTGTTGAAAAGATTATTCTTGGTGGTGTGGAAGTAAGGCACCATGATAATATTAAACTCAAAATAAACTATTATAAATTCAAAGATATCATCTCCTTTCGGTATCAAATGAAGTCTTCCAAGTTTGAAATGGATGCCTACCACTCGACATCAAAGCGAAAGCACTTGTTGAAATGAACAATAAGATTCACAGTGTCAAATTGATTGAAGTCAAGGATAACATCATAAATTTTAAATTAGAAAGCAGAATTAAGGAAAGAGAAGTTCAAAGACTGAATCGGGAGCATCTAAAAAAGGAAAATGAGAAGATGATTTATACGGATCAAAAATAGATGAGAATTTAGGTTGTAATTTTGTAAATTGTACTAATGAGAATTTGAAAGTGGAAAATAGGATATGCACTTATGCATCTACTCAGTCTTTATAGCTGAATATATAATCGAACAACAGTGGGATAACTGTGCAATCGTTTCAAATTAAAAATCTGCTCTTTTAACATTAGAAAAGGGAAATGAAAAGGGGAAGAACTTAAATGATATTAAAAGTAAAATAATTCAATAATATAAAGGAATTAAATTATGTTGGATAAAAGACATAGTGCTTAGATAGGAAATCAGAAATCCGATGAACTGGTAAAGTTCGCAACCAAAAAATTACACATGGATTACAAGTTTTTCGATTAAAATGCTCAAATTAAGACAAATTTAAGGAAGGAAAGCCATGGGCAGTAGGGTGGAAAGAAAAAAAAATCAATTTTTGATTTTTCATGTGTAATAGCGCGGAAAAGTTGCCTTTTGGTATAGATAAGATAAATAAAAAATTTTAAAAATATTAGAGTACATCTTGAGGTGCCGCAAAGACGTCAAAGTTCAAAGTTCAAGGACGTTCATAAAATTGAAATTTTTGTTACATTTTAAGGATTTTTGCGTGCCTCGATTATGAAAAATAAAGAGCTTTAAATAGGCGTTGTCATATAAAAGTGTAAAAACAGTTTTACTATTGTACTGGCTTGGCACTGAGTCGTCGCCGGAGAGGTTGTTATTGTGGTAAGGCGGAGATTTGTCTGCGTCTGGTGACAAGGACAGAGCTAGTTTCAAATCAGTAGCTTTGCCGAGTTCAGTTGAGTTGGCGTCTCCGTTTCGTTTATTGTGTAACTGATTTGTTAGTTTGTGCGCTTGTGTGCTTTGCTGTGAGTAAAAATGGCTCAGTCTAAATGAGTGAAGACAAGACAAATATCGGAGTGTTCTATATTTGGGAAATTTAGTGATTTGCTTGAACTCACTACTTATGAATCTAGTGATAATGCTATATTAGATATAACCTCAAATTTGCTTCAGAGAAGGATCCTTCTGTAACCGAAATATGTGACACTTTAGTTCCCATAATAGAACAAGTATGGTCAAGAGCTTGCTTCTATTCCAATTGCTTCTAGCAAGAAAATTTCACAAATGATAAAAGCTTGTCATACTAAATACAGAAATTTATTCAAGTCTAAAAACCCAAAATGTTCCGATAAGTTTGATTCCAATTTCACAGAATTTAGAGAAGAATCTAGATGTTTATTTGATATTGCTGACTTGTATAAAAGAAAAAAGTGCTAGTTATGAAATAAAAGGTCCAAAACAATCAACGCTCTAACATAAAAATGGTTATAGGTAATACTGATATTGCTACCACAAGCACTTTGAGGAAGAAAGAAGCAAGAAAGAGTAAAGAACTACAGATAATAGGTAAGTTTAATCAAGAATGGACAAAAAATACTAGTGCATTAGAAACGATTACTGGCGACAATGACAACTCTGAAGAAAACAGTATTCCTTACAAAAAGAGGCAAATCAACCAGATCCATCAAATAGACAAGAAAAAATAAAACTACCATTTGCCTGTGTGGTTTAATATTAAGGTAAAACTTTCATGCACTTATGGTTCCAAACATCTTTTTAACTTTATCTCATATTCACGATATCTATCTAACGATCTAAAGAACGTTATAGACCAGATTATTCAAAGAAATGAGTACTTTGCTGCTTCAGAAAATATACTTTTGTCCATTCTAAGTGATGAACCCAAAATTTGAAGAGAACTTTATTTACGACGTGTTTCAAAAGCAAGAACAGAAAGTAAAGACAGAGTCTGGAAGTTCAAAGTTCCAAAGATAAACTTCGATGCAAAGGAATACATCGACATGATCTCAAGGCTTGAATATGACGTAACTGAATCCCCCCCCCCCTGCTAAAACATGTTTCCAGTAACTCTCTCAAAGACTTTATACAGAAAGCATCGAAAGCTGAACGAGATAGTAGAAGGGGCTCGGTATCAATTTTCCCCAGCTTCACAGTCATATGAAAGCAGTGGAAAGAGTTGTGAAACTGATGGCCGAATCGGCCCAAAATGTCTGTGATTCAATCGCAAGAGAAGGATATATATATATATATATATATATATTACAAACTTTAAGCTCTTTACCGCACCTTGAGATATTGTTGTATTGCAACCAGATTTTTTAAAAATTCTTTTTGAACCTAAAAGATAACTTTTCTCCACTTCTACCAAACTAAAATCTAAGAAGATTTTAAGGGTGCTTTTTAAGAATTTCCTTTTTTTTTTTCAATTTTTTTACAAATTTCAAGCTTTTTGCTGCACTTTAAGATAATGTAATATTGCAACCAAATTAATAAAAGTTGCCTTTGAACCTAAAAGGCAGCTTTTCCATACTATTATAAAACTAAATTCCTTTAAAAAAAAAATTAAGGCCATTTTCGTTCCACTCTAATGGACAGCTTTGACAGTACAAATGGTTTAGCTCAGTAAAAGGTAGTTACAGAGGAAGTTTTTGATATGGTAAATATGAAGAGATTAAAAGGGGATTCTTTCTTTAATCAGATTTTTAATGGATATCGTATTATCGAAACGTGCCAGAAGAGTTTCTTTAGTGAGAAGACTAACTGTATAGCAGCCAAAGGAGACGTTCTTTCTTAGAGCGCAGAATTCGGAAACATGAAAGAGAAGTCTAGATGGTAGATTAGAAGGCTCCATTAAAAACTGAGCTCAATTTTTCTCCCAGTTTTCAAAACATTTCGATAAATATTCTTAATTAACTCTTAATTTTAGAGTTCCAAAATGTTTGACAGATAAATATATATTTAAATTCTATTTACATATACTTTTTATATATTCGTACATTATTTTCTTCTGAATTAAAATTTTTTTCATTAATATTATATATTGATTTTTTTTGCTGTTAATCTTAGTTATAATTATTTCAATACTTTCTTAATTGCTCTGAATATTAATACGCATATCGCATGTTTTAATTTCATATTTTATATTTTTTATATGTTACAACATGTATACTTTGAGATTTTTTCCTCGCTGGCTTTGTCCCACGGAGGGGGGGGGGACCTCGTAATTGAGGATGAGAAGCTTCTGGCATTGTGTTTGGTTCTCACCACTCCTATGAGTATACGAAAATGTGAGGTCTGTCTACTCCCATCGATGACGGGACGTACTTCCTTAGGGAAGGGTTGTACTATGGCCGGTGATGGCCCTTAGGATTCAAATATAATTTCGCCAGTGTTGTTGTCGCAGCTGTCCGGTCATTCAAGTATTTCCGTGTGTCTTCGAGCGGGGCGGAGTAGTCAGTCTATGACTTCCGTGTTGACTTTTACACACCCTACGCCAGTTTGGATAGGTAGATGAAGCTGGTGAGGTTCAAATAAAAAAATAATATGTACAAAGATGAATGATATTTTGTTCTTTGAATAAATCTACAATCTTTGTCCCATCTTGTTGAAGTTTAGAAAATATACCTTTCAAAACAAGAGGGAAATCGTCATTAGCTTACAAAAGTGACATAGAATTTCAACTAATTTAAAATTATTCAAGATTTCGATACTTTTTGCAATATTTTTCAAAAATATTGTCTTACAAAAATTATTTTTATATTATTTTAAAATTCAAAAATAATTTTTTATTGATATCAATTTTATTTTTAATTCTCAGATAAGGTAACAAATGCTTAAAAATATTTTTTATGGTAAGTAGCTATAATTTTCATTTTTGCAATGTAAATCGAACTAATTTCATTACTTCGTCAAATCTTTTAATAGCATTACTTTTGCCATTACTCAAGCTACGGTTAACAATTTTTTATCATTTATATACATTAAATCTAAAAAAGATTTTCACTTATCCATCATTTTGAATTTACATACTATATCAAATGTTTTTTTTTTCAAATTCAACTTATTGAGGGAATTTTTTTTTATTTCTTTTGATAAACTTTATCCCGTGAAATATTTTCTCTCACCAATTTCAAATTGATACTTTTTGTAATGAGATCGTGGACATTTGCTTTTTGTTTCGACTTCTAATCCCAAACTTTCATTTTAATTTTGAAATTATTACAACTTTGGCATTGAATGCATTATTTGAAAATTTAATTTCTCTTTGAGGTTTCGTTTTTCGATACATCATTTTATTCTTTCATCCAATACGCGATATGATGTGTAAATTTGTTGCAACTTCCTCATCTGTTATATATCTATTTATTTATTGCTGTTGAATTTCGCGATTTTCAGACATTTAGTTCAAAATGATTATCATTACAATGCTTAATTTCATAAGCAAACAAAGAAAAAAGTCAATAAATTTTGCAAAATCTTGAATTTTTTAAAACTTAATGAATGAGCTAATCTCGAAAATCGGCTAGTTTGTAAAAATATAAACAGAACATACCATAATGGTTTCTAAAGTCAATTTCATTATATAATATGGTAAAGACTCAGCATGTTTATCTATAGTGTTATGCACTTTTCTTGAGTTGAAAAACAAAATATTATATAGCTGCATTTTAATTTTCTCCAGAATTCAGCAACTTTAGTGTGAATTTCGATTTCAGGAAGTTAATACATTCTTAAACTAACAGTATAATTAAAATCTGGCAGAACGCTGATTATACGCTTACTACTTAAATTCAGCGATAAATTTATATTTATATCTTTCTCTTTCAATAATGTGTATAATATATGCATACTGTAATTCATCATATATGTAACAGCATTTTGTCTTAGAAATTGATTATTTTAACTTACTGATTTTTATTCATAATATTTATAATAAGTAAAATTCACGGACATTTATATCTCGTTATCTATTTCCATTTATACTATCAGGTATTAATACTGATCATTTCAAATATATTCAATATTTCAATTCAACTGGATCTACATTATTTTATAGGCAAATAACGAATGCAATTTTCTTGCTATTTCTCAGTTCAATTTTTAGTAATTTTCAAACAATAATCGATAATAAGACAGCCAAAATAATCGGATGATAGTAGAATTGGTCTTCTTTACTTTACATCTCAAAAGTGACAATTCAGCAGTGGTTATAAACAACGAGATAGAGATTTTGTTTCACTTTCAGTCTTTTAGAAAATATAATTTTATGTTCCATATTTTATTTTCAGTAGTTGTCATTTTAATTTGTTGCATACTGTAACTTTTATCAATATAACCAATCAAAGATTTATTTTTCAAGAATACATCATTTTTATTAAACCAATTTACAGAGGTGTACTTACATGAAATGGCGCACAGGGCAAATATCAATGTACCGCTCACTTTCGCTATTCTTAAAATGCAATTAATTTTTTTCCTTGCCCTTTCCAAAAACCTATATCATGGGATAATGGCGTGTTGAAGTTAAATAATTATATATAAAATACTTTTGAATAATATTGCATAGAAACCGATCAATACATCTAAATTATTCAGTAAATAAATTGAAATATTTATAAGAGTTGAATAATATAGCAATTATAAATAAAATTGCTAACACAAAGGTAAATAAAATATGCAAAAGAATTTGAAGTTAAGTTTTAAAATGTAATGATTGATAAATCGAAATAAGCCGGGATAGTCTGACTGGTAGGGCGTTGGGATCGTATCCCTTAGGTTGCGAGGTGGAACCCCGCCGGCTGAAGACTCTCCGTGTATGCGGTGACTATTGTACGTATAAATCTGTCGTGGTCACAAAGTCCTCCACGTCGAGAGTAACACCACTGGGGGTACTGCTTCATTCTCTGATTCAGGTCTAAATGACGATCTGTGGATGAGTGAATGAAATCCGCCCCGTAAAAAGGGATGTGATGCTTGAGTCACTAAGTCGCCCTAGTTGGCGCTACTGAAAAAATAAGAGACGCTCATTCGACTTAAATCGCTGTCTGATATCTGTCAGCGGTTTTGTAAAGTGCCATAAGAAACAGCACAACATAAATCGAAATGTACATTACGGGCGATTCTTTCAATATGACGCTAAGAATATTAGCCAATTCAAAAGTTTCACACAAATAACTATTCAAATTTCTCATTCGTGTTTTTAAGTATCTTAATTCGTTTACAGAATTAGTAAATCAAATATTTCCTGAGTAAATTTTTAAAAAGTATCTCATTAAAATCTTTTAAAAGGTTATAAACATTTTAATGATATGCCTTTGAGATGCTTTTTAGATGAGAGAGCATTCCACATTTAATATACATTATGCAATCATCTCTGATTATTCTAAAAGCGGAGATGTATATTTCTGAAGTCTGTCTGTCCCCTACCGCATTATAAACCAAATTATTCGACTTCGTTTAATCAAACTTGAAACAAATATGTGTTGAATAGTGAGAACTTACATTGATGGGGATTATAGTTTTGCTTGCTGTTAACGTAGATGGAATTGACAATTGCAAGACAATTGTGATAGAAAACGCAGTAAATCGTGATGTTTTAAAAACAGAAAGTACAAAATATGCAGCAAACAAAAAATATTAGATGACTTCACAGAATTTTTGACGTTCTTTAGATAAGTCTATGAAAAATGTAATTTTATTTATTGATCAAAGTCCTACGATATGGTATTTAAAAATGATCAAAATCATGTTTGCCCCAACAAATTCCTCGTGTCCTTTAGCCACTAGATCTTCACATCATTTTTTCCGTAAAAGCTAATTATAAAAAGATGCTTTTGAGAAAAACTATAGCAACATTGGACGATGCTAGATGTTTAGGATATTTTATATTTTGTGTGACAAAGGTTCTTAACACCACACAACACCTCCGTTTCTAGAGCTCGTGTAGACTCGTTCCGGTTTGGTATAGAAGTAGGCATACTTCATTAAAAAAAAATTCCACAGCGATCAATTTGAAAGAGGTAAATAAATAACAAAATACGAATACATATAACGTAACAAAAAATGATAAAAACGATAATGAAAAATATCTGGATTATAATAAAACTGAATGAATTAACATGATAATATACGGTATAAGTGAAAATATAAAGGAATTACAAAAATTGGTTATATTATGAATAGAATGCGAGGTGTGTTAAATAATGCACTAAAAATGGATAGGTTTAATCTAACTTGAATAATTCTCCATGATCAATCAGGAATCTAATCATATTTATGATTCTTTTTTTGGAAGATGAATTATTAAGGACTTTTTTTAACAAGGACTTCCTAGGAGGTGCCATAAAAGCGTGAAAGGGCGCGACGTTACAAAGTGGATGGGATCGTCGACTTCCCCACAAGAGCAATTGTCATCTTCTAATAAATGAAAACGGTGAAGAAAAGAAGGGGATGGACTATGTCCTGTAATAAACAGTATTTCTTCACGAGTCCAGGAGAGTGGTTGCACTTTTACTGTTTTGCTGACTTTATAAACAGAGCGGCCAAGGTTTCCACTATCCCAAAGATTTTGTCATAAATATTTTGAAAAATACTTCCAAAAAGCAGAATTTCCAGACCACAAATGGAAAATGACGAATAAGTCATCTTTCCATTTGACCTTTCAGCAGAAACCATACGGAAAGAAATCGATCTTTAACGATAATGTCATATGTGTCGACGGATTGTCTATCGGTTCAACCGAAGTGAATGATATTGTTGATTTACCGGAATCGATATATAGCTAAAGCAGATAGAAATCGATAATAAAACATTCTTAATGTCATTCTTAAATGTCACTTTTGTTCATAGATGATTCCATTATTTTGATAACCATGTGCACATTTTTGAGCAGTTATTCTTTCGTGTTTTCATATTGATTTTTTGCTTTATGTAGCAATTATTGATTTCAGCACAGAAAAGAAAAATTAAAAGAAAATATCTAAATCGATGCTGGGTGACATTACGAATTTAGTAGAATTAACTTGATATGTGAACTATCTGTGATTTTAAATTTATATATATTGTGAATATTTACGCCAATATTTATATTAGCCTGCAATATTAATGGTTAATTTCATTTACAATGCAGAAGCGTATTAAGCCGTTTTGTTTTACAATCTGCATGCATTAGTTTTGCATGAATTTTTTAAACTCTAATATTTAATACTAGAAAAGATAATTACTAAATTGTATTTCACATTTGATTTACAAATAAAAATTCACGGTCAACTTTTGCAAAAAACCTGATATCATGATACCCTATTTTAATGAGTTTTACAAACAGAAATGTATTAATTTAATAACCGAAATTAAAATAAAGAAGCCTTTATCATAAATCAAAATTGAGAAAATATTTTAATAAGGAACAAACGATAAACGTGAATTTAGTTTTGAAAATGGTTAAATGTTTAAATTTTTAAAATCTGAAGAATGTATTCCAATTCAAAAGCATATATTTAAAAACAATTTTTTTATCTAATTAGAAGCAGCAATCAGTAATATAAAATTTAAATTGTTTATTAATTTTGATCATACTACTGAATATTATGATATCTTAGTAATATTATGATACGATAGTAATATTTCATACTACTGAAATATTACGACATCTAAATTTTTATATAATTTCCTGGCCTTATATTTAGTTAAATATTCTTGATACTCTAAAATTTTAAACAAAAGAAATTACACTCTTCCACGACTAAAACTTGCCAAGTTATGAAATATTGTTCAGCACTGTTTTGATGAGTTTAGACTAAGTGGCCGCCTCGTGAAAGATCCTACCATCAACGCACATGGCTTAATAGCACGTTGATTGATCAAAAATGATGAAATTAAAGCATCAAAGGGGGAAATACGAACAGTTAGTCGCAAATTAAGCTAATAACAGAATTATGATAAATACAATTGTGTTTTCTAAATTATCAAAATGGATCCGTTTCATATCCCATGTTGCTACTTCCTGTGAATAATAGAATTAATTCACGTAGTATTAAAGCCAGATCTCATTTTACAAGCAACACTTTCATTCACGCACTTAGGATTCAAAATCATATTATCGAGGCGTATTTGATGTTTATCGTGTGATCATCAATTGATTCCATTCGGACAGTATTTCTTTCAAATTAATATTTATTCATTATTAATGTTTGTTATTCCAAATCATTAGCCATATCACAAAACTTTAAAACTCTTGCTTATATCACTACCTCATAAACAGGTTCTTCATAAACTTCTACTGGTAGATCAAATAACAAATATAATAACCCCCCGAAAAAGATAATACATGAAACGATCAAAATCTGTGCAACCGGTAATAGCTTTCGAATCATTCCCAACCGCTCCGAAATTCTTCTTTCTTTAAAATCCAATCACATGCATTTCCATAAATCCATCATCGGCACACTCTTCTACTGCTTGAATATCCAAATATTCTTATAAACTACCTTCATCCGGAAAAAGGAGTCTCGATGGCGAAGAATAAAAATCTTGAAAGTAGTTCCTATTGCATTATTCACTAGAAAGGAGTATTTCAGAAAAGATGTTTTTTTTTTTTTTTTTTTTTTTTTTGCAGCTGAAGAATGTTTTTTTGAAAAGGATTGACTCTTCTTATCTGTAGTGCGATGAGCTCGTCTGAGGTGTATTTTAAGTTTTTTTTTTTTATTATGAACGAGATTACAATTTTTTCCGCACAAATTTCATGCATAGGGGAAACTACTGATGCAATATATGAGAAATTTTCAACTATGGAAAAGTAAGTGTAGTGAATTAACTTTGTTTAGATAAATCTCAATCATTTATTTCTTCAGATTTATTACATTTTAGGTAGAAAGAAATAAAAGGTTGAGAAAAAAATATGGAAATAATTATAACGGTATTTTATAATACAACTTAGATATTGTTCCAATTTATGGTCATCAGATATGTCCCTCTAATTTAATTTTGATATCCGTTGTATATTCTTTATTTTCACTTCTTTAGTTTTGCTTTACATTTCAACGTACAGATGTCATATATCATGATTTTTACTCCTTAGCTGGCATTATATAAAACAGTAACATTTCTCCGATTCTCTACTGCTAGTACTCGAGATTTCTCATAAATTGAAGAGGCTAAGAATTCTTCAAATCAAGGAGAATGAATCTGGTGAAGAGTTACCTAAAGACACCAATTGAAGGCGGGAGTAGACACTATTGTCGTATCTGTTGTGTCTAAATATCAGAAGCATGTTCTGTTCGAGTGCTGTTTTCTCCAAAGGATGTCTTCACTGATTTGTTACTCGGTTTATATTCGCTACAAAGCCGTGATTAATAAAAAAAAGAAACTTTGGAAAATAATATTTTCTGGAGTCACATTTCGCTCGTGTTTGCATCAAAACATTGTGAACTTGACTATTGCTTCAATAATATTAGGTGCTTGCATGTATTTTAATTACTGACATCTATTGGTAAACATGCGAATTATCTATATAAACGAAAATGGTTTTCGGATTTACCAATTTACTATTTACTATTACTTTAATGTTATGATTTTGAAAGTTTTCCATTTAGTATTATTGAGTTATTCAGTGTATAGAGACCCCAATGCTTATGGAACACTCCAGATCGCATTTTCGACATTCATTGCTTTTATTTTGCTTGATTTGAAGGAATCTGCTGCCGAAGCCCATAAGATCCTTTTAGAAACTTATGGCGATGCTGTTTCGTCATATCCCAATTGTCAAATTTGGTTTCAACAATTTAAGAGTCGTGATTTCGATGTCAATGATAAAGAACGGCCTGGAGGACCAAAAAAATTCGAAGGCAATCATTTGAAAGACTTATTGGAAGAAAAAGGGAAAAAGTTGTAGAAAATGATGGAAAATATTTTACTTAATATGTACTGTACCAATTCATCTCAATAAATGCCTTTTTGAAATGAAAAAATGACCAAAATACAAGCAAGCATCTGAATCGATTTGCTTTGAATACCCACTATTGTTTCACCAATTTGAGCTATTTCTCCATCAATAAAAGCATTAATTTTTATATTCTAATAAAGGTTTTGATGAATAAATAATACCATATATTACAGCTTTCGGAAAAACTTTAATTTTCAAATATAGGTTGTCAAAAAGGATTCAATTTCATTACAGCATTTTATTAATCTATGAATAAACATTTCTGCGCAATCAAGCTTTTTTTACTAGTTTGAAATTTTTGTTAAATTTCCTTTACTATTCTAATTTTTAATTATTTAATTCTAATTATTTTTAATTGTTAACTAATCTAATTTATTATTCTAATTTCTGTTTTATTATTTTGAAATTTTCGAGAATTATTTTTATCGTGATTTTTTTTAAGTCTGCATGAATTTTTGGCTCACCCTGTATAAAATTAGAAAGACTGATCAGATTTGTAGCTTTTAAGTTATTACATATTTCCTAAAAGTTATTAAATATATCCCATATTGAAATATTAAACTGGGAAACTATCATTGAAATCTATAGAAATAATCATCAAGAAATTGACATTTCTCTTTAATACTATATCTTGGATGCAGATCTCGATAAGCTAAACAATGTGACTTCAACAAATAATGTGCTTGGTGAAGTCACATTGTTTTGTCTTTTATTCTTGCAATTTTTATTTTGTGAATTTACCCAAAAAGTTGGGGATAATTATTTCATAAACGATATACTCAAACTTTCATAACTGAAATAAATAAATACAGCTGTAAAATCTTTCCAATTATTGGGCATTTTATAATTCTAATTCTAATTTTTTTTTTCTTCCTCACAAATAGGTTTCTCATGCTAAAAAAGTACTTCTCCATAAATAATGACTCAAACGAACGTCATGATTTCAAAAACTAATAATCCTCATTTAACAGCCTAATACCACTTAACAACTTTTAAATGTGTAAGACTATTTGCCAAAATGTAGATTAATAGGTCATCTCTTTATTGAGAATATCGAAACTGGTGATATTTACTTGAACTTGCAAGAATGTATTGTGTCACACCTCAAGACATGTTAGAGAAAGAAGAATGGTTCTTTCAATACGATGGAGCATTTCAAGACGTAGATGGAAAACGAAACTGTGCACCTTTATTCCTCATATTTTATCTTGTTAGATTTCCTTTTATGTGGGAATATACTGTTTATAGGTCAAGTTCAACAACTAATACTCTTGCAATTCCATTGGTCAGTTTCATCCACAATGCTGAGATAGCAACTATAAAATTCAAGCCCTTTCGATAACTTCATATTTGTGTAAATTAATTTAATTTAGGAAATCTTGGAGAATTTTATTGATTGTTTAAGTAATTGCTATTAAAAGTATGTATATACAGGGTGGCCATAAAATAACTTTCCTGTTTGGCGGTATCTGCAGCTGAAAAGAAATGAACGAAATTAAACCACATTTCATGCACAGATTGTGAAAGGCATGAAGTGGAAGGAGATGTGGGAAGATGAATTCTGAAGGGGAAAAAATAGTACCAAAAGTTGCCGGTAGGGGAAATACTGGCGATGTGGGAATACAGTTATTAATAAATTCATGAAACTCACAGAAAATAAACTTTTATTCATTAATATTAAAGTCCCCTGGACGCCGTGCAACATTTTCAATATTCTAACCTTCCCTGTGTACAACATATTACATACGGTGTATGACGTTCTCCACTGCTATGTGTAAACTGTCAGTTTCGATGTTCATAAATGCCCGTCTTACGATCTGTTTCAAGATATGCAGGTTTGTTTAAGAGCAGACGCGGCATTACACTATCTAGTGTAGAACAATTTTATCAGCAAAACATGCTGAAATAAGGGAGGGTCCATATTAAGCATACATCAACAATCAATCCCCAACAACAGTCAAGAACACATCAATAACCAAAAACGTACTGCTAGCAGATCGTTTACTCTTCCCTTTTTGCTAGAAACGCATCGCGTTGCTGTCACGCACGCACTAGAATTTTTACATAATCCATCTCGATATGCAAATTACCTCGTTTGCACATGACAGAAGTGCTAATATTTCTCCTATCGGCAACTTTTAGTACTAATTTTTTTTTTGTGGAATTCATCTTCCCATTCCTTCCACAGTCTGTATATGAATGTGTGTGGTTTCAAGTCGTTCATTTGTTTTAGCTGTTAGAAGCCGCCAAACAGGCAAAGTTATTGTATGACCACCCTGTATTTTCGGGATATCCTGAATTTAGGGCAAACTCGAAGCAGAAATTTAAGTAAGAAATAAATCTGATACTTTTTTCATCTCACAAGCTTCTGTTAAAAGCTATATTCCATTTCTCATGCTGATAAAAAAAAGTCGTTAGCAGGAAATCCTTTAATACTAAAACAGTAATTAAGTTGAGGAAATCATGCGAGACTACCGGTTTACGATGCATTGGAAGCAATCCTTCATGGAGAAAGCGACCTCTTTATTATCTGAAAATTAATTTCAGAGAAGAAGTTGTAAAACTCTCAGCCTCCAAACAAACGGAGATTTATGGGAATACTTTCCAAAACAAACGCAGTGAGTATTTTCAATAAATGTGTGAACAATCTCGTCCAAATAATGGCCGACTAGGATTCATTTCTTCATTCCATATATCATCTTGTCATTCAGTACTAATATTTTTTTAAATATTAAATAAAAAGGTGCAATGATTAGGTACTTTTCCGTTTCCGAGGGCCGTAAAATATCGTCAACCTGGTGGCGATTTTTTTTTGTTGGCGATTTGGCGAAAATAATTTAACTGTCGCCAACGGCCCACGGAAATGGACAAGTACCAATGGTTATTTAAAAGTAGTCTCCAATAATTAACAAACCTTTTATAATATAATAAGATCTGAAATTAAATTTAGGGAGCAGTTTTCGAAAACATTATTAAATATCTTGAGCAAATTTACGTAATAAGTTAAATTTAACACATTTAAAATTTCTTAAATTTCCATAAATTCTGACCCTTTTAAAAAAGAAATATGACGTTTCGAAAAAAGGTTGCATTCAGGAATTACCAATGTCGCGTGATTTGAAAAAATTTAGGACATATCTCGTAAATATTTGCCAATATAAGATAATTGGTTTTAAGCTCTGGCATGAAGTGAAATATGGTTGCGTTTAATTTCTTTTGTAGGATTATTCTAGAACTATATACCAAACTCCACGGGTCACTTTTGCTAAGAGACCATGGAGACCGTTACAGAGGTTTCTTTACCAATAAACTAAATAAAGCCATAAGATAAAAGGTATGCTAGTCTTAATGGAATATAGATTTACGATAATACAACATCACTGATGCTTAAATAATACCACTGTAAATTATTGGTAGTAGGCAGATAAAATGTAAATAAGATGTAGAATCCACAACAAGTCTTTGCAATTCTTAAAGCAAAGCTATAATATTGAAGTGATCTGCATTCCGTTTTATGTTTTTCATGAAACTGGGTTGTTGTCCTACTGTCAGTTTGAATTCCCTTCAGCCTGTGTTGCACGCTTTACTTCTCGCATCATTTCTATTTGCTTAATCACTCGCAAAAAATAAACCATGTGTTGACTACCCTATGTTCTATGGGAAATATATATATATATATATACTGGTGTGCAAAACTTAAGCAACAATGCAAATTTTAAGCAGATAGCCATGAAATTACAGAAAAGGAGTTCTTGCGATCAGTACAATGAACACGTAATTCAAGAGAAAGGTCATGCGTATGCAAATATTAGGAACAAAACGTCACAGGCGACGTGAGCGTACACAAAACACGTGCGGAAGGTGAGCGCAGCTCAACACTACAATAAAAGGAAGGACGGAGACGCAATTAAAGACATTCGCTGCAAGTGCACGTGAGTTAATTCGTGAAATATGGCTAGCAGAAATCACCTGGACGATTTCACACTTGGAAGAATGATCGGAAAGCTGGAGGAGGGGCGTAGTGTGACCAGTGTTGCTGAAGAGTTCGGAATCAACAAAAGTGTCGTTTCGCGCGCTTGGAAAGCCTTCCAAACCACAGGTACAGCTGTGAGAAAGGTTGGTGGTGGCCGCCCCAGGAAAACAACTGCAGTGGATGACCGACATATCGTCCTGCAGGCGAAAAGAACCCGAAACCAGTCAGCAAGCGCCATTGCTCAGCAACTGTATGCAGCATCGGGGCGACAAGTGTCGCGTTTTAATGTGTCCAGACGCCTTCACAAAGGTGGCCTATTCGCCTGCCGTCCTGAAAGCTGCATCCCTTTGACAGTTTCCCACCGGCGGCACCGTTTAGAGTGGTGCAGGGAGCACAAAAGCTGGACATCTCATCAACGGAGTCGTGTCCTCTTTACAGATGAGAGTCGTTTTAGTGCCACAAGCGATTACTAACGCCAGTTGATTTGGAGAGAGGTCGGGACACGGTTTCATCCCAGTCACATCACGGAAAGAGACAGTCTGGGGAGGCATTATGATGAACGGGAGGACTGAGCTCCACGTTTTCGACAGAGGTTCTGTAACTGGAGATCGCTATTGTCAGGAGGTTATCCTTCACCATGTGCGTCTGTTCCGAGGTGCCATTGGATCAGACTTCGTTTTTATGGATGACAATGCACGGCCACACAGGACTCATGCTGTTGAGGAGCTCCTGGAAAGCGAAGATATCACTCGAATGGATTGGCCGGCGTGCTCCCCTGATTTAAATCCGATATAACATGTGTGGGATGCTTTGGGGAGACGCCTTGCGGTACGATTACATCCTCCTGGGAACACCCGACAACTTAAACAGATGCTGATTGAGGAATGGGCACCCTTACCTCAAGAACTGTTGGACAATCTGGTGCTGAGTATGGGGATACGGTGCAAAGCAACCATTGCAGTAAGGGGAGGACATATCCCATACTAAAGAACATCTGCTTACTGTTCTTCCTCTTGGACAGACAATCATGTGTCACGATACTATGAGTTCAATAAAGTCCTTTTTTGTTTGATTCCATACTGTATGCATTGTATTCATTTCTGCGCAACTATGCTTTCGTCATTCTTTCAGAACAAAATGCTGTATCTCATTTCTGAATTTCATGTCTCTCAGATGATTTCTCGTGAAGTTATGGCAAAAAACATACCTGTTGCTTAAGTTTTGCACACCAGTGTAGAATATATAAAAGTAACCAATCTAAAGTAAGAAATATTTTGGAAACGAAACGAAATAGTTTAGGAATCACAACTAAAGATTATTTCTTATTCAAACTAAAACCAAAAAAAGAACAGGAAAAACTTCACGATAGCTTAAAATTTCCTTGCTGGTGGTGGTATGTTCTTTCCTTTTTGTTTTTTCTTCAATGGTTTAAGTGTTTTTAGTGTTTATTGTTATTTTGTTATTGTATTTTTACTTTTAGTGGTTATTTTCTTCTAATTTGTGGTTTTGTATTGTCCTTTCTGTTTAAATGGTATATCTCTTAATCCTAATTTCTGGGAATTTTCGGGTCACGAGGAATCATTATTAGACATTCTTGTCTGCATTCCCTCACAGAAAAATCCTTTTTTTTTTAATCCCTACCTGAGGGTGACCCTTGAAAAAGTCTTCAGGCCGGATTCTTCTTTTTTTATTTGGTTTATTTGTTTTTCCTATAAACTTGATTTTTATACTTATATATATATTTGCTTGAATAATCCTCGGTCAAATACTGAAGATTATTGAGCACTCAAGTCATGTAAAGATATGCATAATGAAATAGACCATTAGTTGAATATTTTATGAAAGAATCAAACCACTTGACCACTTGGGAGGTTCAAACTCTAGAATCTTGTATATTAATACAAATTGCATTGGATTTGTAATCCTGCGATCACTGAAGTGAAATGAGCTCACAATAAATCACTGCATTTTATTTTATAGCTTATTATTTAATTTATTGTGTTCAGCTGTGAATGAAAAATGCATGATTTTTTATTATTCAGTTGTAGAAAACAGAAGTGAAATTATCTTTCAGCTTAATAATTTTTTCAAATGTATTACAACTGTATATGTAGAATCACATATTTTTTTACTACTCCCGCTGACCTAGTTAGTTATTATTCACTTATAATCATTAATTACAATTTTAATGATTTTCTAAGTAAGAAAGTGTTCAGTTAGAAACTACAGCTCTTTATACTCCATAACACAACTGGGAATCTGAGAGAGATAAGTGCACAGTTGTGGAAAATGCTCGGTCCATGATATAATCCAAAGAACTGCTTTTGTATTTACTGGCCGATACTGTAAATACAACTGTTTATATTGCTAATAGAACTTCTAAAATTCAAGCTCCAAATTCTATTTACCTTGAATTATGGACTGGAAAATCTGCCTCACTCAGTCCTTTAAGAATTTTTGGTTCAGAAGCCTATTTGCATGTGCCTGATAACTCGTGGAAGAAGTTAGAACCCAAAATCAAGAAAATAATCTCGACTGAATATGTAACAAAGTACAAAAATTATCGTCCTTTTAGTTGCAATTATCAAAACGATCGAGGTAATAAAAATTTTTGTATTAATGAAAATGCAGAATTCAGAATTTTCCCAACAATGTCAAGTTCTTGTTCACTATTTATCAAGATGAGATAAAGGATAATTTGCCGTAATTCAAATAATAATGATCATTACAGCCTTAAATCCAGAAATATCATAAAATCTCAGGTCATTACGAATTAAATGTTGCAGATATTGTAACAACTCAGACATACGAAGAAGCAATGAATCCCCTGAAACAGTTAAGGGGAAAAGTTATAAATAAAGAATAAATTATCTTGAGAAAAATGAAACGTGGGATATTGTGCATCTTCTAGAGACAAGTAATTTAATCGGATCCATTAGGTATTTAAAGTAAAATATCTTCCCAATTGAAAAATGGGTAGATACAAAGTCCGACAGCACGACTATATGCAAAAGGGTTCTCCCAAGCAGAGGAAGTGGACTTCAATGAGTCTTTTGCACTTACCGTTCTCAAAGAAAATGAGAAATCATACACAAAAACTTTCTTTCTCTCAGGTGAAGCAAAAGAAACAATATTTATGGAACCAGAGGGGACAGCAACATTAAGCAATATAAATAAACCCACTTATCAGAAATATGAACTTTAAGTTTATTCCATTAAAAAAATCACAGAAAGAAATTTTACTTTGGAAAAATTAATTTTGTTTGTTTATTTTCTGATGCAGATGACATTTGCATTCACATATATTTACGCCCAATTAACGAGTTGAAATGCACGATGGAAACATTTGATATTGTTGCAGTAAAATCCTTAAGAATGTTAGAGGTATGGCAGGAGAATTTTGACTTTAGTTTTCAGATCAGCTGTATCTTTCTCATTAGTCTAATTGCCTGGAATTAATTCTGCTAAAATGTCTTCATCGTTTGCGCCGTTGAGCACTTGCACATCACATTCTAAAACCCTTCAGCTTGAATGGAAGAGATAAATTTAATGAACTATAGAGAGCTCTAACATCCGCGGATAAACTGTCTACACATTCTTCTTCTTTGGCGATTTTAGAAAGCTCAATATTCGTGTTTTGGTCGCTTTTTTTCCCCAAAGAGTGAAGCTTTCTTCCAACAATTTTGGATCGCTGATGCTGTGGATTATATAAAAAAAAGAGCAAATAAATCGATAACGGAGAAGGGGAGAACTGCAAAAATTTGATATACTAAACAGTCTCTGGTTTATATGTTGTTCATTCCATAGGTAGCAAATACGTGTGCACATTGCCTGCCGTCTCCCTCGATACCATTATTTCAAAAGAGTCGAAACAACGGAAGAGTCAACACCTGGACTCGGAGGTATTCTTTTATCTCACATTCCGAAGATGTCGTTGTGCAAGGAAGTTTTCTAAAAAGAAAAAATAATCGTTGTAGACAGCTGCAGCTAAAAAGTGTTTATTGATGTACACAGATTCAAAATGTATTCAATAAATGAGAATTTTTCAGACTGAGTGATAACTATTAAGTGTATTTATTATTCCTAATTTCATAAATTAATTAGAAAAATTTTAAAGCTTTCTTATTCTAAAAACTCAGCTTGTCAAATTGTATCCCCAAAAGAAATTTTTTCGACATGTTCCGGAGTTATATCTGTAAAGGGTAAAAAGGATGATTAAAAAATAAAACAAATTACATCTGTTCTAAACAAAAAGTATAATTATTGAAAGTTTCTTCAAAACTCTCTTTAATTTTTTTAGCATGGCAATGTTTTCTATTTTATGAAAGTGCCGACCAGATTTAGAAACGACGTTATTCAAAGCTTCTTCTTCTTGTGTATAGCCGACCACCCCACCACCATTAAACGTAGCAGTACCGACAGGATTTGCTGTGGCCGACTGCTATCTTTAACAAAGTCCGTCCATAACTCTGACCGATTCACCAAATTGACATCCTCTTAGAGGCAATTGGCCCCTAGCCACAAAGTGGTCAATCACCGACTTCCCTCCTCATTTTCCCGTTCACCTATCTTCCCATTAAACAAGGATCAGGCCATCACTTAAAGAAAATCACCTCAAAATTCTCAATATTTCTCCAATTCTCGTTTCATAACAACAGAAATCCAAACACTTTTAAACAGTTGATAAAAAAAAAAATGGCAATTTTTAACATTATGTCCTTCAGTGTTTTAAGATTATCTGGTACCATCAGTGCGATACTGAAGTCAGCATTTTCAACTTTCAGATTCTTTCTTAATTTCGAGATTTCTATGCATTCCTTTAAATAATAGTAAACATAACCGATTCCTCCACAGATGCATTTATTTTCTTGCATTTTTCTTAATCTTTGGAAATATGCGATAATGTTTTTGGGATATGCGGGAATTTTTTTAGGATATTTGGAAATATGCGGGACTATGCGGAATTTGGGTTACCAATGGATGGTATCTTCCTATTTTTATCGTTATTCAAAGCTGATGGATATTCCAACTGCAGTATTAGGAGAAAAAAATAGGTTTTAACAGATGTTTAGCTTGTTTTTATTGAAACAAATCCTTTATAACCGATATTCTAAATCTTATTTAATATACCATTTTTTTTTCGATATTTCATCGCAAATATTTCTACAGTCACTTAAGCTCATTGAGCTCAAAAAAAAAAAAAATGCAATAATAAAAACGCAGAATATTTTCTTATAACAAAATTTAGCTTCCCATTCATTGTTTTGTCAATTAAAAAGCAACTTTACAATTCGTTACATTTGTTTTTTATTCAAAGTAAAGTAGAGTAGCATTTTTAATTAGCTTATTGGTTAGATTTGCAATAACTGGCACATTCGATTTCCACAAAAATTATTAAGCCGATGAAATAACGAATTTATAAAGTGTAATTCCATCCATAAAAACGTGTTAGTAAAATACTTTTATAATTTGTGCATCAAATATCCGTTTTATTTAAGTTTTAATTTCTGGCATTCATCCACACATCCATTTATACATTTCCATTTATCAAATTTCTGAAATATGCGTTGATGAAATAAATGTTTTAAAGAATGCATTATTCCACATTTAGAATCTAATGTAAATTATTTAAATAATATAAAATAATTTCATTAATTGAATTTAGCTGTGAATTATTGTATTACTATTTCTTTAGATTCAGCTATGTATTTTGATGGATTTCGGCATTTATATGTATATTTTTCCTGCTCAAACTCATTAAAGAGAACGTTACAAAAAACATAAAATTAATTTTAGCTAGTTTATGAAAAACGATGGGAAAGTCAAAGTAAAGCGCTAAAATTTTGAGATTTAATTTATTCAATGGCTACTAAACCTTGTTAACTATGCATGAATATGAGCGTTTTAAATGGTGCTAGAGTGAAATCACCTTTCAACTCGAAATTTTCTCTAATCCCTTGAATTTAGATTATTATAAAATATTATCTATAATTTGAACATTTTTTGTTCAAAGCTAAGAGTTAAAAAATTGTCTTTACTTTTTTATTTATATTAATAGTTAAATATGTTTATATTCTACCTATTGTCTCTGTTTTATTTTGCGTAACGTATCCGTCAGCTGCCATTTTTTTTAAAGCTTTATTGTACAGTCGTCAACAAAAAAATAGGGGAAACATCTCTGTAACTTTGTTATTTATTGCCGCGTCTTCAGGAAATTAGTGTCGATGGAAATGATTTGAGGGGACAGGTTTGCTCCATTGAGAAACTGATTGACCAAGTTTATTAACTACTACCTTGAAATTTTCCCATTACGGCTATCGAATGCCTTTTTGTTACTGTTGTTGAATCAATTTATAGCCAGGAAAATAACCTCCCAATAAAATTTCATGGAATTCTGGTGACAATTTCGAGAGTTATAAGGTTTTGAAAAATGACGCTTCCAATATTAAATAATTCTTATGAACTTTCAAAGATATTTAGGAAACTATTATACATTTCTTTAGAAAAATTTTACTTTTTAAAAAATTTATCTAAATTTATGGAATAAATGAATAAATAACCCACATGTAATATACTTTTAGGAGTTTTTAAACATAAAACTGGGAAAAAGTAAAAATTAAATTAAATAAACTCATAAAAGTCATTTTTTTGAGAGTTTTTTTAAACATAAAAGTGGAAAAAGTAAATAGTAAAATTTTCGCATGAGAGCAAATGCTAAAATCACGAAATACAAAAATTTGTGTGCGCACCAAAAATAGTTTTAGAAATATTCACAAAAATTGTAAAATTCGCAAAATCGATTATTTTTATAGCATTATTAGAAAAATCTTTAAAAAATTAACATTTATTCAAAGTATTGAAATAATAAAAATATGGTTGAATATGTAAAAATAATAGATGCAATATTTTATTATAATAAAATAATCCCATGAAACATAATAAATCTTCTATCTTATTAACAATTGTTTCCGCCTAAAAATAAAATCTCATCTTTTCGATGAATACGGCAGCTTGACTTAAAGTATCTTTACGTTATTCGAATTTCACTATAAACCAATTCTTTTAAAAGGGATTAAACAACGTATTTCATTAAAATGCGTTGCCATTTGCCATAAAAATTTATATCTATCAATTTCTTCGAGTGGAATCAATTAAACAAGCTGAATGATGAATCGATTTGTAAAGTAATAGAAATGCCTCAATATTTAAATAAAATCATGATAAATATTTATAATTTGAAAAAATCATACTTATATTAAGAATAAATCTAAATCGTGTTGATTATTCTTCTGAAATTCCTGTGAATTAAAAAGAGAAATGATACTTTTTTTTTGCTGTTAAGAAGTTGAGATTTACTTAATATACGGTCCCCGGTGGATTGGCCCCTTAGGGAAGAAATTTTCAGCAAAAACAATTAAGTATATTTCTAGAATGACTGCGAATTTCGTAAGGAAGTTTGATATACATATATAGAAAAATCTGCCGCATCAAATTATTCAGAAATCTTGATTTTAGTAATAGAAAAATTTCGAGATAGTTGTTAACTATATTAATTAATCGGTTAATTAGTTTGTCGATTGAAGAAAACTTGAGCCTCTTAATCATTTCCATCGACATCAGTTTTGCGAAGACGCAAAAATAAAAAAGTTTCTGACATGTTCCTTTTTTGTTATTGTTGACAACCATATCATACTAACACTTGCATGTGCATCGAATAGGGAAATGACGTTAGGTTATAAATCCTATTTCCTAATTCTCTAATTCTATAAATAATTTTTCAGGATTAATCATGTTTAAATATTAGATGAACCATAGGGCTAAAATATTTATATATTTGGAGTATGGACTAGAATATTTCCCTAAATCCTTTAGTGGATTTTCCTTGTTTGCAGGAATCACAGATCTTTCAGCGTTCTCTGCAATCTCTTCCACTCCAGCTTTCAATCAAGTGCAGGATAACCGTCTCTATAGCAAAATATGGGCTCATATATCCATTACATTAAGGAGTCCTGAGATGATCTTCTTCAATCAAATTCATAACTTGTGTAGCGTTGAATACTTCTTTTAACAATTTGAGGCATGCGATTTTCAAGAAAATAAAACCTAGCTGCTCAGAATTTTTTATTAAAAAATGGGAGAAAAACATTCATTTTGATTATTTAACATAAAATATTACTCAAAATAAGAAAAAATAATAGCATTTCAATAAGTCCTTTTTTTTATAGGATGGTACATGTATAATCTCACCAATTCACAGCTTCAAAATTAGTATAAAACATCAAAGAAAATGCTTCTTTTTATTATAAATTAATTTACGTGCTCATAATGAAATAACACATACCGATATGAACGAAAAAAATTCACTGCATCACACAATCCCTCACAGCAGCACTCACAACTTACTGATGCGTTTTGATTTGTATAATTTTTTTCACTTATTTATGCATTGACCGTTGGTGCATAGAATTGTCATCTTAATAATAATGTGTCATTAAAATATTAAACTGTATGACTAAGAGAAACTTCAACTATCTGAGATGGGCTAAAATATATCTCACCAAGTAAAAAAAGCTAAGCAAAAGTTGGATTAGTTTTTAACCTACCTAGCTCCAAAGAGTTAAGCCACTTCCTGCTATGATGTAACTAGGGATTGCAATACCGGTATACCGAATACCGGTATTTTGAGCTATTTGTACAATTTTGTAATACCGGTATTCACAAGTTTAAATATCGGTTTTTCGGTATTTACTAGAAATTTTCAAAATTGTCTCCACTATATGTTTAGGGATCTCCAAACATAGCAAAATAGTATTCGTTTTTGTTTTTATGTCTCCCTAACGGGTGAAATGAATTAGCTAATTAATGGATTAATTAATTGCTTAAATCTAAATGAGTGAAACATGGATTATCCTTGAAAGATATTGTACCCATAACGACTGATGGAGCAACAGTTATGAAAAAAGTTGGAAAGTTGATTGGTGCAAATCAGCAATTGTGCTATGCTCATGGAATTGAATTAGGAATAATAGATATATTATACCAAAAAAATAAAAAACATAAGAATCTAAATACTGTGGATATAGAAACTTTGGATTCCGACTTTGAAGATAGTGAGAGAGATATTGACAATGAAGATAATGACAATGTAATTGTTGAGGACGATATTGCTAATGAGGATGAAATATAAACCCATCAAGAATTGCTTCCTATAATTTATAAAGTTCAAAAAATTGTTAAGATATTTAAACGTTCATCTACAAAAAATGCCATATTACAAAAATATATACTAACTGAAAATAAAACAGAATATGTGTTAATATTAGATTCTAAAACACATTGGAACAGTTTACTCCTAATGATGGAACGATTTTTGAAACTGAGAAATCCAATCCAAAAAGCAATAATCGACTTAAACCTGTAAATTAATTTTTCAGCTAGTGAATTCGACTTAATATCCAGAAATATCCAGAACTGTATCAGCTCTACTTCCAATAAAACTGAATATTGAGGCATTATGTCAGAAAGATTCTAATTTATTAACAGCTAATGCAACAATAAATTTCATGTTGCAGTCACTGAAAGAATAGCACACATCACTATCTGAAGAATTATTTATTACATTGAAAAATCGCACAGAAGAAAGGCATACCGAAATAGAAAATGTCTTATGGTATTTACATAATTATAATGATTTTAAAAATGAAAATGAAAAAGAAGAAAATAAAATAACCAATTCAAATCTGATTAAGTTTATACTAAATTTTCTTAAAATTTTTTACCCACAAACCTATCCACATTCAGAAGAATTCAGTTCTGTTTTCAAAGATTATGATGATACTAATATCGATAGTGAAAAGGAATTGTCTGTTGAAGAAAAATTAAAATTCTCGATAAATAAAAAAATTTCAATGAACCAAAATACAATACAGAAATCAGCTATATCCAAAACCATCCGACGAGAAATCAATTTATTTGAAGATGAGGGAGTTAGAGGTAAATACTTGGGAAAAGTATATAGCGCATGGTTAACAGTACCACCAGCTAGCGTTGATGCCGAAAGAGCGTTTTCGACAGCTGGTCATTTTTGCACAAAATTACTTTTCAGGCTTAATGACAGTACAATTGATGCGTTATGCTTTTTAAGATCACTTTTCAAAAATTTGTAATAGTACCACAGACTGAATAGCGATATTTACACTTTTTTGTGACTTAAATAAATAAGATGTCCCTTTACTTTATTGTGATTCTTTATATACTGTTATAATTTATAGGTTACAAATTATTTTTTTGTGATATTTACACTCTATTAAAACTGGCAAATAAAACGAAGAAACACCTGTGTTTTCTTTCTTTTTCTAAGATTTCTAATACCGGTATTAAAACCGGTATCCCGGTATTAAGATCTAAAAAATACCGAATACCGATATTGAAATTTTAGTTCGATATTGCAATCCCTAGATGTAACCTGTGGTTCCAAGAAAGGGCAGTAAGATATCGATCGTAGTACGAAAAGTAAAACGTCCTTTTTATATAGATACGATACTGTTCGATATTCTGAATCTCGTACGATATTCTGAACACATCGTGATAATTTGTGAAGCATTTTCTACTAATAGAGCAAGCAGACAAGAAAAAACAGAATTGTAATAAAAATGACTTGATTGGCGTCTCCCCCATCACAGTTCCAAAATAGCCCGAATGTACCTTGAAAATGTGGCGTAAATAAAACTAAAATAAACAGAAACTTATCAAAAATAGCTTCGTTTGATATGCAGAGATATTTCACAGCCGCTTCTTCCTGAAAGTCGGCAATATTAAAAAAAACAAAAATTTTGTGAACATTTTAAGTAGACGTCTGGAGTGTTGGCAAAAGCTCTTAGTTTTTCTTAATTATAAACCAAAAAGAAAAGCCTTTTTTAAAATCATTTTTTGTTGTAAAAAATCCAAAAGTAATATTTGAAGAAAAACCTCAGATTCATAATCAGGATCCTAAAAACATATAATAGAAAAAAAAAATCAGATCTAGACCAGAATTTGATATACAATACCCTGTTTTGGCACATAATGGCTGGACAATTTCAAAAAAATTTAAAATTTAGCCATTCTTCATATTTAAAGTAGATTTTCATATAAGAATTATCATTCTTGAAATAAACGAATTTTAATATTTTAAGGAATTTTGAAACAGACGTTTTTGAGAGTTGTTGAGATTTTAAAAGATTTTTTTTATTGCAGTAGCATAAAATCTTTAACATTTTGAAACCTTTTTCCGAAATCTTTAATGTGGGAAATGCATTTGGAAACTTTAAGTCAATTATAAAATAAAAAAATGTTTTTAAAAAGCTGGTAATTCTTTACATTTCTCATCTGAAATTTAATTGATATTAATAGTTTAAATGTTCAATAATTCCTTATCTTTCGACAAAACTTTTGGAAAAAATCTTCAAACTAATGTGCTCTTATGCACAGTAAAGACATATCTAATCTTATGTCCTTCAAGTTTTCAGAAATTAATGGATACTAAACATGATCCTCAAAAAGTTTTTAAAAAAAGTAGCAAAAGCTGTCTCGTCCGTTTCATAACTTTCGGAACATTAATATGTTCTTAAAAAGAAAAAAAAAATAAGAAAATTGGAGGAATTTTATTTCGTGCTTATTCTGTACAATGATAACATTGAGAAACGTTTTATTATTATGCAGATTATGTCTAGACATTATTGATTTTCTTAAGAATATGCCGTGGCTAAATCAATTATAAATATCTTTAAAACGAAAATGCCGAATACTTCTACAAAATTTTTTTGTTCACATTACTTAGAACTCATCCTATCTGAGGTAATGCATTTATTCCGGCATCAGCTTGTGATCTTTGCGTACAATTTCTGTTGATTTACGTTCGAATATTTTGCTCTATTTGTTGAGGAAAAAAGTAAACTATAAGAATCAAATGCTGCAGTGAGATCGGATATACTTTTCAGGGCCTCTAAGGATGTTTCAAGAATTTTTTTTTTCAATTCACGTGTCTTTTAAACTTTTCAAAGCGAAGAAAAGTATTCGAAAACCAATTACTCAAATAAAGCATTAATCAAAGCTAGTCAAAAATAAATTAAATTGGACATTATTATTTGGTACGTGCACTTGAAATGCTAAACTTGAACAATTTCCTTATTTATCTTTATATAATAATATCGAAGATTTTAATTTGACACCCTTGATCACTAGGACGACATTTTTTCTCTTAGGTCTGCGCTCTGTAAATTGTCTAATTTAAACGAAAAACCTGGATTCAAAAGTAATTTTCTGAATTAGTCAATTTTTCTGGATGTTTTTGTAGAAAATCAGTCGATATAGACATAATCTAATAAATATTTCATTGCTATTATTTCAAAATATCATTTATCAAGAATCACATATAGTAACACATACGAAATTCAATGCAATAACTGAAGGCACTAGCGATTTATGGCATTTTTAGATAACATAACAATTCCATGTCACAAACAAAAAATTGAGATCATATATGACTCATCTATAAAAGTGTGTTAATTTTGATATAAAATTGGAATTTTATGTAAATTAAAATATTTCGTTACAGTCGTTGACTTTGAGAGCACCTAATTACAAGAATGTGGCACATTAAGTGTAAATATTAAATACCATTTTAGACTACAGAGCTCCCAGATATAACGAAAGTTTCATCACTCTGTCATCATTATAGTGTTGTGCATTTAAAAAAAATTCCGCAGGAGTCTTTAATTGCTTATTTTATAAGTGAAATTCTGATCATTGCACATCTCTTGAAGTGTAGTTTTCTCACGCATTATGCTACAATATAGTAAATAAGGAAATAGTTTATACCAGGGCATCTAAATTTTCACAAATTTTATTCCAGTAATTTAATTGTAGACATATCTGTTTTGTAGTCTACTTTCTACAGAATTTGAAATAAACAAAAACTTCATTTTAAATATAAAAGTAAAAGGTAATCATAATTTCTTTTTTAAAAGCATTTGCAGTTAAACTTCCTCATTATTTTTGAATAAAGCTTTGTTTCCTTTAATTTCTCAGTTTTTTTTTTCGTTTCCTCCATAAATCTATTATGCAAAATTATACACTTTTTTACTCAATCTTTATAAGGTTACTGAATTTTGAAATTTTTTGTCATATCGAAGTCATTGTTTTCAAACAATACCTTTGCGACTTTTAGACTGCAGACAATATACGAATTTAAACTAAAGTAGTACTTTTTTTAAATGTCTAATATCTACTGTTTCTCGTGCGATTGCTTCTTAAGCGAGCGGTGTATTTATAATTCACAAAAGAACTTTAAAAATGACAAATGATGCGTGAAAAATTGAATTAGATCTCACACTGAATTTATCTTAGATCCAGTTGTACCACCAAAAAAAATTATAAATAAGTCATCTTTAATTGCTATTGAATCTGTTTCCATTCTGTTCAAGGACATTCAAAATTTAATGCAAAGTTTAATATTCTATTGTCTTCCACGTGTTGTTCTACATGGACGATGTTGGGTTGTTTTTTTTAACGATAAATATGAAAGGTTTTGTTATTTTACTGTCGGAACATTTTTGTTGTACCATTCTCTCCTACTGACAATTCAAATTAATGCTTCACATTTTTCATTGTGATCGTAGGTAAAAATTATTTTTTAAATACTTTTTCCCTAAACAATCGATGAACACTAAACTTCCAGAAACAAAATTTTTTAGCGGAACACGTGCGTATGAAAAATAAAGTTATATTTTGAATACTCTAATAAATATTCCGCATTATTTTTTTTACTAATTCCTGTCTATTTAAGAAGAATTTTATATTGCTAATTATTAGCAGCTATTCCTTTTACTAGAATAGGGGCCGCAGTCGCCTGGTGGTAAGGACGCGGCTTTGGAATCGGAAGACTTCAGATTCGAGACTCGAAACCACCGAAAACGCGCTGTGTAAGTGCATCTGGTGCACGTTAAATCCATCAGCTCCAAATGTCCTCCCGTTGGTGTTGTCTGGAAGTTTGGAGCGGGGTGCCAGCTCAGAAGTCGTCCTCGATATCTGACCGCGGTTCAAAATGACGAGGCTAGTCCCAAAATAGCCCTAGTATTGTTTTAAAACGAGACGTTAATATAATTAAACTAAACTAATTAATCGTCTTAATTCGCATATTATAATGGCTTCTTTCAACTTCCCAAATGTGGATGAGTTCACAGTCTACTAAGCGTTCTCGGAAAAATTCCGAAATAACTTCTAATATACACGTTTTCCCAAATCCATTTGGATGAGCCAAATTTATATTAATTTGGTACTACTAGTGCCAAATTTACATTGCTTTTTTGTTGACCTAAAATATATGTTTTAATGCTTTATTTTCTTGATATTAGGAACCGAAGCTCATTTACAAAGATTGTTAACTGAGGAATTGAAAGAATTTGCTCCATTTTAAGCCCTAAGGATATATGAAGAAATCATCCAGGTTAAATGTCTTCCAAAAGGTGAATAACTATATAAATTTCCCTTTTGGAATTACGTAGATATCTCCCACAGAATGTGTGGGGACCATGAAACTTGCCTGTGATTTCCGACTATAATTTGAGGAGAAATATCCCAAATTTCCTCTTTATATATGTATATATCAAGGTCTCTCTTTATAGATATATATTGCTTTCTACATTGTTCCTATTACCATCTTTAAATATTAATCATCATCCACCTGATTCTCTCTGCATCATTACTGCCATATATAGTGAGTTTTCGTATCTCGATTGTTGAAGCACCATCCTGTTGACCCGTCACACTGTTGACTGGCTGCATCTATAATCCTAGGAAATTGTGCCTGAAAGTTACAATTCACTGTTCCAAGAGATTGTCTGGTTTATGTATGACATCGTCTTCTTAAATTTTTTTTTAAATGCATTGGTTGTTTACAACTGGGCTTTATTTTTTTGCTGATTTAGCCGCCCAGTTGATGAGTCTAACAAGTATTATTTCATGAATTTGCTATTAGTATTGTGTGTAATTGGTGATTTTTTGAGATTGCGCCTTGTTTCTTTTAATGTGTGAGTTTTATTTTATTTTATTAATTTTATTATGTAATTTATTCCAGAGTTTTGAGTTTTGTATTGAATTTTGGAGAAAAATTTTAACATGTGTTTTAGCTGTGTTGGTGCCTTTAAACTTATTTCTTATTCGTATTGGTACTGTTGATATTATGAGTTCGAAGACCTCTGCCTGGGAACCCTCTGGTAGAATGGGAGTTTCCAAGTATTTTTAAAGATTTAATTAATAAGAGAAGGCAATTTTGATAATGATATTGATGGAGAAGTCATGGCAAAGATATCTTGAGAAACATATTAAAAGTGAGAATATCATGACTAAGGAATTGAGCAGGAAAATGGTAGAACCATTCACGGTTTTTATTAAACTTATTTAAAAATTACCACCAAATCTTAAGGACTTTAGATAAGAATCATATCGGGTAAATGAAAATACAATTAATAAAGATATGATATTCGTAAAGGCGAAAATTAAAGATCAGGAAATAAAAAAGTGCTTATAACTAAATTAATTGACAAAGATAATATATCCGAGGTAATGCATAAAACAATCGAATATATTAAACGATACAATAAATTATATTTAAAATCTAAATTTATAACTGTTAATGACATTTTCCACATAATTAAACAAGATCAGAAATGGATATTGAAGGAAGAGTTAAAAATAAATTCAATGGAAACTAACAAAAAAGTAAATGAAGGTATTAAAACAAAAATTGAACGTGTCAATAACAAAATTTACGCCCAAATGGCCGAAAATTGATTCAAAAGTCTAAGACCCCCAAATTAACCGGATGAGGAATTCGTGTTGCTTCTTAGGCTTTTGAATAAAGAAAAAACACTAACATTCAAATAAAAACATGGTAATAGAGCTTTGTCATTCAAAGGAAATTCATTCGAGATTAAAACAATTGGTAGAATATCTGGGGAAGGGGTGAAAATCATAACAGCTGATGACATCGACTCTACATCAGTTAAATGAATTTTTGAGAGCATGCAGAAACATGTGAAATAATAAAAGCACAAAAACGCAAAACTCATGTTATAATTTATAACATCGATAAGAAAACAGACACCGACAAACTTCCAGAGTAGAAGACTATTTAGAAAAGAAATCTTTTTATAGAATACAAATATCGATCTCCTTTTCAAAACAGAATTTTCGATTAAGGAACGGAATAAAGATACTAGAAATGGTCGGTCTTAACTTGAGGTAATCAAAGTAAAACTCGTGTATTTCGATCGAAGTGAAATATTTGCATAAATCTCAGACATCGTTTTAAAATTCCATCATTTTGAAAGTGAAAGATCAACTTGTCCACCGAATACTTCCCTTTTGAAGGACGGAAATATAAACAAATTCCGCATTGAAAATTCTAAGTGATGTTGAAACAAGGCTCGATCCCTCCGAAAGTAATTTCGTGGTTTGAATTTTTAATCATGAAACATTAGCTTGAGCAAACATCTTTAAGTGAACGAGAGTTAATTGTTTATCATTTTAAGATAAACAACGTTGCGAAATCGGGAAAGGAGTCAATAGAACTCATTCCACTATTCAAGTGCTATTAATAAATAGAAACATAGCCAAGGCCTGCGGAATAAATCAAATTAGAGCAAATGGAAAATGTTTCATTCTAACGATGAGCGTTAAATTATTCGAAAAGTTAAAATCTCACTATCAATACTCTCCCTAATTAGCTCTCGAAACAATGTCGTATTAAACCCTTCTTTGCATGATGATGAAAATTTCCATCATGAGATTGTTCCAGGATAGTGAATAAAAATTGTACTGAAAACAGGTATACTGTAAATGGGTTGTTGATGGCAACTTTTTTCAGGATTAATTGCGTAATAAGAAGCATAGCTGTAAAAAAATAATCGACTGTCACAATTATTATAGCGAGTTTGAACTTGCCATTCCATTGTTGTGGTTGGAAGAAACGTGCGATTTCTTCAATATTTTTTATTGCTAATCAGAGTTTTTTTTTTTTTTGCTAATAAACGCAATAATGAGTGGAGATATTTAAAAGAGAGGGACACTGAAGATTTTGTACTCAGCTTAAAATGTAAATTTGCATGATGATGGATATTTCCATCATACTATTCTTTAATTATTTTATATTATATATTTAATTATTTTATATTATTTTATATAATTATTTATGTATATTTATATATTATATATTTTCAATCATTTTCACTTTAATCTAGAGTTTGAATTATATCACCGTGATTTATTTCACAAAAAAAAAAGACAAAATCATTCAAAGAAGGGTTAAATAAGAGGGTTAAGGGTTAAATAAGAGGTTAAATAAGAGGTTTAAATAAGAATAAACGACACAATAATTAAAGGGAAAAAACGTATTTTTGCAGTAGGTTGTGAG
This sequence comes from Argiope aurantia, assembly GCA_026543865.1. NCBI lineage: Eukaryota > Metazoa > Arthropoda > Arachnida > Araneae > Araneidae > Argiope > Argiope aurantia. The sequence continues at coordinate 65,500 of JAPMOR010029556.1, forward strand.
AAACAAGCTGTATACAACTAAGCAAAATCAAATAAAAAGGTTGTTTTGCAAAGAAGTTAAAAAAAAGACGTTTATTTTTTGGAAGAACATACTTTTCGCCGATGTGTTCTAAATTCAATTTATTTTCATCGAATGAAAGGGCAAAAGTATACCGAAACTCTAACAAAGAACTAAATCTAGAGACTATAAAAAATGGAGCATTTGGATGTATGTCTGCAATAAGTATGGACCGATTGTTGTTTATAGAATTTACGATAGATCAGTTTATTATATCCCTCCGTCTTAAATAATATTTGCAATTTTCGTACTAGTATTTTTTTTTTCACCTAAGTTGTGCACTAGTTTGAAACTTAGTGGACAACTTGGGATGCCAACCACTTTTCAATTCTAACATGAAAATGACCCGAAGCATTCTGTATTAGTATCGGCTTGCGGTTATTGTACAATTTCCCTAAAGTCATTAAAATCCCTCCCAAATCACCAGAGTGAACGTCATAGAAAATGTATGTCATCAGTCAGAATTTGCTGTAAGAAAACATATTTCTAATAAAAGAATGTATTTTATAAGAAGAATGAAACAAAATGAATAAGGATTATTGTGAAACTATCGTTCAATGAAAGCCAACAAGTTTAGAACACGTAATCAGAAATAAAAAATACCTCGCAAAGTACTAATATAAAACGTATTATGTTTCTATGTTTTATAAAATTGAAAATTATATAAAACCTACGAGTCTTATTTTGACCTTTTTTTTTCAATAACGATCAAAATAATCTATGCGTAGTTTGGACATAATGTGAATCTAAAATTTGCTTTCGTAATATAAATATTAAGGGTTTTACTTGCTACATAAGTAAACAGTATTCAAATTTGTCTTTATCAAGCTTAATATCTCAAAATGAGAGAAAAATGAAATAAAATTAATAATTTAAAAAAAGAAAAAGCCCCAGCCTGGACATATTAGATTACAGAATATGGACATATGCTCACAATTTTAATAAATTATTTTAATAGCAGTTTTTAATATTTATTTTAAATATAATTATTTTCTCAAACCAATCAGGAGTGCCGGGTTAATCTTTTCTCAGAAGTACGATAAAGATCTTGGATAGTGTAATACGTGCCAATCAGTCTGTTTCTTTCCTATTATCGGTAAGATAACTTGAAATTTTGCCAATTGATGCCGCTGTTATGCTAATGAGTAGTTAAAATCATATTTTAATGAGTAGCTCATTTAATTTCAGTATAAAATCCATACATATAGTTTGGCGAAATCATTTAATTATACGGAAGATGCCGCTGACCAAGAAAGAGAGCGCATTAATCATAAAACTGTTTTATCACAATGAGTGCAATCTTTCTGCAACACTCCATGCTTATAAGTGGATGGAAAACTAAAGGAAAGAGGCCATTTCCGCAAATACAGTTAAAGGCATCATGGATAACATTGAAAAAAAAGAAACTTCTCTAGATGTTGCACCGGGAACAGAACGGCACGCATTGGAGCTGGCAATTTAGGAAGAAGCTGTAATTGCAAGTTCTACAAATGCCACTATAAGTGGTCACTCAGTAACACGAACACTGGACTTTCCGTGGACAACCGTACGCATAATTTTACGCAAAATTCTGAAATCGTACCTATAATTGTTCACTATAATCTAGTTATCCTTCTGAAAACCTGGTGAAAAAAATGAGTCGTCAAGGAAGGAAGATGGAGATGAAAGAGAGGGGAGAAGGGAATTCGGCAGAGACAAGCGAACCCACAGGAGCGGAAAAAAATATTATTTGATATATTTTATACGCATGCTGTAAAGTAATGTATTGTATTTCTTTAGGCTAAAGTGCAAATAAATAATCTTGGGACTAAAATTGTCATTCCTTGCATCCGATCACAATTCACACAATAACAAAAATATTATAAGTAAAAGAATTCTTATTAAAGGGTCCTTACAAGATGCATTTCGTGCAGAAATTGATTAATCTGCACGTCTTGATTTTACCTTGCGTTTTTTGTCTAAGATGCAAGTCGAAGAGTCACATACCTTATGGACAGATGAGATTCCTTTTCCTTTCGATGGTGCTGTGAACACACATAACTGCCGCCTAGGGAGTTCCACCAAATTTCAACAACAACCGCTGCGTTCCCAATACGCTATCAACTGAAGGAAAAGTCCTGTCTCTAAGCTCCCCAAAAAGAGTAATTTAAAATCAAATTTTGGAATAGTTTGGATTTTTTGCTTCTTTATGTTTTTTGGGTTGTTGAATTGGATTGTTGTTTCCTCAAAAAACCCGCTGAAAATTGGTTATTCCTTGGCTTTCTGCTTATTAGTTTACTCAAAATGTTCTGTCGTTCAATTCCATACAAATGATTTCGATAGACTTTCCGTTTAAATACAATAAATAGCTAAAATTTGACAAAAGTTTAGCTTACCTATTTGAGGGGTTTCAACAACATAAAAGCCATCCTGTTTGTATATACCAGAAGTATCTATCTTAACTTGTAAATTTTCATCGTAATTAATAAATTTTTCCTACCGTAAAGTACTTTGAGCAAATAATAATTCCATATGTTTTATTACGTATAAAATTCCTTGGCAGCTGAAAAGGGTTAACCTTGATGGATATGTAGTCATTTTCACAATAAGAATTCATTGAAAAGAGACTAAAAGTATTTAAATGGAATGATTTTTAATCAAGCATTATTAATTCCCATCAACTGAATTAAATAATTTGGTAAATAATATCATTATAAATCAAACAAAAAAATCATGAAAAAAGACTATTACTATTCAAAATTGTGCAAATCATAATAACCTATAATATTAATACAGCATACCTCAAATATTACAGATGCTACAACATCAAGGTACTCATTTATTTTGAAATCTCTGAAGATGGTCGTTTGAAAGAACGTCGTTGTTTTCCTCAATGTCCAAAGATAAAGAGGCCTCAAACAAATCATCAGGTAGTACTATTTTACCATTATAATTTTCACAACTATCAATATCGGGCTCCTACATAATTTGGAAGGTGACGCTACAATGAAGGTAAAACATTGAACAGAACAAGCCTACAACTACAATTTCCTACCGACATCTTATTGCACTTTCCAGAAAATTCCAAGAGTTGTGGTTTCAACATGCAGTGGTATCGTTCGAAACTGAAAGATCCATTCTAGAAGGAAGGTATTCTTGGTGTCAAAAGAATTGTGAAATTCATAAGAAGTGACTGTGCAGCCACTAACGGTAAAGTACAGCACAATCAATGGACATGATGGAAGTATATCCATGATCACTACAGCACTTTCCCAGTGAAACAGCATCACGAAGAATTTGGAGGAAAAATTAGAATATTTCTAAATATAAACAATACCGCTTTACATTGCTTGTGCTTGATGAAGGTGCAATGCGAATGGGAGCAAAATCTTTTTTCTCAAAGCCTTCAAACCATATGCAGAGGGAACTAATGCTGAAATCAATGTGTGATTTATCGATGGAGGATATCTGTAATACAAATCCATTTGGAACGGGAAATTTGCGCTTTCATAAGTTTATGGCAATTGTGTGACATACGTTCATTCGAAGTAAAAATCAACTGTTAAAATAATTTTTTATGGTTCGCCATAAAACTTACAGTAAAAGGTAGTAAATATGCATAGCAGAGTAGAAAAGCGGTGAAAAAATATCAAGTGAAGAAATATTTGATGAAACTATGATACCAAATGTTTTCCAAAAAAAAAAAATCTAGTTAATCAGAAGAAAAAGAAGCGACTCATCTTTATCTTGATGAATAATTTCGCCTGAGCAAATATGGTGCGCTAGAGAGCAGAGTAAGATGCTGATTGTTTAATTGCGAATACAGCTCAAGCTTTACCACCTATATATCTATCTGACATGGTCGTAGATGAAGACGTCAACGTATTCCTTGTCTTAAGAGACATTTGTACCTTCGAACAGGTGCATTCAGGCCTGCTCAATCCATATATTCAAGATCGTACAGCTCATGACGGCGAAAAGCTCTGCTATTTTTAAAAACTCTAAGAGGAAAATAATATTTCTCTTCAAGAAGCGAAATTTAATTTTTCGTGATATATAGAGAAATGGTGAAATACTGATACTCTTTAAAACAAGCATTCCGTTTCACTGTCTGAACATTGCATTGGAGAAATACTGTTACTCTTTAAAACATGCAGTCCGTCTCACTGTTGTAAACATCCCCTCCATTGAATTCTTTATTTTGAAATAAAATATTTTTATTACCTTATAATAGTATGGTTTTATATTGTGAAAACGGGTCTCACGGACTAAAATGTGATCTATCTGCGCGAAACGAACAGTAAAGAATTTCTCCTTTTAGATGTTGCTTTTAGATACCTTATGTGTCGACCCATTCAAATGATTTTCAAATGCGATATTTAGAAGATATTTCGCTGCTCCTACATTTTAAAAGATGAATATTCTATGAAATAAAAGAGAAAAATACTCAAACAAGGATTTTTTTTTTCATAACTTCAAAAATGTTTAAAATACGTGGCTGAAAAATATTTTTTTTTTTCATCACAACAACAAAAATCATTGTTAAAAATTTATATTTAAAAATATTTTAAAATATTGATTAAAACAAAACAAATAACTGTATGTCATGTTGAAATTTAGAATTTTAAGGCGAATTAAAAATCATTTTTATGAAATAATACGTTTCGTGGTTAATGTGGATAGGAACAACATTTACCATATAACATTTAATAAATTAATTGGAATTTTAAAATAATTTTAATAGCGCTATTTTTTACTTGTCTTAAAACATTGCTATGTTAAGTGCGGTCCTGATACATCAAATATTGGGAGTTGCATATCAGTAATGGATTTGTTATATTGATAGCTTGTCCGACGACAAGTAAGCCCTTTACAATTAAGACAGTATGACAATTAAGACAGTAAATGTTGTTTATCAGTGATGGAGTTGCATATGAGTGGTGGATTTGTCATATTGTCGGCTTACCCGACGACAAGTGATCCCTTTACACTTAAAAAAGTATGACGTGGTCTTGGAATGGATATGTTGGTTCCCCCAGATCAAATTATTAGAAATTAATATAATGGCAGAATGCACTTTGGAGAACGGGAATGAAACAAAATTTTTTATAGAAAGTTTGTGTTCCATACGAATATTAAAAAATATTATAATCAAAATCATATTAAATGAAAATGCCATTTGCAAAGTTTTTAATCTAAAAGCCGAAATGCATTTTGAAAATTTCGGTAATGGGCTGACAGATCCTTTTGATGAAACTGTGGAAAATTCCAGCCTCTTGTTCTTATATCTAAGTACCCTATTCGTCGAAAATATGATTAAGTGGGGATGTTCGCTGACAGTTCATTAGCGGGCGTGTAAAGTAATGGGGATGTAGTTTATGTTTGAATATTATAACCAATTAATAACTAATAAACATCGAACTATCCAATAATATTATTCATATTTGTTTGTGTTTGATTTAGTTAATAGTTCTAATTATGTTTGAGATACTTTCTTTGTAATTCTAACAAATAGGATTGCTTTTATTCTTTAGTAGGATTTTCAATCTTCTATTTTGCTCAATCATAATGAGACCTGGGTTGATTACGAAAAACAAAATATAAAATAAATAAAAACTTTAACATTAAAAGAATTTTTAAATCTATTTTTGAAATATAACAATTGTATAAAGAATCTCTAAAAAAATGTTTATGATTTACGGTCAGTTGTGAAATTTCTGATTCTTTCTCTTCGAACTCTGCTACTATGCATTTTTATAAAATTTAATATTTGTTGGGTTTTGGTTGATGTATTATGATGCCACATCGTTCGTTTGATTTTTGTTTTGAATATTTTCATGTTATAAAATGCACGTAATAGATTTCTGTATTCTTTTAGAGATTGATTAAACATTTTCAAAACAAATATATGATATATAATCATCAAAAACTTATAGCAGCTTCATTCGTAAAAATGACGCTTAACTGTGATTCTATTATTTCTAATAATACATATACTATGTGTATACTGTAATTAGTAGCATTACGCATTTATATGTACTTACATACATACATACGTATATAAAATAAGCTGACGTCCTCTGAATCATTATATTCTACTACTTGAGTTGTAAGTTAATGCTAGTATCTTTCAGCATTATTTTTACTTTATATTTTACTTTGTATTTTCGTAGATACGCGGATTTCAGAGTTTTCGGCATCGATTGTTATCATTCTCAAATCAATTCATTTTTTTATGTAATAATCCTACAATATTTTTAGTATCTGAAGAACTTTTTGTATAAATTTATTCATCTGATTATTCATTTAATCATATTTATTTTAATTCTTAGTACTTATGTTTGGAAAAAAATTTCTGAAATTCTGCTTCAATTTTTTTTTCAAAGTTTGTGTCGCTTGTGATTTCTTTCAATCAATGGATCGCTGTTCATTTCAAATCTCTTTTAGTGTCTAGTTTTGTTATGAGTCTTCTTGAATATTGTGGACACAGAAGATCTTTTTGTAAGGAAAGGGTACTTACTATTAATTCACATCTAAAAAAATGTTACGCGATATTTACATCTAAAGTTACTACATATTTACTTTTTTTAATAGTATGTATTCTCATTTTAACTTTTAATCCTATTAATTATTTAACTACGTAACTTACAATGCTATTATATATTTAAATCTTATAAATAATTTTTTTATGTCTTAAACACTCTATGATTGTGCAGGAGATTTTCTACTGCAACTTTTATATATGGGACAATCGTATCCAAGATATTGTCAATAGATAGCAACCCGTCTAGACAGGCATATCTTCTAGTTTTTTATATTTACTTGCCAGCTGATACATTCGATGTTAATCGGATTATATTTACGCTTTGTTTTGATAAAAAATTACTATGTAATTAATAATAAATTCGATCCTATTTTCCTTATTCTTTCGTATTAGTAAGGAAAATTTTTAGAACATGTGAAAAAAGCTATAACTATCACATTAGATTAGTTGTTGTTGATTATGTAGTATAAACATCATTTGAAAGACAGAAAAAATATATGAAATAGTCCGTTATAGAATACCAATACATTCGAAACGGACGTTCTATTTTAGAAATATATATAATATTTTTTAAGAAAAATACTGCTATAAAAATGTTAATAATTTCGAATGAAATTATAATTATGGTGCACTATATTCTTTCATCGTCTGCAACATTGTTTTTAATTAAAATGAAAATATGATTTGCAAATGGTTTTTAAAAACAACCAACAACAAATTTTTTTTACTGATTTTCTTAATGATATAAAATTCGATTAAATATTGCAAATGGAACCTCAGATGAGAGTAAATGAGTTCATTTAGAATATCTACAATACTATTATTAAATAGGAATGGTAGCTCCAAAGATAAAATTTTCTCTTCTGTTCATGAAACATAATTTTCAATAAATAAATATTAACTGTTTAATTCATCGTCCCAAAGCCTCATTAAAGCCTTTCATATGCTTTATATTATTTGCGAACAATATTTTTAAAAAATCTAATGAAAAATCCAGATTTCTATGGTGAACAAAGTATTTGCGAGTGTCATATTAAAGAAATGATATTTGTATCTTCTGGTTTCAGTTCATGCATTCTTGAAAATTTTATCTATTTGTCATAAGAGTTCAATGATAGCGTTGTAGGTATGAGTGAACCTCTATTGTCTCTTAGCTATCAACCTTTTCAGATCCAATCGACCACTGAAGCTAATGGAAAGAGTACACAGGCGCATTCTTTTCATTATTTGAAAGTGTTTAGATAGAAAAGGCCCTTCGAAAAATGTTACTTTAGTCCATTTGTTATTAAATTTCTTTATTTTTTGTAAGAGAGGCTAGGAGAATGTTACAATTTCCCAAACATCTCAATTTTCTAATGCTTATTGAAAGTGCTTTTCATGTACAATTTTTCAAATACAGTTATTTTGAAAAAACACATCATTGACGGACTTTAAATCAAGTGCCATTTTGGAAATCAAGGTTATTTTATTTCTTAGCAGAAATGAAACGTAAAAAGGATTGATTTAAATAGCAGAAAAATGCCATTTGAATACAAAATTTTCATTGATGAAAATGATGTGGAAGAAACATGTTTAGGAATCAGGAAAAGCTTTAAATGATTTGTAACGACCCTAAATGAACTGCATTTTTGCAAAAAAAGCAAGTTTCTTCGATAAAACGTTCTTAATCCCGATTCTTCTTACATTTTTTTTTATTTCTAACACTCAGAGATTCTTATAAATGATGCGAAATTTACTAAATACATGACTATATGTCAGCGAAGCATTATGTACAGCTTTAAGTGAAATAATTTGAATTTATGAGTAGTTTGTAGAATGTTTTAAAAAACACAAATGAGCGAATTTTTCTTTAGTCAGTTCTAAGATAGATGACTACATTGTATTTTATTTGCAAATCCTAAATCATGAAATCTTTGAGCGTGTGTTGCACACTTCATTTAAATGCATATAGTCCATTTAGATGTACAACACATGTCTTGTTTACCGAGCATAAAATAAGCTATTTCTGTCCCCCCCCTTCCCCCAAAGACCGGTAAACTTCTGAAATTCTAACAACCAGCGGAAACCACAAAATAACCTTGGCAAGCAGTTGACCCTCTTCTCTTATTATCATAAAATGAAAAAGCATCGGCTTTTTTGTGTCGGAGCTAGTCTTAGGATAGTTTAAGAAAACTATATTTTTAAAACATTTTAATCGTTTTTAAGGTGATAATCGAAGAACGACTTTCCAGTTGTTGTAGAAGAGACTCTTTAGGATGACATTCTACATTCTAGCCGGTTAAAAGAGTTTAAAAAAAAATATTTAATTTAAATACTTTTGATCATTTTTCATTGAATTCTTATTGTGAAAATGGATCTACATACACATCAAAATCAACCCTTTACACTAGTCAAATTTCAGAAATAATATGTAGATAAAAGTATTATTTGCACAAAATATTTTGCGGTTGAAAAGGTTTATTAATTAAGAACGAGAGTTTGTTGGTAAGAGTTAAATTTTAGGGCATATAGATGCGGTGGTTTCTTACTTTAAAGTACATTAACAGAAAAATCAAACATTTCTCAAATTTTGACTAATTATTGCCCGAAATAGTACGCATGTCAAAAAAAATTATAAGGATCTAAAATAAAGGAAATTTTGCAGATTATTTTAATATAGAGAGATATTTTGCCTTTTTATAGTGCTTACGAAATGGGGAAGAAAAAATACTTATTTTTATGTTTCTTGGTTATAATTTTCTACCGGCAAACCTGATATTCATAAAAAGCGTTTCAAAAAATGCAAAGGAGAAAAAAAATCACGATATCTCCATAATTTGTTTTAAACAAATTAAGTAGTGGCTGGTCTAAAATTGGAGTAAATGGAATTAGCGGTATTATTAAGAGAGAGATAAAAAATTTTAAGAGAAGAGAATACTCTCTGAGACAAAAATTCTTTCATCTAGAGTTCCCCTTCTTCCTGCTTCGCATGAAGAAGAAGAAAACTTCGAAAGATTAGATTTTTGATGAATTTAAATATTGCACACATACCGAAATAAATAATTAAATTTACTCACTGAAGAAGCCTCTCCTGCTTATGCGCATTACAACAAAATGTATGAGTGCAAATTTTGTAGTTTTACGATTTCAAATTAAAATAATTCATTTCTTAGATTGATTTATGAATCTCCCAACATCACCAACTGTTCTTTCTAAAAATATTTTTGAAGTTTCTAAATATTTCCTTTAAATATCTAAACTTACTGAAGTAAAAATATGAGATTTAACATTTTCAAGTCGTTAGAACTCAAAGATGTACGTTCGATAGTCATTGATGTTTTCAAATAGATAGCTGACATTTTTCAATGTTGAACATTACTGCAAAAGTTGGAAAATTGTGAGTATGGGAAAAGACTGCCTTTCGGAATTATAATCTCGTTTTTCTGAATTTGGAGGTCTCTATCTTTCACTAAGGATGATGAGAATTTTCATAAGATAGCAAAACATTTTTTAAGCGAAATTCCATCATGATTAAGTAGAAATTTTTGATAATAAGTAATACAAAAAAGCTTAACATCTGTGATTCTTAACTGCTACAAGTGCATGACAGCACAACCATGCTGAAGTATGCTTTTAATAAATTAAGAAAGTTTCAACCTGAAGTTTAAGATTTATCAAATTTTTCATTTGATTATTTTGAAATTCAGTATGAAAATGGTAAAAACGCATGACAATATAATGATATTTCTTTATACATTCATTCTTCAGATGTTTTAATTATTCATTTATCTTCAGTTAAGATTTTTATGTAAACGCACCAATAAATTTCTTGTGTCATTCTTTTTTCATATTTTATAATTTTAACCTCTTCCATTTTCTTAAAATTATGTATGATGATTTCAAAAATTAGAAGAAATTTCAATATGAATATGAAGTTCTCGATTTTTAAAATTAAATATTGGCTGGTACCCGGCGCTTTGCTGCCGCATAAGAAATAATTTTGGAAATATCTTTTGAAATTTGAAATAGCTATCTTGTTTTCACTAAAATTGAATGATATATAAAGGAGAAGTATAAATAATATTTGTTCTATTTTTTTTTACTTTATTATTCATGTATACTTTAGGGTAGACAATATTTTTGTTCTTTTTTCCGTCTTCAGAGAAAACCAATAAATTTCTTGGCTGACTCGTGAGCATCTAACATACAACTGGCCATGAGAAAAGCATGGATTTCCTAGTTGAAAGCAGTAAGTTGGCAAAGTTTTATCGTCATCGGAAGAACAGTAAATAAAATACGAAGCAACAGTCAAGAATTTAATCGGCAGCGGATAAAATACGAGCAAATATTCATTCATTTTTATATATTAGACATAATAATTGCACTATACCTGTAATCTTTACGCAGGGACAAGTAATAAGTTGGCAAAATTTTATCGCAATCGAATGAACGGTACGATAGCGCATAAAATACGAATAAACAAAAATTTGTTTTAATATATTAGAATATATTAGAAGGAAAATATAGATTTTTATAGATTAGACGAAAAACAAACGGTAAAATGTAAAAATGATGTTCTTGTTTAGTAAAAAAAATCAAATTTTTCAATTTTTTTTTTAACCTCGTGATATTCATAAAGTTTTGTGGGTGGTGTATATGAAAAAGTATATGTGTGGGGAGAGCATACATCAGATACTTTATTCAGTTTAATGTTTTTCGACAAAAAGAAATTTCTCAATGTGGAATGGGGATTTGATGCGTCTTAAAATTCATATGTGTCTAAAAAAAAGTTGATTTATAATTCTTTTTTTTTTTTGTATTTCAAAAGCTGATTCCTTTGAAAATTTTTCACATAAAAATAAAAATGATAATGCTTATTTGCATAATTTAGCATAACTATGGAATGAGCGTTAGAATAAATACAAAGAAACTTATTTCTTTGTGTCTTGTTGGCAGCAAAAATATTCTTTGAACTGAAATGTTCACTTCTTTTTGCATAAAAAAAAAACCCTTTAATTTTTTTAAATGTATGTTTTAAAGAACAGATAAAAATATCAAGGGAAGAAATGTGTAGGATGAACTCCAGCTTTTAATTTTAATAAAAAAGTTCCACAATGCCCTAATTTTACAAAAAATTTTAAAATCTGTTTGCATATTCACTGTAAAAAAATTTCCTTTTTGTACACATTTCTTCATAATGCAATTTATCCTTAATTTTTATTTTTACTTATTTCCACTCACAGTTTAAAACTAGCTGTTGCCAAGGTAACTGAGAAATACGGTTTAATGAAATCCTCGAAAGATTTGATGTCTCTTGAAAGATTTAAGGCTTTATTAAGAAAGCCGAAGAAATAAAAAGTTTGTTAATTATGAAAGGCCATACAATTCCTTTGAAAATTTTAATGGATAGAAAAATTTAATTCTAAAATTACAAAAAATTTATTTCTTGAAATTTTAAATCAAAAGCGTACTATGTCAAGTACGTTGTTATAGGTAGCATTTCACATTTCAACAAAGATTGTTTGATATTTATTAATGCTCGCGATAGAATTACCTTTTATAAAAATTTCGATTTGTTGAATTTATGTGTTTATAAAAAACATTGTTTTTATAAGTAGAGAAAAATGATTTTGATTAATTAAAACAAATGCTGTAAATGTATGTTTTGCCATTATTTTTTTCAGAAACTTGTGTAACAATAACAAGTAAGATGATATTTTAATCATTTTTTTAAATCCTAGTGCTATTTCACTAGTCATCATGATTTCAAAGATATTTTTTAACCTCGCATAATGTTCTTTACTTTCATTGGGTGAAACTTACAGTTTCTATTTTATAAAGAAAGAAAGAGAAATTTCAAAAAATGGATATTTAATATATCTCAGAGAAAGTTAGCGATGAGAAAAATAAAATTCTTTGCTTCTTCTTTTTGGATAGGCTGATGATTAATGTTGCATATAATCGTCGAACAGTTGCGGAAGAACAGAAACGTTGTTTTCCGAATCTTCGATGTCCTCCTAGGAAATGTATTTACAAAACAGTTTGGTGATTACAAACTACTGGATCCTTATTTTCCCAAATAGGAACGAACAGGATGAGGTGTTATGCAATTGATGCAGAAATTGACATTTTTACTTATTTTTGAAGTTACCATCATGCTAATGTACAAAGAATTCAGCATTCTAAAACCGATAGAGGCAAGGTAATAACTAGCATCTGTACTGTATTCGTGAAGTGTATGGACTGTTTCAAAAGTTATATAGACAATTACACGATCGAAGCTTTGCATTTTAGAATGAGGCCCTTCTTTCTTGGAAAAAGCAATATGGGCAGACGAATGTAGCTTTAGTCGAGATAGAAAATTCATTTTCAAAACTATCACTTTTCGAAAAGTAAAATTCCGTTTTTCAAACAAGACATTCATCACCAGTGGCAATTTTCTGTATATGTGTGGTGTTTAATTTTCGAAACTATTTGGTTGATTCCATTTTGTACAACATTATATTACAAGATGGTCGATTTATTCAGTTGCTTTTGATTGGCATTATATCTGAACTAAAGGATAAATTTGCTTTGGCAGTACACGCTCTCGATATTTTTGAACGAATTCATAGTAGGTCATTCCAAGCTACAGAAGCCGAATTATTTTCATAAATTTGGGTACCTTATTTGATGAAACTTTGCAGATACAATTATGTGTCTAATTGCAATGCTTAAGGAAATTATAGCATATATAGTTATATAGCTGATTATAGCATATATAGCTGAATAGCATATATAGCATATATAACAGAATTATAGCATATATAGCTGAACAGGGTATTCACTATAATATTGGCAAAGAAACTGATTTTTTAGTAATAGGTTATATACTTCAGAAGGCGCCGCTATAATCTAGCTACCCTTCTGAAAGCTTGACAAAAAAATGAGCTGCCAAGCGGGGGGGAAGCGGGTGTGAAAGAAGGTTGCGAAGAATTCGGCAGAGAGAAGACAACCGCGTGGCGCCGAAAAGGATGTTTTGATATTTTTTTTATGTTCTTATATGTGGTATTGTTTCATGTCCCATTAGCTAAATGTGTAAATAAATAATCTCAGGACTAAAATCGTCGTTTCTCGTCTTTGCTCACAGTTCACACATCTATAAAAATGTTATAAGCAAAAGAGCTCACCTTACATACTTCCAGTTGGAAAAATACTTTAAATGAAGTAGAAAATTATATTTTATGTTTGTATCAATAAATATAACTCAGAAAAAGTTAAGAACTCTCCATTTTTATACAACCCCTTAGCCATCTATACTTATAATAAAGCTCAATGTGTATGTGTGTGTGTGTGTGTGTTGGCGCTCTACAGGCCAGACCATTCAATCTACAGCTACCAAATTTGGCACGTGTATACCTTGGAGGCCGGGAATGTGCACCTGGGGGTTATTTTTTGAATTTTTAATTAGAATTTTATTTATTTAAAAATTAAGCGAAATTTTGGTGAGTTTCTGCTATAACTTCCGAAAATATTACCGCACAAAAAAGATTTCTACATGAAGTTAAAGATAAAAAATTTATCTTTTAAATGATACTAAGGTTTTAATCTTAAAATTAAATTTCTATTTTTAATGAATTTTTAAATAAATATTTTAACTATGTTTTTCAATAATTTTTTTCCGTAAAAAATAAAAATTAAGATTAAGCACGTTTCGCATTCATGGGAAAAAAATAGCTTTTTTCAAAGTGTTGCCATCACATTGATTAAAACTCTAACTGAAAATAAATTAAATCTTTTTGGAAATGAAATCTGCAAAAATATAATTTTCGGCACGTGTCTGTAGGAAATGAAACAAATATGAAATATTATTTTTTCTAAAAAATAAATTCAAGAAAAATTATTTTATGATCTTTTACATTCTCTATAAAGGGTGTTTATTTAGTCCCGAACCCATTTTGATATTTAATGACTCATAAAATAATGAAGATATAAACAAACTTATGGCATTTATTGATGGAATAACACATATATTTTCCTTTTCAGGTTTGAATATTTTTACTTTTGTAAATATCGTCTGCGCGTGTTTTTAATTTCAGATAATTTCATTTTCCAGTCTAAATATCTGTACTTTTCTAAATATCGTCTGCTTATTAATTGCATTTTTCCGTCTTTTGTTTTTGGCAACTATTGAAATGTTATGTTTACTTTTGATGTGTTTGTTCTATGTAGTACTTTTGTATGTGATGTTTTATTCGAGCGGATATTAAGGAGAATGCATACACCACAAGAGAAAGCACAGATTTTATGGTGGTCATAGAGTTAATTTCCAATCAACTAAATCACTGACTTTTAAGAGTTAATTTCCAATCACTTAAACTGACTGATTTATGAAGATTTGAATATCACTATTCAATAAAAAAAGAATAATTTTAGACTTTCCATCGATCGCTTCAAAGAAAATACGCCAATCAGCGCACAGGTTTTTCACGATTAATTGACCTAAGATTATGAAAATGTTGAGTTTTTCTAAATTTTTAACATTTAAAACTTCATAAATACGTCTTAGTTGATCGTGGAAAATAGAAATATTCATTCACTTATTTAAAATTTGGTGTGTCCAGAATACTTCTCATAATATGATACCTTACTGCATTAAATTTAGACTTCATAATTTTTGAAATATATTTATAGACAGGAACAAAATATTATTATTGATTTCATTTCAATCCTTTTGAAAGCAAAACTAAAAACTGAATTTTATGCAGAATCTCAGAAATTTTTGTTGAATTATTGTTTGAAATATTACATAAATTATGAAAAATATTTTGTAGTTAACATAAGACTTAAATACCGAGCGATTCTGTTTGCAATAGTCACATTCAATAATAATAATAATTAATAAATAACAATAAAGATGATAAATAAAATAAAACGCTTGGTTTTATTACAAAATATCTTTATATTAATTGCAATTTCATCATTTCCACTTTAAATTAAAGTTAAAGTTTTGCCGGAAATGACAACAAATTATCAAAATATATATAGTAAATTGAACGAAACGATCTAAACAGTATAAATTTGGTATGGCTATCAAAATTTGAAGATTAAAAATATTTTGTTTGAGAATCCTTTAAGAGACCAGTTACTTAAAATATTTAATTGAAAATTGTAGCGAGCGGTAATACTGGCGAACCGACTGGTCGCCAAAGGCGGCTAGTACTTATAATAAAGCTCAATGTGTGTGTGTGTGTGTGTGTGTATGTTGGCGCTCTACAGACCAGACCATTCAACCTACAGCTACCAAATTTGGCACGTGTATACCTTGGAGGCCGGGAATGTGCACCTGGGGGTTATTTTTTCGAATTTTTAACTAGAATTTTATTTGTTTAAAAATTAAACGAAATTTTGACGTGTTCGTGCTATAACTTCTGAAAATATTACCACACAAAAAAGATATTTACATGAAGTTAAAGATCAAAAATTTGTCTTTTAAATGATACTAATGTTTTAACCTTAAAATTAAATTTCTATTTTTAATGAATTTTTAAATAAATATTTTAACTATGTTTTTCAATATTTTTTTCATAAAAAATAAAAATTAAAATTAAGCACGTTTCGCATTCATGGGAAAAAATTGGCTTTTTTCAAAGTGTTGCTATCACATTGATTAAAGCTCCAATTAAAAATAAATTAAATCTTTTTGGAAATGAAATCTGCAAAAATATAATTTTCGGCACATGTTTGTAGGAAATGAAACAAATATGAAATATTATTTTTTCTAAAAAATAAATTCAAGAAAAATTATTTTATGATCTTTTACACTCTCTATACAGGGTGTTTATTTAGTCCCGTACCCATTTTGATGTTTAATGACTCATAAAATAAAGAAGATATAAACAAACTTATGGCATTTATTGATGGAATAACTCATATATTTTCCTTTTCAGGTTTGAATATTTTTACTTTTGTAAATATCGTCTGCGCATGTTTTTAATTTCAGATAATTTCATTTTCCAGTCTAAATATCTGTACTTTTCTAAATATCGTCTGCTTATTAATTGCATTTTTCTGTCTTTTGTTTTTGGCAACTATTCAAATGTTATGTTTACTTTTGATGTGTTTGTTCTATGTAGTATTTTTGTATGTGATGTTTTATTCGAGCGGATATTAAGGAGAATGCATACACCACAAGATAAAGCACAGATTTTATAGTGGTTCATAGAAACGAAATCGATAGTTCAAGCACAGAGAAATTTCAGAACAATTTACCAAAAAGATCCTCCATCCCAAAACAGCATCATGCGGTGGAAAAAGATTTTTCTAGAAATTGGAAGTATCGCAGATAAGAAACGTTGTTAATTTCCAATCAACTAAATCAATCACTTAAACTGACTGATTTATGAAAATTTGAATATCACTATTCAATAAAAAAAAAGGATAATTTTAGATTTTCCATCGATCGTTTCAAAGAAAATACGCCAATCAGCGCGCAGGTTTCTCAAGATTAATTGGCTTAAGATTATGAAAATGTTGTGTTTTTCTAAATTTTTAACATTCAAATCTTCATAAATAAGTCTTAGTTGATCATGGAAAATAGAACCATTCATTCATTTATTTAAAATTTGGTGTGTCCAGAATATTTCTCAGAATATGATACCTTATTGCATTAAATTTAGACTTCATAATTTTTGAAATATATTTATAGACCGGAACAAAATATTATTATTGATTTCATTTCAATCCTTTTGAAAGCAAAACTAAAAACTGAATTATATGCTGAATCTGAGAAATGTTTGTTGAATTATTTTTTGAGATATTACATAAATTATGAAAAATATTTTGTAGTTCACATAAGACTTAAATACCGAGCGATTCTGTTTGCAATACTCTTATTCAATAATAATAATAATAATAAATAAATAACAATAAAGATGATAAATAAAATAAAACGCTTGGTTTTATTAAAAAATATCTTTATATTAATTGCAATTTCATCATTTCCACTTTAACTTAAAGTTGTAATTTTACCGGAAATGACAACAAATTAGCAAAATATATATAAATAGTAAATTGAACGAAACGATCGAAACAACAGTATAAGTTTGGTATGACTATCAAAATTTGAAGATTAAAAATTTTTTGTTTGAGAATCTATTAAGAGACCAGTTACTTAAAATATACTGGCGAACTTACTTAAATAATACTGGCGAACCGGCTTGTCGCCTTTATTTAATAAAAATATCTTGCGATCTGGACACATAAAAAAAAGTATCAACGTTTTCGTTTCAGAAATTGATAATCTAAAGCTATTTAAAGAAATGGGACTCGTATTAATTTATTTCAGCGAAAAATCCTCAATTCCTTTAAAAGGTAAATATTTGGAAAATTAAAAATGCCATGGCAACATTTTTATTGGTTTAAATATTTAACAGAAAATTGTTACACATATAATGAGTTTGTACCTCCAAAAAATAATCGAAAATAACACAGCGTGTGTAGTGAAAAGAACTGAATAATTTGTTTACAGAATGGAACAGTATGTAAAGTCCGATCCTAATGAACTATTTTAAAATAAATTTCCTTTTACCATTCTATTTGCTCAAATAATACTTTTCAGCTGAAAACAAAATGCGAAAAAATTGTTGATTTATGTACGACACTGCACGTATTTCACATTAAACAACATAAACAAATGTTTTGATCAAATTTACTGTAATATTTTCTTTCATTGATTTTATTTTTGAAAGTAACCCCAAACGCCTTGACCTAATGGTCTTATATTTGATGATTAAAGGAACAAATTACAAAGGTCTCCCTATTCAATGAAGTCATTTAAAAATGGCTTGATTGGAAGTATGTGGAGGAATTTGAAACATATTGAAACCATATATTTGATAAAGCAAATTTCTTTAAATAATGAGATAATGGTCGACGTATATTTAGCAATTTATTATAGTACATTTGTTAAAGCCTCATCGAATGAAAATGGCCCTATTAAAGTACTCTTCCGTATTCAACCACAAACATTCACTCAATGCGTATTTGATCGTTTGTTAGTAAGATTTTCGAGTCTCCAAAACTGAATAATATTTGCCTTTAAATTTCAACTTATAAAGATTTCCTCTTTAAAAATGTATTGAGTTATTTATACCTGAAATATAAGTTTTCAGTCCTTTGAATGGAATATATTTATTTTAAACTCGATTTTAATATTTGGCACTTGATGAATATTGTTGATACAGTGGGCTTTTCTTTAGATTTGAGATTTTTTTTGTGATAATCGTATGTATACTTGAACTTTATTTTAAGTGTATTTAATTTTAATGGATATAGTTTCTTTATTTACTTCTCAACAAAACAAATGAATAAGAAGTGATGAAATTTTCATTGGTTACAGAAATTTTTGTTGCTGTTGTTATTTAATTTTTTGTGAGATCATTCCATAAAATGAAAATGCAATTTATTGGCCATTTAGTTGAATCAAACTTTTGTATACAATTCTTTCTTTGTTTTGAATTTAAAAAATCACAGCGTTTTGTTTCATTTTGCCTGATATTAAGTGACAAGAATACTCGCTTACCATTCTAAGACTCCTGATGATCGCTGTGAAGGACATTTATCATTTCTAGTTTAACCTGAATGGTGGCCACGGTGGTCAGGTTCTCGGGCTCGTGACCCGACTCTACCGAAAAATCGTCTTATAAGCGGGTCTGGTGTACGTTAAATCCGTCGGGGCCAAACTTTCTCTCGCTGGTGTGGTGTGGAAGGTTGAAGAAAAGGGTCCCAGCTCATCCTCGTCATCTGACTGCGGTTAAAAATTACGAGGTCAGTCTCAATATAGCCCATGTGTTGCTTTAAAAGGGGACGCTAATATACTAAACTAAACTAAAACTTAGCCTGAATGGTAGTTGCATTTATCATTCCTTATTTCAAAAAGTAATGCGGTAACTAGCAAAATGTCAATGTTTTCTTTCTTTACAAGATCACTTTATCGTAATGAAATAAAAAACATTAAATTGGACATGTTTCGGAATTATGTTCTCTAAGAGATTAAATAAGGTGACTTAAAAATCATATATTGCCTAACTTCTAAACAAATAATTTATTATTAAAATTTTTTCCGAAGTAGTTATTGTATCCACTCATGTTCTCAATAAAAAGAAATCTCAACTTAATAATACGTTAATGAATCATTTCAATGCTTTAATGAGTTTTTGATATAGTACAAATTGGCTGCTAAAATCTCTAAAGTAGCGATTTTCAAAGTTTATCAAATTAATCTGTTTCAATCGTCGAAAAGTAGAATTTTTTGTTTCTGTTTACAATGTTAGTGTGCCAAGAGTATTTTACTAAATATGGCACTACTTAAAAGTACCCCTTCCGCATTTTCCATTTAGAAGTATGTGTTTATCTCTGATGATTTAGAAATTAGATATTATTGGCTCACGATTAGAATAGCTGTATAGCTATTTGCACAAATCAAGAATTCCAACTTACTAAACACGAAAGCAAGAGAAACTCCACCTGTTAGTTGAATGGCATGAACTAGAAATTTAAATGAAAAAATTCAGACATTCAAAATTGAAGCTGTTAGGAAACACTTATAAACCATTGTCACAAATATTTTCAATCTTCTATACTCAAACGAGATCTAATTTTCTCAAACGACGATTGTATCTTTGTTTGAAAAAAATGAGAAGAGATATTGTTGATTTTTCAACAATATTGATCAACTTTCTGGGGTACATCTAGAGAAATAATTTATTTTTTACCTATTTTCTTCCGACGGATTTTATTTTATCGTAACAGTTTGGAATGATGTCGAATTTCTTCTTTTTTTTTGGAAATATCCAAGAAAAAAGAAAAGCTAATAAAAATCGCTGTCTCATATGAAAGATAAAATACAAATCCTTATTACTGATGATGAAAATAATATCTGTGTTTTGACTATTCATAAGAAACTTCTATTCAATAAAACGTTTTCAAATAGAAACTTAAGTTTACTTGAAAGACATTTGCTGAAAACTCATTCAGAAGTTTATTTTTGTAGTTTTTCCTTTTATATTCTTTTCCTTTATTCCTTTTCTTGGGGTCTTTCTTTTTGCGTCATTTTCTTTGTTTGTTCTTACTTTTAACTGAGTGCAAAACATTACATTTTTAGAATATCTTGATAACATAAGTTATATAACGAATAAAATAAAATAGTGATTTTAAAATAATAGCGATTACTAGATACTAATTATCGATAAGATGAGAGGATTTAACATCTTCGCAAAAGATTTTTCCCGTTTTCCTTGTATATTTACAAATTGTAAAGTTTGAATATTCAGGTGATTTATTTCAGCAACCTTAAACATTTCTGTAATACACATTACCTTAAAGCAATCAATACTAGATTTTAATTAAAATGGAAGAGGTTTAATGTAAATGCTTTTGAGCTAATGTCTTCTTTTTGTAACATCTTCCATCTCTATAGAATTCAGGGAGTCAAGCTAGAAATGTGAGCAACTTTTGTAACTTGACGTTTCAAAACTGATTTTTTAAACCCCAAGAACGTTAACAGAAGCCTTAAATCTTTGGGGAAAACTTCGATTCAATGCTTATTATGTTCCAAATAGACTTTTTCTATCCAATTTTACTAACTATCAACTTCATTTATAAGATTGCTTTGTAGCGTTTCGCAGACCTGTGAACCTGTTTTGAAACTGTGCATCACAAGCCATTTTGCCAACCTGCGTCACCAGCTATTCTACCGGTTAGTTAGTTATATTAACGTCCCGTTTTAAGCAACACTATGGCTATTTTGGGACGGACCTCGTAATTTTGAACCGCGGTCAGATGACGAGGACGACACATGAGCTGGCACACCCTCTCCACACCATGTCACACCAACGGGAGGACGTTTGGCCTTGACGGATTTAACGTGCAACAGACCCCCTTACGCGACGGTTCTTCGGTGGAATCGGGTCTCGAATCTGAAACCCTACGACTCAAGAACCGAGACCTTATCACCAGACCACCGCGGCCCATCTATTCTACCGGGTTAAGTTTGCATCTTCTGTTGGCTACACTATCGGGAACCAGCGAAAGGTATATATTGTGCAGATGAAAGAGGAATTTCCACTTCTTTCTGATGATTATATTTTATGCTCTGAGAAATTTGGTTTCAGGAAAAAGCGTTTAACAACGCAATAACTTGTCCGTGTAGAGGAATTAAACGCGGAAGGTTTCAGCAATAAACGAAACAAAAAATGGCTGCTGTTTTTCTTGATATTCAGAAAGCCTTTGATAGAGTTTAGATGAAAGACCTTATTTACAAGCTTAATTCATATAATATTCCCACCTATATAATCAAAATTATTATCTCAACCTAAAAAAATAAATCATTCTGCGACAAAATTAATTACAGTCTCTCAGTGGTAAAACCAGTTAAAGTTGGCGTAGCACAAGGATCTAAAATCTGTTCGATTTTATTCTCTCTTTATATTTAAAACATCCAATGTTATGTATGCGTGCAGATAATACTGCCATATTACCCAGAAATAAAAGTGCAAATGACATCACAATTGTCCTCAATAGACATCTAAAAACTCTTAAAAACTGGTTCCTCAAACAGAAAATTGAAATGAATGAAAGCAAAATTGAAACTATAATATTTACTAAGTCGCATATTAAATCTAATTATATTGCCCCTCTCCCATAAAATTAGACTTAATAATCAAATTTTACCGTGGTCAAAGAAATGCAAATATTTATACATAATTCTTGGTAATAAACTTACTTAGAAAACCCTATCTTTACACTAAAAATAAGTTTCAAGACTGAACTCGCAACATTCACCCCTTTATTGCTCGAAACTTCAACACGTATAAGAAAAATGAAATACTTATATACATTGCCTATTTGAGCCCAGTAATAACATATATCTATTCGGTGAGGGGATATACTGCTAAATCTAATTTGAAAATCCTTAAACTACAAAAAAAAAAAAAAAAAAATGAATTCGAAGAATTTCTAACTGTCACTGGTAAGTACTTATTATCAATATGTATAAAATACTCAATCATACCCCCTCTTAAAAAACACCTTCAGAAATCTAGATTTAAATATTAATGAGAAATCTTTTCCATTCCTAAAATAACCCTTATATTAAAATGAAAAATCTTGAAATATCCTTTTGTAACATTTAAAATATCCTTTCTAATATCTTGAATGAAACATTATTAATGCCCTAAATTATTAGTTTATCTTAAAAACTTGACTATCACTCTCCCTAAGCTCTACGCTCTAAGTTCTCCTACAAAATGTGTCAGCTCCTCACCTCTTTCCATTCTGACAATAAATGAGAGAGTCGCCCTCTTTCAAGTCTTTTCTCACTTACCAAGATTCACTTCTGATCTCTGTTCCACTCTATTAGATCCAATGGAGAGGATCCCATAAAGCCCAATAACTAACTTGCAATTTAGAGATAAGCCCCTTATTTCTGGGCTAGGTGCTCCGGAAACTGCCACTTTCCTCAGTCCTGCTAGCAGAAGGTTTTAACTGTTTTAATGCTTTAATTGAAAATGTTGTAAATGAATGCTTCAGTTGTTGTTCAGCGATGCCTTCTAATGATCGCACGCCACGGTTTTGCATATACACAAACCGAATCCCAAAATACAAGCTCATTCAAATACACTTTTCAACATTGATTAAAATAGATGTCAATATTATCAGGAAAAAAATATTTTTCCATAGGAAAAGGAAATGAATTTGATCTTGGAAATCAAGTGATGAAACTCATGTCTTTTTCAAGATGCTTTTTTAATATTTATTTGAATACTTGTTAAGAATTTCATTCCATTCTCCTGGGAGTTGGTGGTTAGCCAACGAAGTGGTCACGAATATATAAAACTGTTTATATGATTAACTAAAGATGAATAAATTAGATAATATTTGAAATAAAACATTGTACGAAACATACAGGTAAGAAAAGAACTAGTATGGGTTATTTTAAATAATTTCATAAAAACAAATTATTTTCAATTTCCAATTTTTGTATGTAGTAAACATTGTTTATATTCTATCTGATTCAAATTGTTCTTTTGAACCGTGATGTTTCTTCATATAAAGTATTCTGTTTAAACTTTCTAAGGTTGTGGTGTCGGTATTTACATATTCACGGTGTTTAGAATAAACGACATCCTTAGTACTGACAATTATAATTTCTTGCTTTTAATATACCCATTATTTTAGACAGTGGCTCCATTTGTATATAGCTCTGATTTATTTCAAAATTTTGTTTTCACACCTTAGTGGATTAAAATAGTAAAATTTTATGTATTTTTAATTGAAAACATTTTGAAAATTTCTTATCTAAAGATGTTAGGCTAAAAAATGTGCTTGCCAATTTTCAATTTCGAAGTGAAATATCAGTTTGATAACATTATCTAAATTTTTTTTCATATGCATTTCTATTTTTCCTTAAATCATAGCATTTTGAAAAAAATGAAACTGTCTCCTCAATTCTTCTATACTAGAATATTTCTCAAATACTATTAAATATAATTTTGAAAAATTTAGCGTAATAAAATGCAAATATTGTATGAAATATTTCACTTATTAAGTCGCATCCCCTGCTCAGTTATATGACAGTATTGCAATATTATTGCTAGAGGTATAACTGACTTTTATATTTTAAGAATTCGTTTATGTATTTCTAAACTTACTTTTAAAACTTTGCCACTTATGAGTACAATTTCACAGAAAGTTTTTAGGAGTTATTGCTTTTTGATATACAGACTCTACTTAGAGTACATTTATACCAGTCTCGCAAAGTCCTTGAAAGATCAATAAAAGGGATTTTAAAATTTTATTGCCGTATCAAATGCCTGTGCGAACGTTGATAGCGCTGCATATTGATATTGTACTTAGTATATTGATTAATTCTATTCTTATTCTAATACTTATTTTGTTGATCTAATAAAAACATGGCTAAAACCATAAATATCCATTAAAACCAAACGTATAGTATCTTAATAATTCTTATCTTAATGAATTTCCTATGCGACTATCTTATGAATTTCCTTTTAATAAAGACTGATAAATGCATTGACATTATTATGGAAAGAAGATTCAAAAAGAAGAAAATTAAGTTAAATTAAGGAAATAAAAGTAATAGGTAATATAGGTAGAGAAAAGAAGTAATATTTTACTTAAAAACAGTTAAACCAATACATTTTTTTCACTGTAAAAATTTCTAGGTGTTATTTAAATGCCATTCGGACGGAATGAACCTCAAAGTAGATTTTGAAATATTTTAAATTGTAATGAAATGCTCATATTTCTAATAAAAAAATCATATATTAGCTGGAAATTGAAAGTGAATGTTAATATTAAATACCAATCTCAATCATACTTGGTTGATTTTTCGCAATACCAGTGAAAAGAAAAAGAAAATATTTAAAAATGCTCCGCTTTCTATTAACATGCTGGGATTTACTTAATATATGATCCTTATTAGGCTGGCACTTTACAGGTGGAATTTAAAAAAATAAAATTAATTATATCTCTAGAATTACCGCAAATTTTGAAACAGATCTATTTATAACCAGATATAAAAACCAGATCGATTTATTAAATATCCCAGTTCCTCTAAAGGGGGATACTGAGAATATTAACTAATTAATATTAATCAACTCAGTTAACAATTTTTTAAAAATCTTAATAAACATGTCCAGCCATTTCCATAGGCATTTGTTTTCTGAAGATGCTGTAATAAATATTCGAATTACGGAGGTGTCCCTTTTTTTATTGATGACATTACACATTTAGTTTCAATACGTTATATAATACACTAAACCTGATAATATATGGATATTTTTCGAATTTCATCATTCTCCTTTTGTTCCGACATGAGAAAGTTACAGCAATTTTATGCATCTGCTTGTTTTGATGCTCTGGGAGCATTTTCAAACCCGTTATAAGAACCTCATTTGTAAAGAAAAAATAAGATTACAAAATAGGGCAATCACAAAAAATATCCCTACATTTCACGTTTTTCAGGCATGACATATTCTTCATTAAAAGAATTTTTTTTTTCTCCCTTCTTTGAAATTTAAAAGTAATTAATGTTTGCTCGCATTTTTTTTTCTTCTTTTTAATTTGCACTAAAATGGAGTTTCCACCATTTGAAAAGGGCCTGCTGCGAAAAATAAAACTTCTTCCTAATTTGGAAAAAAATAACATCAAAACTCGCATCGTACATATCTACGTTCAATTTGTTTCCTTGCTCGAAAACTTATTTCCTCTTTGAAGAAGTTTGAGTGAAGATCGTTATTTTCTAGTTTTGTGTAGCTTTCCAATTCAGTTTTTTTTATCATTAAATTAAAAATGAAGCGAAATTCTAGAATGATAAACGCACAAAATAAAGGAATTTTTTGCTGTCTTCGGTGAAGCAGAAGAATATTCGATATACATTCAAAGTAATTTATTACAAAATTGCGTGATTTATTACAACTGATTGCATGATTTTATTTTACCATGGCAAAATTATTTCAAATTGAAAAAAAAAATCTTTTTTTAATGCTGGATTGGGGAAAAATATTTTTGAAACTAATCTTTAAATTATCTAGTTCAGCGTTTAATGTGGTTAAATATATGTCACTTTCTTAGAAATAATCCCTCATCTTATATAAAAATATTATTGACTAATTTGTTTGAATTTTGACGAGAAATGACATTTTTTTAAAAATAAAGTCGCATATTTATTTATTTTTACTTATATTATTACCAAATTTTTGAATTATATATTTATTTTTTATAATATTTTATTAAAAAGCATAAAACTCATGTTTTCATTTTTCATTAATCTTAAAATGGCCGAGTTTATATTGGAATCAGATATTTATTATTGTATGCTTAGATTAGCTAATATGTTTTCACAACTCACTTTAAACATCGCCATAGATATCTTTTATTCGGTAAACCCTAGTATAAAAATGAGATCTCCAACGGGTTTTCCTATTTTAATCCCCTTTTAGATCCCGAAAACAAATGCAGCCGCACTTTTCTATCTGACAGAATTGGAAAACGAATATTTCAATGAAACAAAAATATTTTTAAATAAAAAGAAATATAATTTAAGATAATTACTTGAAGGGACAAGCAACAATTATGCATCAAATGAAAAGTATAAAGAAAAGACGATGTACGTAAAAATATTTGCCCACAAAGTTGAAATGTTGAAAAGTCTGGCACAGCAAAATGTATAAAAGTTCTATTGCTCTTTTACAAGGCTCTCATTTGTTTTCAATTTAAAATTCTTCATTTATTAGATGAAATCTTCTGAATTTGGAAACATTATGATGATTAAAGATAATGATCTCACACTAGCATTTTAAAGCCTTGGTTTTGGGTCTAACTTTCTTGAATTTCCAACTTCAAATACTTCTCAAAGTTTACTTCGCTCCAAGAATTACTGCTTTCCGTCACAAGGATATATTAGCATGCATAAAACATCACAACGAACACAGAGGACTAAGAATACTGAGGAAAATATGAGGTAAAATTTATGCAGGGAAGCGGTATTTAAAATTAATTACTCCACACCACTTACTGCGCCTTAACCTGGAACTTGTTTACTTCTATAGCGACTTCCCATCCTCAGAATCGAGGTAAATCTTTTGTCCACGTTAAATATTCTAATCTCTTTCATACTCGAGAGATTGTTCGAAGGGAATTCAAGTTGGGCCGCATGGCGCTCTTTTAGAAATTCGATGCGCTAAATGGGCACTAAGCTTTTTTGATATTTTTGCTTAACCTTTGAGTTATTGCAAAAGACTTCGAGAGTTCTTGAATTAATGTTATATATAAGGTGCCTCTTTAGATATTATTTATTACTTACTCTTTTGAATAATATAGCTCCTAACAATCTAAACTGCCAGTAAGGAATAAACTTCAAACCAAACTTATGTCCATAAATTATTAAACAAAATTATTATTAAACAAAAGTAAAGAGCAAAAAAGTTGCTATATGTTTGAGACCATTAATGAAAATTGTGATTTTTTGCTTCCTGGAGCAAATTAAAAGAAAGAAGGAAAAAAAACCTATTGTTACATTGTTGGTATGATGGTTATACATAGTATGTTTCCGAAACGATAAAATACAGTCCGTATAACGAATAGGCATGCTGTATCAAATCATCGATCTGATCTTGAGAAATATTACATAACTCATCAAGCAATGCTCTCCGAAGTTCCGATAGACATGTAGAAGGTGGTTGACGGGCTGCAACTCGTCGGCCAAGCATGTCCCACACATGCTCTGCTGGATTCAAATCCGGTGAGAATATTGGCCAGTCCTTACGGGTGATATCATCCGAGAGAAGGCATTCGTTTACGATGTTCGCACGGTGAGGACGGGTGTTGTCATCCATAAACATGAATTCTGCGCCCATGGCGCCCCGAAGCAAACGTACATGTTGTTCCAAAGTGATTTGGCCTGTCATGGTTCCAATTTAAACATGCAGGTCAGTTCTGGAACCCAGAATAATTCCTCCCCAAACGAGCAATCCTGCACCACCGTAACGGTGTCGTTCAATGATGTTCTCTTTGTGGTAACGGGCACCTGGCGCTCTCCATATGAAAGTCCATCGAGAATCAGACTGCAAGCTGAACCTAGACTGGTCGGAAAATATCACACAAGACCACTGATGCGGTGTCCACAATGCATGCTCCCTACTCCAGGTTAACCGCAGACGACAGTGAGTTGCAGTAAGTGGAAGACATCTGACAGTCTTTCGAGCATATAGACCAATTTGCCCTAAGCGTCTGTACATGGTCTGCTTTGAAACTTCGTACCAATAATTCAAGAGAGCTGATGAGACAGGTCTGATGTTGTGCTCCGTCTGTTTCTTTTGGCAGTAACTGCCAAATACCGGTCGTCATTCGGCGTTGTAACTCGGGGGGCGACCTGTGCTGTAACATCTACTCACATTACCATCAACTTGGAATCGTTGCCAAAGCCTGGAGATGACACTCTTGGCGATTCCAAGTTCCTTGGATACTTCCAGCTGGGTACGCCCACATTCCAGACGGCCGATAATTCTACCATGGAAAAATTCATCCAAATGCATCCTCTGTGTCATAACTATGAGGTTATTGCACTGAAAGGCTTATAAAGCGCATGCGAACAATTTTACTTCTTTGCCTGTACTCTTTATATATCACTCTCTTACACTCTCGTCATTGTGACGTACTATCGGTGTCATCTGGTGGCTTCCTGCAATTTGCATATGATTTTTAAAGATATGTGAAGTCATTTTACGGGTGATATATGTATTTTAGAGTTCGATTTCCACTTGATTCTGAATTATCCTTAATTTATGGACATGAGTGTAAAAGGGTTTCTTAACAGCAACGAAACAACTTTGGAAAACTTACCTTTAATACGCCAGTAATGTCTGTTGAAATGAGAATCTTTTCTCAGAATCTTTTATTAGAAGTATGTTACGACATTTCAAAGCTTTGACCGAAACATTTTCCAAAAAGAGTACATTTCAAATGTCAAATTGGATTTCGAAAAAGTTGTTTCTACAATTCATCATATTGAATAGTGTTTCACCGTACAAGCAATGTAACAATGAACTACAATCGACAATTAAAACCAAAAAAAAAAATATAAGAGAAAAACATTTAGCTATTTTCATTAGAAAAATTAAAGATTGAGTTGTTTGTTAAAAAAATAGTGATTTAAGTTAATTATTTCGATCATATTTTAAACCTGAGCTTTATAAAAACTATCCAAAATACATTTTTTCTGCAGATTGAATTCCTGCAATAAGAAAAAGATAAAATTATCCAGTTGCTTTTATGGATTTAATACAAAAACTTGTTTATAAAAAAATGTTTCAGTCTATTTTTGAGTATAAAGAAGCTTTCTTTCTTTTCTTTTTTTACTTCATTTTTATTGTCAAAGGTATGTAAAGATTTTTCTTTAGAAGAGATGGAATTGAAGGCGGCTTTGATGGAGGATTTTTTTTTAATACTGAAAGCAAGAATTTAGAGTAAATAAAAATATCCCTGCCTTCCGTAGTTCTATACAAAAATAAACAGATCGCGGTTTCCAAAATGTCAGCTTTAAGATTCTGATGGAGCGCCAACTTCGTAAATTTCGCCAGCGATTATACTTGTTGATGTACCTGCATACGTACGATTCTGAAGCCTCATGGAAAATCAAAACATTAACCAAGAAGATTCAGAGCATTAGTACTGAAAGAAAGCCGTTTATAAACAAATATTCAAATGTATGATTTCTTTTCAATGATAAAAAAGTAGTTACAATTTCATCAAATGTTAGAATTACCTTGAGTTTACTGTAAAAGTTAAAATTGCCTAAAATGCAGAAATAGAAAGAAAGTTTTTATTTAAAAGTGAAACTTATTTTAAAACATAATTAACAAAAATGGTGCAATTTTTTTCAAAATAAATTAGTTCAATATATATATATTTCATAATGCAAGAGTTTTAAAAAATTTGAAAATGCCGAAATGCATCTGCGGGAGAATATGTTTCGGCTTATATCATAAAAACAAATCTAACCTTCGTGCCATTTTAAACAAATGATTTACAGAAAATGTATTATGTTTTTTTTC
>JAPMOR010029556.1:100673-119344 GCA_026543865.1 Argiope aurantia
AAATGCAGGAACTTTCAAAGCTTGAAATGCTCTAAATGAAAGTGACACTGTTGAATCGCATGCAAGATGAGTAGAAAATACAAAGAATAAGGAAAGAATGAAATAACTTAATATTTTGGGGAGGAAACAGCAAGATGATAATGAAGTACAGCTTTGATTATTTTTTCCGCCGGCAGATTCATTCATACATTAGAATAACCATATCTAATTGATGTTGAGAGAAGGATTTTTCAGTTGATAACTTTTTAAGAAATTAAATCTAGATTTTCGTTTTTTCTTTAGTATCAATTATAAAATGGTAAATGAAACACTGGAAATATAATTCAAATTCGTAACACTTTTCATAATCTGGGACAATATGTCAAAAATCGGGACTAGTGGATTCATTTTGGAAGTCTGACCATTTAACCAGGTAGAGAGAAAAATAGATAGAACTCACTGTATGTCACTGGGTCAGACCGATCCAACATTATTACTTTTATGTTAAATTAATAAGCGCGTCGTCCACCATGGTTAAAACCGTTATTTATCAAAGTGAGCTGTGTTTACGTCATGTGTATCATTTTTCGTCTTACAAATAATTTTATACAAATGCAAATAACTGATTTACAATTTGTAACGAAATCTTCATTTGTCTTATGCGAATTTTGGTTCGGAGTTTGGAAGCATTCGGAATGTTTTGTTTGAATATTATACTAATCTGTTAGTTTATTTTCGAAATCTGAAAACAAAATACAGGGAAGATCAGCCTTTTTTTAAAAACTCTGCATGATAAAGTAAGATTATGATAAAAAGGATATGGTAATGGATAGTAGTAGTAATTCGCCGAATGAAGATAAGATTTGTCTTTTAGAGGCACTTAAGACCATAATCGGGTAAGTGGAATCAGGATGTTGGGAAAAAAAAAAACAAGTATTTCCTTATAAAAAGTATTTTAAAGTATTTCCTTCATATGATATTGAGAGACATGGTCAAATCAGTGCAACTGCCTGTATTTCTTCAAAATTGGATAATCAAAATATCCTTAAGAAGTAAAAGAATGAAACTCCCTTTTCTTTTAGAAAAGTTTGCGGTGAAAAATTTATTATAAGTGATTACATTTAAAACGAGTAAGTAAAATAAGCTTAAGTCTGGAAGTTGTGATCAACACAAGCTTATGGTCTTAAGCTATTAAATATTCAAGAAAAACTCAACATTATAGAAAAATATCAAATTGTAACTTGAATTAAAAATGATGTCTTTGAAGGAAAAAGCATGATTAGAACTGCGTTCAGGTGTCCATTAAACAAATCAAACTATAGTGACTGAAATGTAAACCTTTGCCTTTTGAAAAAAGTTTCATTTTATTTTATTTCTCTAGTATTATCTTTAGCGAAGGTCTTATTTAGGTGTTTCACAGTTGACATTTCTGAAACTTACATAATGTGGAAATTTGTATTAAAGCATCGTTTTGTTGAAATCATTAATTATTTTTGAGAAGTTTACTTTTTGCAAAACCAATGCGTCAATCGCTTACTAGAATTCCTAAAAATTATTTCAGAATCAATGAACAAATTTAATCAGATATTAGTATTTTAATAAAGGACTTCGTGTTTAAATTAATAAATAATAAGATGAGCAATTCCAAACAGGTATCAGCAAATGCGTAACAATTTTATTTGACACTCTTTCTGCATGAAAACATTTTAAACTAAGATTACATCACTATCAAGAATAATGTATAAAGTTCAGAATATTTGTCGGTAATTGCTTTATATTTTACTAGTTGCCTTTAGCGCCTAGCTGGTTCACTGTTAATATTCTTTGAGTTTAATTTCAATTAAATCTCTAACGCATAATCTAATATTCACGATTCCCTCAAAATATTTTTCAAAGCATCAAATTATAGACATTGGAACCCTATTATTATAATAACCTAACACCTGCTTTGTTTTATGGCATTCATAAACCTTCCTAGTGGAGTCAAAACATTGCTATGCCATTCAAGTGTTGCTTCCCGGGTCAATTACGTTACACGTTGTTTTACACTGTGTTTTCAATTTTACCTTCTTATTCCTCGTGTAACTGAACTATTAATAAATAGAATTTTCTTCTTTAGCTTTCAACAAAGAAAGAAAACCACACAATTAAATACTTAATGGGAACTGATTAAACTTCTTGGCAGTAAGGAAAGTATTGTTGAAAATTGTGTGAAAAATGGCTTAAAAAATATAGTAATTCAGTAAAAAATATCATAATAACTAAATCGGTATCAATTTAGATCGATATATATAGTAGTAGATTAGTATCAATTTAGATTATACATATATATATGTGTGTGTGTGTGCGTGCTTGTGCGTGTGTGTGTGTGGCGATATTTCCAAATCTATTTTAAATCCCAATTATTTCCCTTTTTAAAAAAATCTTAAACTAACCTATATTACTTTATTCTAAAATTTTCTCTTATTTCCTAATCCAAATCACAGTTTTTTTATTTAATTATTTCCAACGAGCGCTGCAATTTGCTGTTATTTAAAAATAGCCTTAAATCCAATTATTTTTAACTCGATTAAGAAGAAACATGAATGTAGTTTTTGATATTATTTCAGCAAGACCAAGCCATTAGTGAGAAATGCTTCATCGCTAAAGATTATGAAGCAGAAAGAGGGCGGAAGCGAATTTGTGGCTTCTAACAGTCAGAAGGGGGGGGGGCGCTTTCAGGAGTGACACTGGAACCGGAACTAAAGAATTGCTAACCCAGCAATTGAAGATAATTAGAGTGACCGTTTTTGAATCCGGGAAGCACGTGCAATTGAGAAGTGAAAGTGTTGTCAAATTTTAATTTAATATATATGACAAGAAATAATTTTATGAACACTGACATATATATATATATATATATATATATTGAAGCAGCAAAAGCTTTTAAAACTTTGCTTTTATTTCATCCCGGGAGGCATTTTATTTTTTTACTATTTATTTACAATGTATGTACAAGCAAGAAGTGACGAGGTACGTCCATCTACAGTACGGCACATTAAAAGAAAAGGGAAAAGAGCGCTAAATAATTATCTCCATTGATTTTATAGTGTGAGATTCTCATAGGGATTTCTTTACACGTGTCGATTTAGGCAAGGCAATTATAGGTATCTTTTAAAAGAATTTATTTAGGACATATTTTTATCCCTTCACTCGGAACTTGAAAACCGCTGATTTAAGCATTTTTGCATAGCTTCTGTAGCATTAATTAAATAAAAATGTGGAAGTGGATCAGGAAATAAGTGTACATTTTAGAATTTAATATGGGTTAAATTAAGATAAAAATTAGGAAATTAATTAGGGTTTAATTTAGATTTAGATATCATTACATAGAGAGAGAGAGAAAGAGAAAGAGAGATAATTTTTATATGCTATAAAATAATTTTTGTTCAATAATATTGCGGGTAACGTTGAAAGTCCGCATAATGATGAAATTTCAAAGAAATCACATTTTCCCCCTGCAAGTATATTTGTGTAGTGAATCTGATTTGTGGAGCACCGACGCTCCCGCATTCTTCTTTATTGTTAGCAAAAATTTTCAATCGATATCTTAACAAAATGTAATATGTTTCATCTATAAAATCTAATGTTTTATTCTTCATCTAAATGAAGAATAAAACCTTAGATTTTGAATTGGTTCTGTAATACGTTTCATTCTTGTGTTGGTTCTTAACCCAATTGATCATTTATATTTAATCAATTCCTTGAATCAAGAGCTCGCGATAAAAAAGAAGTGCAGTCATTTTACATTGGCCTCAGCAAAAGAGCACATGCGCTTTGCCAGACTTTAGATAATGCATGAATAATATTCATACATTTTTGAATAAGTCGAGTAGTCTTGTAGAAATTTCATAAAAACAAATAATTTTTACAAAAAAAAAAAAAAAACCGTGATAGTAAGGCTATCATGGCAATACATGCATACATACATGTAGGTATGAGCATGTGTGTAAGGCTTGAATTGAAGAAGCGATCGTTGAGTTTTTTAATACATTTTATTCTTTATAATTTTATAAATATCGTCCAATTTTTAGCTTTTGTCCAGATTTCTTGGTGCAAGCCATGGCGGAAGAGAGAACAGCAAACCAAATAGTTAAGGAGAAAAAAGGAAAGAGCGACCGTGAAAAAGAACTACGATTGCATATAATTTGAAAAGGAAGGAACTAACTGCAATGTTTTAATGCAGTAGGAAAATTAAAAGCCCGGGCAATTCCGAAGTTACTGTTTAGACAGAGTTCGAGGGATTAAGAAATTATTTTAGAGCATAAGTAATTTGAAATTATTACATACACACACGCACACTCACGAACACACACATATAACCTCACATTAGATAGTATCCAGTTCCCAATGGAATCCAATCATATCATTTTCTGCTTAAGACTTTTGTTTTAATAGTCTTGATACAGAATAGAAAATTTACTCAAGAAAACTTTGGATCTATCATTTGTCTCGGTTAAATAAAGGAAAGTCCTTAATAAGGCGATAGGATTTCATGTAAATCATCAATTGACTACTTCGCCCCGCCAGAAGGCACACGAAAAAACTTGAATGATCGGACCACCGCGACAGCAACACTGGCGGGAACTGTGGTTGAGTCCTAAACACCATCAATGGTCACGGTACAACCCTTCCCTAAGGAAGTATGTCCCGTCCTCGATGGGAGATAGCCACCCCCACCCTTTCGTATACAAGGGTGGCGAGAACCAACCACCATACCGGAAGCTTCTCATCCTCAATTACGAGGCACCCCCCCCCCCCACGTAGGTCAGGAATTCATGTAAATGTAGTTAAATAACCGAAGAAAAATGAGCATCAAATCAGGAAAAAACTATATTTCCTCCTGAACTTTAAGCACACATAGAAACAAGCAATAACATTTGACCCAAGTTATATTGAATAATGAAGGTGAAGATATATTAGTCAGTAGATAAAGCTGCGGATGGAAGTCTGAAAAGTGCAAATAAATAATATCTGCAAATTAAAACTTAAAAATAATGAACACATTGCCTGTCTGATAGATCAGAGTTTCATTTCATTCCGAAAAGACGGTTGTTGTCATATATATCTTAATCATAGAAGCTATATAGACGCTTTAGTATTGCTCCATTCACATTCTACCTTGAGGAGAATAATAAATACATTTCGTCGGAAAGAAAGAATAAGTGAGTAATATTAGAAAGCTGATTTTTTATAGCTCAGTCAGTGATATTGGTTTCAACGATTGACTGAAAAATACAAAATTATAGGGAACAGAAAATTAATTTAAACTTTTCTATTTATCGGAAAATCTTGGAAAAGAAAAAAGTGATTATTGGTAATATTACTAAAAATATAAATTTAAATCAAAGTAATAAAACTGGTTAATTATGAAGATCAGCTTGATGAAAATGTTTGTGGCAGTAAATCTTGAAGACAGTTAAACCAATTCAGGATGATTCAGAAAAAAAAAAAAGAAAAAGAAAAAAAAATCCATTAAGACTTTTGGATCGTAAGCAAATTTTCCCCGTCTCATTCTCTTTCAATTTCGTCTTTAGTAAGAACAATTCTTGAATTTCAAATAACATACCTGCGATATAGTGAGAGATAATTTTTAGAAGGCAAATAAAAAATGATGAGTCCCTTTACCTTGATGCTGATTCAGGGAAATGAATTCTAATTTGCTTTCGATGGCTTGATTTCATTTCTCTTCGAATCTGAGCTTCCCATGCACGTGGACTCGGAGATTTGATAGGAATGCTATTGATTTTTGAGTAGATATTACTTATTCAGACAGTATGAAGCCTCGGATGGGAGGTCTAGATGACATGGAGACGAAATGTTAGTGTGTTTTTAAACTCAATCAGGTTGAGGAGAATGGCGTCACTTACCCACTGATTTGTTATTTATTGCTCAGCAAATTTTGTTTGACGACATTGAATAAAAGTAATAATTTAAAAGATGCTTCTCATTATATATATATATATATATATATATATATATATATATATATATATATATAAAGAAGTCAATAAATCAGTACGAATAAAAGAATGTATTTGAAATGAGGGATTTACTGTCTAATGTTAGGAAAGAACAGTATTTATGTATTTATGATTTCGATGAATATACACTTTGCTGGAACACGGCACTCATTTAATGATGAGCAGAATAAATGCTAAATGCTGACAATCAAGATGAGCTGAATGGAATTAATTTTCATTACTCTGAATTTTACAACTTTCTACTTGATGAGGCAATTATTTATGTTGTTGAACTTAACATGTTAATAATGATATTGTACAGAAATTCATTATATTTCATGCAAAAAAAAATTGATCAAAACCTGTCTAATAGTAATCAAAAATAAATGCCATAACATGTGTTTCAGAATACACGTTACAATAATTGTTCACTAAGTTAGAGTACTTCGTTATAAAAAACCAGTGCGGGGAATTGCAAAAAAATCATCCGGTTTTAACTCACTATATCTTAAAAAAAGAAGAAGAAGAAGAAGAAAAGATATCTCTGAAAATAAACAATATCTCATAAAAATGGAAAAATTTCAATCTTTTTTCGTATGATTTTGACAGTTCTGTATATCATCATCGCTGCTGCTTTATTCAATATAGCTGGAAATAGTGGCACCATACAGTGCCTTTAATGTAACCTCAAGAAAGTGCAAAATGTGAGATCCGGAGATTTGCGGAGGCTAATAAAAAAGGTTAAATTGTCAGCACCACATCGGTTATTCCACGTCTCTTCATGCAAAGAACCTCATTTTACATAGCTTCATGCAAAAGAACCTTATTTACATAATTCTAATTTAACACAAAAATGTATTTGATCTGCATAGAGTAGTTTAGGTAGATAAAGTAAAAAAAAAAAAAAAATTAACATTTGCTTCTTCAGATTAGCATTGATTAGTACAATTTCTTTTCTAAAAGTTCTACTTCAAATCCCATTAATTATTTTTAAGTTTTTAAGTTTGTCTAAGTAATTCTTTGAACATTAAGTCGTGGTAAAAATCATTGTTGTCCGATAATATTTTCTAAAGTTATTGCAGGAAATCTTCAGAAATTTGCTTGTTCATGAGTATTTCAGCATAATTTTAATGACATATCATTATTTTGCCGATAGCCACTCAAATATCGGAAATAAACAGAGTCAGTATCTGATTTGTTATTGTTAGTTATTGCTATAGATCAGTAGTTGCAATTTAAAGTAACCGAATTGCCACTTACTACATTGTTATGCTCTCATAGATAATATGCTGTACAAGAACTGATAACATAAACATGAAATTTAAAATTTTTAAAGAAAGCTGCCTTTATACCGAGGTTTCGTGTGTTATTTATGGATTAATGTTGTTTTCAAATCCAATGACATCCACGTATATATAAAATGAACATACTCTCTAAAGCGTATAAGCGCCTTAATTACTTTGTTTTTGGATTTTTTTTCTTCCTGTCTATACATTAATATATTGATATAAATATTAGCTAAAATTTAATATTATTTATCATATTAAAACGTTTCGTATAAAAACTATGATTTTAAAATAACTTTGCCGATTTATATTTATTTCTTTTTTATTCATATTTGTTCGGAAGTCAAAGTCTTTGTAAAGATATAACGAATCAATTCATTTCGTATCAGAAACGAAACTTTTATCAGTCGTAAAGACATTGAACTGTCATCAGTTATCAATGACAGTTCAGTTTTATCATTTTAGTGATAAGATTGTTAAAAGATATATATAGGGGGATCAACAAATTGGTCAAATATTTATGCAAACGCAGCACTACTTTTCTTACTTCTTTTCGTTGATATAAAGTACATAATAGTTTCTGTTGATTCCTTTTCTAAAAATGATTACTTAATCACCTCGACTGCACTTAATGTCTGAAAGGCGCGGATTCTCACTGCTGAAACCAAAAATACGTTCTTGGCAAAATTTCATTTGAAAGCTATATGTTCCGAAAAATTTGACACAGAGTCTTTTCCTGCTTTCCTATTCGGAATACACCATAGTTTTGTTATGGCTTTAACAAAGATTTTAACATGGTTCTACATAAATTGAAGTCTTCCCAAAATACTAAAGAAAAAGAATAAAATAAGAAAGCTTAATAAGTCCCGAAAATTTTTACACTGAGTCTTTTTTCTGCTTTTCTATTCAGAGTACACCAGAATCTTGTCATGGTTTTAACAAAGACTTTTAGCATGGTTTTTTTTTTAATAAATTGAAGTCTTCTCAAAATAATGAAGGGAAAAAATGAAAATTTGATAAATGCTATAAATATAAAAAATGATATATCTGCTCTCTTTTCCAAAGAAAATTATTTCATGTCTATTGATAATTTATAACTCAATGCAAAAATTTCAAACGAATTTGGTCTACATTAGTTTGTGTGCAAAAAGAAATTTATGTAATCATTAAGATGATTTTAATAATTATGCATGGGAAAAAACGATGCTATACATCAAACAATAGGAATTCAATGAAAGTTTTTTTTAACTCTAATTAGAATGGAGGTAGCTATTGTTTGTCTAAAAATACCAAAATATTCACACAAAAAATTTAATGTTTTTCTTTATCGGAAACAAAAAAAAAAAAAGACACTGAACGTTCCTCAATTACTTAAGTATGAGCTATATTAAAAGCTCTGTACGACACCGTGTTTTCTTAACATGCACAAGGCGACCCAATGCTTTTCTAAAGCCGCTTTAGAGAAAATTTATCATAAACAGATATAACCAAAAAAAAAAAAATCAGCGGGAGCGGTAGAAAGAGTGTCTTTCCGGTGTCACTCTCTTTAGCCAAAGATATTGAACCTCCGCCAATCTTTAGGTTATTAACTCCGACTTGAGTCTATGAAAGATAGGCGAATGCCGCAGGACGAAAGATCGCCTTGGCGCGAAACTGTCCCGCCAAACGTTCGGAAAGAGACGAAGCGAATTTCTCCTTTCCAGTCGCGGGGAAAGCGATGGACCATTCGGTAAAAGCGATGAACAGCCACCGGAAAGTTGTCTTTTCCCGACTTCTGAACCGCCACAATTTCGAGAATGGCGAGTTAGAGCAGCTCTACCGGCGCTATACTGTAAAATTACAGCAGACATCGACGTCCAGTGTTTTGGCTC
This sequence comes from Argiope aurantia, assembly GCA_026543865.1. Taxonomy (NCBI): domain Eukaryota; kingdom Metazoa; phylum Arthropoda; class Arachnida; order Araneae; family Araneidae; genus Argiope; species Argiope aurantia. Next base: position 109,812 of record JAPMOR010029556.1, read on the forward strand.
TTGTAGCCTCGCTGACCGCAAGCCTAGTGGCCTTGCACGTGGCCTACGTGAGATTATTAAGTGGTGCAGCTCTCTATTATTTGTTTGTTTGTACATCTTTTGCAGCAGCCTTGGGCTTACTGCTGACAGGTCATGCAAAAGATGCCCACTTGCCGGCGATTTGCTATACTGCTTTGATTTTGTGCTCGGGCCTTTGCCTAGTAGGCTTGCCCTTGAGCGTGACAGATAGTAATACTTGGGGGGCTTCATCGTGGGGTCAGGAACATGCAGCGGTGCATGGCGTGTGGGAAGTTCTCTTTGTCTTGTTCGTATCGTATAGCTTATTGCCCCTGAAAACTCGGGTCGCAGTATGCGTGGGTGTGCTGCTACCGATTTTACACACGGCCGTTGCTGTCACCTCGGCGACACAATACCAAGCATTAACCTGGCAACAGGTAAGAATTTGATAATTAATTGTTTTATCAAATACTTTATTGAACCATTTAGATTCTATTTATCAAATATTTTATTTAACCATTTAGATTCTATTTAAATATCAATGGTTATTAAAAAAAAAACCTTTACCGAGAATCTTTTTGAAACTAACTGAAATATTTCTTGGAAAAATATTTTCAGCTGTTTATATGATTAAATGTAAAATGAATTGTGATATAATGCTCATTTTCTAATTTAGTAATAATTGGTAATAAAAGCGTAAAGGTACCGGAAATGATCATTTTGTGGGTGAAGGACACATATTTCTCTGATTTCTTTAATAAAAGGGCAAAGAATTTGTTTTGTATTAAGATGTTTAGAATTCACTAAATCTCTTTTATATTTACAAATCATAATCCGATCTTTCCCATGTTTTTCAATCGTTTGACTTGAATAAAATCAATTTCCTATCGTAGTGGTTTAGTTAAATTATTAGCAAGTGCTTAGAAGTTTCTAGTTGCTTATATTCTTATTGGTTTTAAAATTATCTTGGCTTTCACTTTAAAAACAATTTAAATTTTATATTTAAATGACATATATAAATGTAAATGTTTTTATAAAAAGACTTTCTAAAGGATATTATTCCTTGATTTTTGTTTTTGTATATTGGGTCAATATCAAAGCGAACCTGCTCCTGGTGTGCAGGTCTCATGTTTTAAAATGACCAGAAAAAGACTCAAGAAAATTCAGTTTTCTTATCTGTCTGTTATATTAATTTGCGAAATGGGAATGAAAGTGACACATTAAAGCAGATTTGATCTGTTTTTGAGTAGAACTGGAGGTGAAATTGAATGCGATTCAGGAAACCACTTCCTCGTTGATCCTTCAAAACCATTGTTGACGAGAAACATCTCTTGAGGCACGTGAGGTAAAAAATTCACTTGACACTCCTACCGAAGTATGCCTGATATAAATTGGAGAGATGAAAATCGTTTAAATGTCCAGGCACAAATATTATATTATTTTAACCGCTGATTTTTTGTATTCTATGAAAACAAAATCAGTTCAAAAATTAATTAAATAAATAACTGTCACTAGTACTTCGAACATTTCAGATTTCTTAAAATAAACAATTAAGTTTTTTTTAAATACAGGTTGATTTTCTATTATTTACATAAGCAGATTATTTGATTTTTCATATGTAAGTTTTACTTTTGGGAAGATAAATTTCATCAATAAAGATCTTATACGCTCAAGAGTATTGATTGAATCCGATGAATTATTGCAGAAATTAAGCTTCTCTTGTGCATAACTTTTTAAAAGAGCTCTTGTGCTAAGTTTCAAGTATTTTTATTCATTGGAAAAAAAGAAAGAAATGACTCAGAATGTAAATAGTATTTTCTTTCGGTAATTTGTCTCGATATTTTTTATTGCATGCATTTCTTCGTTTTAGCTGAAAGAAGACTTGAATTTAAAATAAATGGGAAATGTCCCTCTATGAATGAACGGATTTAGTCTTCTTAATGAAGTGCTTCTTCAGTTCATTAGAATCTTACCTCCCTAAGGCGGGGTATGAAACTTATCTTGAATCGATTTCCGATTAAAATTGTCCAAATTACCCCTCAGATGCTTAGGAGTCAATAGAGATTAATTTTTGAATTTAGGCAATTGTTTTTCTTTTTAAAGAAATGGAATAAGCAATTAAATTTTGTTTCAGCACTGAAAATAGTTTGTGACATTTCATTCTATTTTAAACTGACCTTGGACAAGTTAGCAAAGCCACCCCTACGACTCAGATCGATATTGTGACCTTTTTATGCTAAAACATTGGCAATCATGTTTCAGGGCATTCACAAGTTTAATTGAATACACATCCATTAGAATGAAGAAAAAAATAATAATTGAAATCACCATGTTCATATATGAATAAATTATATGTCTTTCTCTCATTAAGGTGAAATAATACGTTTATGAATCACACTGTAGCGTTCATTTTCCTCCCATTGTCCATACACATAGAATTCGATTCAGTTGTTCATCATCATATGCCTCGTATTGAAATACTCCTCAGTCGAAATTTCTCGAAAGTGAATCATTTAGTATAGACTCGTCATTCATATTGTGTTGAAGACATTCCTTTGATTTAAATCTTAACTCCTCGGTGTGAATTTTGATAAACACTTACTCCAAAGCGAATGTAATTTTAGTGTTATCAATGATTGGTTTCGTGTTGCCATTGCAAGATAACGGATTAGCGTTTGCAGAAATCTTAGAAAGTGACAATTTGCAATGCTGATTCGACTACTTCTTATGTGAAAGATATTTCAAAGATTATTAAATATTAAATTCGGGACTGAAAACTATTGAAATAAAGGCTCTCTATTGTAACTTATTTAGTTGTTACACATCATTAATAATTTTTTTCTGCTGAAGAAATGTGAAACTAATTTACTATATAAAACACAAAAACTACGTTGATTTATATAATTTTTTTTTATCTCAATGTATCAGTTGGCTTTCAATGGACAAAAAATTTTCTCAGTTTGAAAAGATATCGAAATAAAATAAGTAATATTTATTAACAGCATTACGAAAGAATGAATCTTTGCAACTTTGTTATGGAAATTTTATAACAACAATTACTGAAAATTATATATCTATGGAAAAATATTTTGTAAATTAATTTCCTTAATAAAGGAAATTTTTTTAAAAAAGATGAAACTTTCAAGGTTTTTTTGAGAAATTTAGAGGATAAACTAAAGAATATAATGAGAATTCTGCTGTCTGGGGATATTCTCCCAGAAAATGTTCCCAGATGAAGGTTAGAGAAAAAGCTGCTTTTCACACACTTGCACATATAACTTTATTACGTAAAACAGACTTTTGTCGTGGCATTTGATCTGAATTATTTATAATTCAGACTTCATAGTGCGTAATGAATAATGAAAATAAAGCAATGATTTTCTTTTAAGAGAATATTTTTAAAGTATTTAGTTGAAATTCATTTCAAGTAACTCCTGTATATTTGGTTTATTTTAACTTAAACAATTATTACTTATTTGACTTATAAGTTAATTTTATAAAGAAGTCTAAGAGTTGAGTTCGTTTGATGCAATTCGGTTTCCTTCCGAATTTTAGAAGCATGTTTTAATTTTGCTTACTTTTTGATATGTTTTCCTTCCAGGAAACCCCCTACCCCCTTTTTTTTTCCTTTTACAAAGATTCATTGTTTTAAGATATAAATTGCTTTCTCTTTTCTTTATTACAGATGCATTGCTATTCATTCTATTAAATAAAATACAAAGATTCATTGTTTTAAGATATAAATTGCTTTCTCTTTTCTTTATTACAGATGCATTGCTATTCATTCTATTAAATAAAAGTCTTTGGTAAAATTTTTACAGACTTCAAATTTTAAAATGCAACTAGATATTTATACGAATAAATAACTTATGGTTTCGAAAAAAGTATTTCGTATCTTATATCGAAGGTAGTTAAATAACTACAGATATAACGTCTTTTAAAATAGTGAATAATGTTCTAATATTAATTATTAAACTAATGGTAATTATTAAACTTATTAAGGATTTAAGTGAAAATGTTTCCTTATAATTTTATATAAATTTGAATATGTAGGACGAATCTGAACTTGGAACAGTTAATTATTTCCTTTTGATTTTATAAACAGTCATTTTAATTTTTGCTGTTTTTTATTTTTAAAGTTCCTTTGAATTATTCCCAATTAAGTTATATATTTTTACGAGATCATTTCTAAATTAAATCAGTAACTTAAAAAGCGGACTTTGTGTGAAAATGTTCATCAAGAACCTTAAAAAAATGGGCGAGTTTTCCTTCAGCTTAGAAATAGTGTGTTATGTTTTTAAAATTTCACATTATAGTTCTATCTTACAAAAAATATATTTCCTGTCAAAATGATTTTGTCAGATCAATCATAATTTTGAAATTAAAAAAACAAAACAAAAAACGACGCAGCATCATTGCATAGTTACATTCTATGCAAATTATAAAATATCAACTAAAAATGAATCTTATTACAGAACGTATTTTTATAGAAAAATCTTAATGCGCTTTTTATTTCTGGTACAGTCCTACAAAAAAGTTTCCAAACACTTTATATTAACTTGTGATCTATAGAAGTAAAATCAAGGAAAATATGTTACATTCAATTTGGAAAATATATGAATTGAATTTGCATAATAAGCAGTTCACATATTATATTTGCATCATTATAAAATATTTCAGCCACAACTCCCCCTCCATTTTTAGTCCTTTAATTGATTCTGATTAATGATAAATCTACGAATATAAAATTTTAATCAAATCGAGTTGTAATAAAAGGAGATGTACAGGAAAAGGAGATTTGGAGTTTGTTACAATATATACAAATATACCAAATATGTTAGTGTTAATATTTTCCTAAGCTCAAATTTTCATATTTTTCCTAAGAGTGTTAAATGGTTTCTTCAAAAATTGTCTTTTGTATTTTAAGTTTTCTTCTTCAACTATACTGGACGTCATACTCCGTTTTCTGTTTCATTTTAGCAAATTTTTCTTCTTACTACTGAGCCCGTTTCTAAAGTTGAGATACCTTCCACCCATTCAAAAAGCGAAAATCATTCTGTTCTGAAAGATTTTTGTTATTGATACTTCAAAACTACTTGACGGAGATGGATTTGGGATAATTATGTTACTCCTTCGATCTGCTGTCGAATTGAATCATTTGCTTGGTGCAATATTGAGAAATGATGCGGGGGAAAATCATATCCGATAATTAGTTTCGAAATAATGAACCACATTCAAATACTTTTTTGACGGGCTGTACAGTAAATTGACTAGAGAAGGGTGATAAAGACAATTGATATAAAAAGCAATTTGAATTGCTATATATAAATAATTTAAGAAAAAAATGATATTGCTATAAATAAGTGTGATTTAGTAAACAATTTTCAAAAATTTAGAATGAATAAATCTTTATATGGAGAATCTAGCTATAAAACTTCAATCCGCTTTTAAATAGAAGGTTGGAGATATTTTTTTAGAAAATTTCAATTCACAAAATTGTCTCCGAATTTTCGAAAATTTATAAAATGTTCTGTTAAATCATTATATTGTCAAACTCATCGTTATTTCCGTCATGGCGTTTATATTTTTTGTGACGTTAGAGTGACCGTGCTACGGAAAAGTGGAACTTTTTTTTTTAAGTAAAGGTTTAAATTTTAAATATTTGAAGATATTACCAAATAGACTTAACAGAAATCTGAAAACAATTTTTTTTAAGTCTTATTTTTTAAAATTTTTTATCTTAAATATTTCATTTTAAAAGAAGATCACTTTATTTTAAAAGTAAGTATGACTCCAGACAAACTTAATAAGTGATTTTGGATCTATTTATTTTTGTCATAACAGATTACCAATTGTTGTTAGAAATCAACTGTTCTTATTCTTGTTATTGACTGGAGTTGGATCATTTATGTTAATGGTATTATTACTACACTGGTTGTTATATACTACTGATATTAAATAAATAATAATAACGGTTAAATATTAGTTACTAGTCATTTCAGAAATGTAAGTTTTTATTTCAGTGATCTACAATAGCTTATTGTAACCAATGAGATTCATTTACAAATAGTTAATTTACTTCTAAAAATTTCAGTCCTTCACAAACGAACACCCATTATTCTTTTATCTTGAGGTGCTTTATTTTTATATGTAAATTTCGTTTTAAATTCTATCACATTGTTATCAATGCTCATATTAATTGCACACTACCGTAAGAAAAGAAAGTGCTTTCTTTCGATTTGGGTGAGATTAACTTTAGCGAGCAATGAAAATGTCCTACAGGAGAGATTTTTATATCAAGCCATTGTTGTATCCTCTGCATTGCCAGTTTATTCGCAAAGTCGTTGAATTTGGTGAAGTTTTCCAATTTTTCAATGATTATACTGAGAAGTATAATCAACTTCGAGCTGTTAGTTGTCCGTTCATATCTAAAGTCATTGCGTCTAAACGTTTCTCTTTCTCTCTCTTTTTTTATCACTGTTTGATAAACTAAACAAATAAAGGTTATTAGACAGTTGGCAGAAACCCTCATTGGTATATTTAATGAAGTGACTGAACAATCATCAACTGAATAATCTGCTTAAATAATCGTTTAAAAAATGAGTTGACAGTTTATTGCATGCAGCTTAACTAGTAGCTAGGTGTTCAAAATCCTTAGAATTTTCAATCAAAACACATCGAATTATTTATACGATTGCAAATTATTATTATTTGATGGATAGTTCTTTATTTTGCTAAGTAATGTAGTGTGTATCAGAGTAAAATGATTTTCAGTTATAAAATGAAATATTATGTTGATGTGCATTTATTCGAAAAGCATTATGTTCTTGTTTTAAAAGTATACAAAAAAATTATTGCTATTCATATACGATAGCTGACTTGGCTAGCACAAGCTTTTTTTTTTCTTTTGGAAGTTTTATTTTGTACCTAAATTCAGTTTTCATTTCTCCTTTAAAAATGAAATAATTTTAGAGATACTGTAATGAGAAATTCGCTTTGATAAAAGGAAATTTTTAAGAAAGTATTTTATAATTTGTGAAAATGTCATTTTAAATCTGAAATGTTTCCTTCTTTTCTTTCAAATGTCTTTGAGTTCATTTATGGAGAATTTATTTTGCTGTGCCGTCTATAATAATTTAAGAAAAATATTCAGTATTATTTTTGAAAGAGAAATTCTGTTATGAGCGAGAATCGCTTCTTAGGAAACAAGAGCTTTATGTCAGAAAGGAAACTCATACTCTATTATTTCAATTTAAATACCGTGGTATGATACGCACACTCGCATAATATATGAATAATTCGAGACCAAATATCCTAAGGACTGTTATCAACTTTCTTTATTACATGCTATTAAATTACTTTGACAGTGCACTATTGCCTCAGATAGTTGATTTCATTACGCTCTTTTAAAAAAGATAAAAATTAATTAGTTTCCTCTCTTTAACCAAGCGTTCAAGGTTCTGTGAAATAGAAATCAGGTTCGATGGAGTTATTTAAACGCTAACTCTCTTGAAGTTTATTGTAGCATGATATTTAACAAACAGAAGTTGAAACGATTCGAAAGTTTTTGAAAAATAAGACGCAAAACAAAACTGAAATTGGCTAATTTTTTTAACACTAGTCGCCTTTGACGAACAGTTTGTCCGCCCAGATTATTGACTTTTTAGACTGTTAAATGGTTTATGAAATGTATTTAAAAAACTTATCACCTTGTTATTTGATACAGCTGAAAAACATGAATTCAGTTTAATCGGCTTATTGCAAATTAAAATGTGTATTTATTGCGCAATAAAAGTGGAAAGGAAAATTCGACAACGAAATGAATGATGGGCAAAAACGCGATTGAATGTTTTGTTGGAAGAATTTGAATTCCCTTATAACATTTAAAAACATTACTTCATATAGTGTATCAAATTGAATATTATTAAAATTAAAGACGGAATTTTATGGAAATGAAATTGATATCATCAAAAAGGAAATGTTTTTTTTTTTAGTCTTAAGATAATACAAAGAATGTTATTTTAAGATAATTGGTGGGAGATATGGACAAAGATTTTTATAAACAAGTGTTAATGATTGCCCATTAGGCGACAGTTCAATTTATTTTTACGCTCGATTAAATTTTCTGTTTCAAGCCTATTTCTTGATTCTTTTTATTTATTTTGCTTCGACTAAATGCACTTTCTCATAATGTTTTGCATCTCCATAATTAGCTACGTCGAATTCAATACAGTTCATTGAATTGAAGCAGTCTGAAATTCGTACGATGGTTTGACTGTTGCCATTCCACAATAAGTAACAAGGGATTTATGTGCCACGTACATTAGTGTTATAAATATATATATAGAGAGAGATTAAAAACCGCAATAGATGCCATCTTTCATTTTTAGGACCGTAAATCAATTAAAATTTATTAAGAGATCTCTACCATGTCATTTTGAATCAAACTACTTTACTAAAACTTATTATGAAAGTTACAAAAGTTCCTGACTTTTCACGATTTTTTCCTTTGAATTTTTTTGGTTTAGCATGGACAAATTTGGCCCTTGTATAGTCCGACAAAAGTGTCCAGACAATGCTCGCTATTCCGAAACAAATGATCGCTCAATAAAACTGTAAATGCCTGTTGCTCTAGAAACATGTCCTATATAAATGCATGAAATATTTTAGCATGCTAAAGGACGTCTTCATATTTAGATTTACTCAAACTCTCTTTTTTCAAACAACAAAACCACATATTCGAATTTTCCAGGTAGGAACTGCTCAAATACATATGACATTTTGTAATTTTGAATAAACGGTCGATGAGTTATAAGCAACTGAAATTTTCAACTTTTTATATTAAATGAGAGATCTTGTTTTTCAGTATATTTCAAACTATGATGAATCTTTGACAAATATTATTTTTCTACATTAAAATGCTTAATAGCAAAGACAAAAGTTACATACTATTTAAAATATAAAGGTATTTGATATATATATGTAATGTAATGATATTTTAAAATTTAATTTAATCCTAATTAATTTCCTAAATTTTTATCTTAATTCAGCCCATATTAACTTCATTCTAAAATGTTCTCTTATTTCCTGATCCCATTCCACTTTTTCTATTTAATTAATTCAACTGAAACTTTGTAAAAATGCTTAGTTCGTCCGTTCCTACACTCCGAGTGAAGGGATAAAAAAACTGTCCAGCCTAGCACATTCTTTTAAAAGATCCCTATAATTCTCTTACCTGGGTCGACATCTGTAGAGAAGTCCCTATCAGAATCTCATAGTATATAAGCACTGGGAAAAATATTTTCCCTCTCTTTTATCTTTCCCTCATTTCACTCTTGTCGTTCTGTGTTGTTGTGCTCGTCGCTTCTACTTGTACATAAAGCATGCCTCCCGAGATGGGAATAAAACGAAGTTAAAAATTCAAAGTGTCTTCTGGCACGCCTCTGCTTGAAAAATTATGTTTACACACACACACACACACACACACACACACACACACACACACACACACACACACACACACACACACACACATA
>JAPMOR010029556.1:125151-140692 GCA_026543865.1 Argiope aurantia
GCATTTATAAGTGAATTCTGATTTTTTTTCTATCATGTTTTCATTACTAATCGTATATATCAGTTAATTACTTAAAAATTACTTTAGTTCAAAAGAAATGATTATAAATTAAAATTATTGAATTATTAGTTATTAACACGTTGGCAAGCGCTTTTAGTTCTTGCACAAATTCTGTCAAAAATTGTACGTCCTTTGTGGCAACGTGTTATTTAAATGCTCAAATTATTTTTAAAATACGAAATGGAGAAGAAGACGTCCAATTAGTTTGACGTATTTGTTTAAGAATAATACGTCACATTATTCTTATACAAAATGTATTTAACAAATTCAGATTCACTTTATAAATCATTAATAACTTGTTTTTAAAGGAACTTGCAACAAAATGAACCTTTCTCAGCGGTTTGTGAGTAGATTCAGCTGACATTCGACAAAGGTATTCATATTGACTGCCCCTTTGTTCTAATTGTTCGATTTCTAGGATTATTGCCTTAAATATCATTATAGTTATTTCATAAGAAATTGGTAAAATAATTCTGAATATTTTTCTTAAATTGAATTTTTGGTGCTTGAAGCTGCACGCTTACGATTCTCGTCAGCTAATCGGCGTCTTCAATCCCCTATTCTTTGAAGACTTTTGATGTATAATAACAATCACTAGAGATTGCCCCCAGAGTGGATGCAAACTCTGTGGAATCCGTATGCAATGGTTTAAAATAATTTTTTTCAAATATTTTAGTTTAGTATTTTATTGTTTTTATTTAAAAAATAACTTTTTGATATGAAATGTAGGTTTACTTGGGATGCATTTTTTCTATATGTTGTGAAATTGTAATTGATATCACTTGTTCTATTTGGTTCTGTTTCATTTATGAAAGTAGCGGAGGCAATGAAAGGAACCCAAGACTAAGGGAATAACAGCTTAAATTTCATCACAAGGAAGAAAAATGACACGATTTTTAGTTAATTTCATTTCAAGTACTAAAAGAACAACCATGAGCAGAAGTCTTCAACCATAGACAAAATTTTAATTGCTTTTGCTACTGAAAGTCGTTTTCATTTTGCCATGCATCCATTCAAACGCAATATTAAATCATCAAGAACCTAAAATTTCTTCCAAATTGTTTTTTACAATAATAAATGAAGACATTTCAACTCTCTTCCATATGCTAATAAAGAATTTGTAGCAATGAATCATTATTTCGTAGAATTGTTTACGTTTAAAAAAGAACCGATTCCTTGCCTTTTTGGTATATGTAAGAGGCGTTGAGAACCAAACCCACTGTTTTCGCTCAACTGATCATATTTACATGGAAAACCCTTTTCTTTCGTAATGGGAGTAAATCCAAATAATTTGAGCGATCCTATATGAAAGCGTACATCTTCATTTTCAGTTTTTGTATATGGGTGAGTTTGATCCGATTTTCATATGTGATTTAATACTTCGATTGTAAATTCTCTTAAATCCTGAGAGTCTATTTTGTGATGGACGAACGCCCGAGATCTTTAAATTTTCTGTCCATTATTAAAAAATTCTTTACAAACATTTTTAGATAGAATGTTTTTAATTTGAGTTTTTACCCGTGCTATTTTCAGCAAAGTTAGATATGCAGGAATTCATATAAGCCAAGTATCTCTTGTTCGTTTTAATGAAATGATATATATATTATGTGGATATTCGTAAAATATTGTATGTCAAAAACCGCGCGCAGAAAACATTCGAAATTTTAATCAAACAACTTGGATCACTAATGGGAAAGAAAGGGCATGCAAAAATCGCACGTCAGTATAGCTGTTTGAATGAGTTGTAGATAATAACAATGATAGTATCATAAGTTTCAGCTACAAAGCAAAAAAAAAAAAAAAAAAAAAAATCTTTATAATAATATTTTAAATTTTTATATGAATCATATTTAAATATTTAGAGGTCTTAGAATATTGTCGTACTGATTCTATCTTCATTTCATTCAATGCCGAACTATCTTTGAATGTTGAAAAGTCAGTAACCGAAACGCGATAAAGGTAGATATTGGTATTCCTGATTGTTTATGCCGGTAGGGCTTATTTTATACAGTGAGCAAAAAGACTGAGATTTCGCAATTCCAGAATTCTAAAAAAAAAAAAAAAACTTACAGTAGGGATGTAACATGTTTTTATTTATTATTATTTTTAATTTAAACCTGAGTAATGTGAACGTTCTGACTTTTTTATGATTTTATAGGAGAAGGAGTTGAACTTATCCTTCACCGCGTTTCCTTTTTGTATTCCAGCATCTGTGATGTTTCTTAAAAGAGCCTGCTTCTTCTACTTATTTCAATCATTTCAGATTGAGCCACTCGCAACTTCACACACTCTATAAATACACAAATTGAAAAGGAAAAAAAAAAAAAAAAAAAACACTTTTCTTTTTCCACTAGAAAGAACTTACATTTCTTATATTTAAAATTAATAAAGACTTTATTTAAACGAAATGAGTATTTAAAATTTTCAAGGGAACTGGGTGTTTTGTACTCTCAAAATAAATAAATGAATAAGTTTACTTCCTAAAAGAGAAGGTACTTCCCCGAGATTTATTTATATATGCATACCGGGAATAGGTTTGAAGATTCGAAAACTCTTCAATTAATATTTTAAGATGAGATATTCTGAGAAGAAATCACTCGGAACTCTTGTCCCCTCCTCTCTTTTTTTTCTTCAAATTTCTGTATGCATATATAAAATTCTTTTTATTCATTCATATGAAATTTTTACTATAAGATTTATAAACAATATGCATCTGTTATATAAAATTATGTACATCTATTATATGAAGCTTTATACATCTGTTATATAAAGCTATATTTATATACAAGGTGTTATATTTTCAATACTCTGATCGATGATTTCCTTTCTTTATGTTCAGTTCAAAAGAAATTAATTTGTATTTATGTATATTGTTTCTGAAACATCCATATATAAAGTATTTTTTTATGATTTCAGAGAAAGGATTTAATTTTAAAAAATCGGTTTATGCACTTTAAAAGATATTTTTCTGAAAGTTGAAAATAATGGCACCCGGGTGGTTTCATATATTTTTGTAAGTGAAAAATATCATATTTTTTAGATTTTCAAGTCAAATACGTACAATAATTTTTTTTACCGTTTTAAAATGAAATTAATTGCACTGTAATTATTGAATCAGTACGCGCGTATTACGTTAATTTTTATTTAGCTTAGTTATATTAGGCTCCGTTTGCGCTGAACTATTTTTGGACGACCCAGTCAGATGACGAGGGCGTTTGGCTCACGAGATTTTAACGTGCACTAAGGCCGTGTGCGCGACGAATCTTCACTGGAATTGGGTTTCGAAATTGAGCCCTCCGGCTACGAAACCGGGACTTGTTAATAGGCCAACTTGGCCTACGCTAATTTGGAGCCATTTTATTCTGAATTGTCTTTTCTTAGGCTACTGATTTGTGGTTATGATTTTGAAGATTATCGCATCACTACGCATTTGTTAGGCCATTAAAAATATTTTAAGAAACATACATTTTTATTTTGTTTTATAATGAAAACAGCTCGTTTATTCCCTCTATATGCTCAATTTCACATCAAATAAAATATTGAGAAAAAATTCTCTTTATTTAAAATTCAGAATTCGACTGTTTTCATTTTTTAAAAAAAGACGAAGACGAGATGGAAGCTTAGAATAAATATTTAGATCTTCGACTGTTTAAATTAGCGAAATAATAATCGATAGAAAAATTCAAGAGACTGTTTAAATCATTTAGTAAAATAAATTCATTTTTATGCAAAATGATCTGGAGTTTTTAGTATTTTAAACAAATGTATTTGTAGTGATAGCATTTAGAATGCAAAAGGGATTTTTTTTTTGTAGGTTATAAGTATTTCCTTTATCGATTATATGATGAACTGTTCTTGAAATCAGTTCTAGTTACTTATAGCTGCTGGAATTTATTAACTAAAATAGTGCATTTCATTAAAATCAATACAGGGACAAATACAGGGATTAAATACAGGGATTTTGAATGTTCTCGGTGACTAGATATCACTGAAAAGCATGCTATCATTTCTTTTTACACAGCGCATCAATTGTGCGCTATTTAACCCGGTCCCTTGTGCTGTCTTCTAACCCCCGAGTCTCATTGGCTCAGCTCTGCATCTCCAATTTGGTCATCCAAAATAATTCCTTTCTTCTATAGACTATTCCCTTTACATCCGGTGCCCATGTCAGCGCAGTTCTTATATTATCATTTGGTGGCATACTGTGTCTAATCCATGCCCAGCGTCGTTTTTTTTTTCTTTCCCCCCCCCCCTCAGTTTTGGCTGAAATAGATTTAGAAGAAGCTTTATTATACAATCTAGTATTTGAAATTTTATTTGGCGAATAGGTTTTAAGAATCTTTCTAAAGAAAGTAGTTCTCTTCTTTAAGATTTAGTAGATTTCACTATCGTAAAGAGGGACGTTTTTATTTTGTCGCGTTAAATGCATGCAACTGCCTATATCTGAGGCTTTCCAGAATCTATACATTGTTCTGAATAAATAATAATTTAAATTTTTATCGCTCAGCTGTGCCTCCCATTTTATTTTATCTCCAAGTTATGAAAAACAGTCTTATTTATTTGATAATTTGTTTTGTTTTCATTGATTTTGAAACCCACCTGTTTAGCTATATACTCCAGTCACGCTGCCTTTTTCTTCATATCAGCAAAATTCGACGACAATATAACAGTGTTGCCAACCAAATCTAAATCTTCCAGTGTGGAATAAAAATCTCAGCCTATTCTTGTTATTTTGTCTCATCTTCGCGACTCTCCGATTTCTGTACTATCCGGCTTCTTTAAAGGAGGAAAGCAAGGCATCTATTAAGAACTTTTTGAAAACCTAAAACTGTAAGTTTTATCTTAGGGTTACATTTTCCTATCTGTGGAAAAATAAAATCAGTTTGAGGCTAATTTTCTTAAGAATCAGAATTATTATGTTTCCTGCATTACAGAATGTATGTTAAAATATGAATAGTTAATATCCTTTTACTTACTTTTTCTCTAATACATTCTTGAAATGCGCAGTGCAGTATTTAAACATATATAAACTACCAGTATGAAGTCTTCTATTTTAACTCGACACGTTACTGGCAACTGCTTCTAGGATTCACCAGGCCATGGCTGCATTCACATTGAGATGAATGGAGGACTTAGTACTCAATAAGAAGTGAGAAAATACGAATTATAACAGTGAGTTTTGGTATAAAAACTTTGTCTTCTGGTATTGGTGCGCAGAGAAATGAATTCATAGAACGTCGGCCTATCCGGCTTCTTGTTATCCGACCAGTCCTTCCATCACATTATGCTGGATACTCGGGAGTGTAGTGTATTACACTTACGAAAAGCATTATCAGACAGGACGCATATATACTGTACTCCAGTTTTGATATCAAATGCTTCTGATGCTGTGCTATTTACAATAACTTGTGCTCTACTTCCACGATATGGACTTCTAATAATATTGTTCAGTTTTTCAAGAAGTTCTAGATTTTCTTGGGGCAATCTTTGCCAATGCTGTCAAATACTTTCTCGAAATTGCTAGCATTCTGATATAAAGTTGAGCTTATTCATTACATTGATGAAAAAAAATGTTATTAATATCCAATTTTTTACAATAATGTCCACATTTATGAAAAGTAAATGACAAGGAAGTTCCTGTTTATAAGAATTTCATGGGTTTAGTAGTCGGTTCTCAGCATTGAGGGAGGGGATTAAGTTCGAAACCCAATTCTAATTGAAGATCTACCTGTATGTGTGCCTGGTAAGCTCTAAATCTGATGTCGCGGGCAAAATAACATCCCATTTGTGTGGTGCGGTTGTTGGAAAAATAGGGGTTTAGTTTTTTAAAGTCCCATTTTAAAGCAACACTAGGACTATTTTGGGACGGACCTCGTGATTTTGAACCGCGGTCAGATGAAGAGGACGACACCTGAGCTAGTACCCCCCTCTAAATAGGGATTGAACTAGATGTTTTCTTTGTCATTTGGACGCAATTCAAAATGAATTGCAAGGTATGGCCTAAAATAATCTATAATAGCTTCAAAATACAATATTAATTTATCAGAGAAAGCAATAGAAGCAAGCTTTAAAGCTGGGTTATTGCTATGGTGTTAATTTCATTGTAAAAAGCCGTTTTCAGAATTTCATATTCTCTCTCTCTCTCTCTCTCTCTATATATATATATATATATACTATATATGTTTTCAATTTTCGTCCTAAATTTAAAGTTCTCTTCAACCGCAGACAGGGAAACAATAAAAGGTGATCTATGAAATTAGGCATAAATATTAGTTAAAACATCTGCTCTTTCTCGACGGTATATATAGCATGCGGAAGGCCAAGAGAGAGTTTATTAATACATCTCACTTACGCAAACTAAATAAATGAGCTGGAGGCGTTCGGTTCTCCGCTTTCTCTTCTCGCCTTGTCTGCGAACGTAAACAGAAATGACATTCGACAGCATCCGTGTCTTAACGCGGCATGATCTCATTTACATGAAATTGCATCCAAGGATGAAGTATCCCTGACTCATATCGTCGATCAGGCACCGACGCATCTAATTTCAGCGATACTTAATCCCAGTGAGAAGTTAGGCATTTAATTTAACTAACGAGATGACCTTTAGGGCATTATTAAATTCTGGATCGTGAAGATGTTCTGAAACATCAGTATATTATTTTAAGCTTTAGGGAGTATTTTTATTTCTGAATAATGAAAATATATTGAAATCAGTTGTACGATGGCAGCTCTTAATATTTCATGATTTTTTTTTATCAAAAAGATATCTTTATACTGGTCTTTAAGGGCACCAAATCACAAAAGTGAAATTTGACAGTCTGTCTAAAGGTTCTTTACTTCTACACAAAATGTGACATGCGTTTTATAAAATGAAAATCATTGTTAATTAATGAAATAGGATTCAATGCCCCCCTCTTCTTCTATTCTAACGCAAGCAAGGGTACAGTTTCATTATTGAAAAATGAGACATAATGACCTGAACCATAATTATGGCGCTAAACAGATATATTTTTCAAAATTGACAAGGGATTCTGTGCTAAAATGTATCGTGTTGCTTCTTTTCCTGAGTTAGTCGAATTTTTTATTTATAGCCATACATGGTTCTGGTAACAGCAAATTCCAATAAACAAACAAATATAATTTTTTAATTTTCACATCAGTTTAATACTAGTTTTCTTAATACTAAATTTGATATCGCATAATGATATATATGCTCTGATCTTTCCATAAAAATGAGTAATACTGTATAATTTTCATTTTGATTTTTTTAAAGTTTCATCGAAATCGTTTTTCTTAATTATTGTAAAATTCTTAGATTTCAGCCCGGTATTTTGGTTTGCCACTGAAAATTTCATTAAAGTAATTCTTCTGATAAATTATTTAAGCTTTCAGTTCGTTTTCCAAGTATTATTTTTATTAATCAAGATTTATTATAAATTTTAGACATTATAATTCTATTTTTGCATATTTCATCGCCGTTTTTCTTGTCTTTTTAATTAAATTATTTCAAATTTTTGAGTTTAATTTGAATTTTAGGAATATTTAGATTTTTATTTAGTATTCTGTTACGTATTAGAATTGAAGGGTTCTTTTTAAGTCTTCTACAGAATTAATAGGACCCATCAGTTCCATTTTCCCCCCAGTGCATTATGATTGGGTTTCTGTGATTAGAATTTTATAAATTTCTGATTGAAGTAAGATTTATAAAATTTTAACATAATTAATGCCGTCTTTTCTTGTCATATTTCAATATCATAACATTTTTATGAAACATTGCAAAAGACTCTTCGACTGGACTTGGATAATATGCTCAAGCTACTCAGATAAGCTACCAAGTATATTATTTGAATTCTGAGATATTGTATTCCTCCTAATTTCCCCCGCCCCTCTACCAATTTTAAGTATGAGGACAATACCTTGTGAACGTGTTTGTTTATTTATTTTTTCTCATCTGTCCGAAGGATTCTTCATCGCTGTGCGCGAGACATGACAACTTCGAATCGTGACGAGGGTGAAGAAAGAGGGAGGCTCTTTCCCCTTCCTCCGTTTTCAGAAATTTCTCTACCAGCGTTGAAAACAGAGGAAACTTTCAATCAGACAGTACGGTTTTCTGTAAACTAGAAATTGTCCATTTTTGTTAATTTTGCTTTCTAATATTTCTTTAATTAAATGTGTATAGACTATTTAAATTTTTTTTATTGATTAAAAATAGTTACGTAATCCAATACCATGCATAATATGGCTATCCTTCTTATTGGTATATATTGTTTGTGTCACTTTACATTTTCCTCAATAGATCGTCATAGGAGAAAGAAAAAATTCCTTTGACTGACCCTCGTAGAACACAAATACTATACAATACTGTACGATATTGATCAATATTCTCAATATTGTGAAATATTGATTAATATCGCACAATATTGTGCAATATTATGGAACAAGCTGTTCTAGCTGTGGAATGGAGTTTAATAATCTTGCTACACAATGCTAATTTTATTGTTGTGATAATTTTCTTCTATACGAGTTAGGAGTTTTTCTTTCTCTTTTCTTATCAAGTATTCAAGTATGGCAACTTAAACTCTAAACGACGAACTTAATTTAGTTTCGGAGCGATAAACGTGTACTTAATTACGGAAATTTTGTGAAACACCCGCTAGGTTTCATTAACGGAGGAAGCTGGGTCTTGAGAGCAAACTGAAATTTGTTTAGCCAAAGTTATTACAAAACTCCCTCAAATTAAAGATCTGTGTAAATTTATAAACTGGATTAGGGAAAACGTTCTGTAAATGATGAAGTACTGCTCAAAGTGCTATGCTATATTATTCGAATGAGAAGCGATAAAACGATTGATCACGATGAAGAGTTTTGAATAAAATTACATCATCTACAGTTTTCAAATGAAGAAAATATATTTTTTAAAAGCATAAATGTCGTGTTAATACATTTTTAAAATATTTTTTTTAATTTGTCTAGCGCTTTGATAATTTCTGATTAGATTTGAGCAAAATAACGAGGCTTTTATAGTGAATATTTTACACTATACATTTTTTTGTGTAAATTTTTAAAATTTGAAATTTATCAATGTTTATAAGAGTTAAATTCAAGACTTTATAGTTATTTATTAGTTAAACACATAATTATTTAACAGAAATGTTTAATGGTTAGGGAGACCGAGGTTAGTTGTAGCAATTTTTGGAAAAAGCTTACATTTTTAAAAGCGTTTATGATTCCTTGATTACCACTACTTATTCTTATGTCTTCACTATTAATTCATAAAATGCATCAACGCATTCAACAATTGTGTTGATTTTAATACTAGAAATACTTTTTCAAAATGTGTTAGCTGTTACAGCAATATTTAAAGTTATCTTCTGTTTACCATTCTATAATTTAGTACATAAGGCGTTTGGTAATTATTATCATTTGGCATAGTGGTCAACACAATTGTGGAGAAATTCCCCTTTGAAGTTATATCAGCTCTAAATGTGTTAGTGCACGCTTTTCCCTTTTTCTTAACTTCTGGAAAATTTATACCCTGACTGATCATGGATTATATAAAAAAATTCCCCTACTGAAAATTGAACTTCAAAATAAAGTTTTCACTTAGGGAACCCATTGACGGCATTAGTATTTATGTATATACGGAGTGATCGATAAGTCTTTTACTCCCTGTAAACTCGCAACGGCGTGTCTTATAGTAAGGGAAGTAACGTGTACCCACAGTGGAGTATTTTAAATATGATGCTCTTGAAACATATTACAGCGACCCTAGCAGGAAAATAAAGAAATTACAAAAAAATAAATAAAAAATAAAATGAAATAAAGGTGATTGGCTAAACAGTGCAATTAGAAAAATATGTGCAATACCATAAAAAAACGCATGGAGTTATTTGTAAAATTGCCGGAGATAGATTCGATTAAAACTATGCACTCTCCTTGATTTGAAAAAAGCTCCGTTTAAAATAGTAAAATGTAATCTCCGATATTCCTCCATCCCGAGTGCATTTTCAGATTTTTATTATTATTATTTTTGTTTGTTTTCTTCATTGCTTACATTTCATTCCGCCGTTGCTTAATTCGGATAAACTGTATGATAGTACCGGAGAAAATATTTTTCAATTCCATATTTAAACCTATTTCATAATTTTAAGTTCATAATTATAATGGCGAATATCTCTGCCAATTTTACAATTTTTTTGCCAGTATAATTTTTTCTGTTTTTTTGTCAGTTCTTCAAAAAATTATTTAATTATATTTTATAACAGTATTGTTAAAGTGAAACTCAAATCGTTTTCATTGTTGCTACCAGTATTTCATTGTGGCTTTTATTACATTATTGATGATCAAAATGTGAAGGTACGGCTTATTTTACCAATTTCATTAAGTATCAGAATAAGGTACGCGTTTAGCTATTTTTTTGAAACTTTGCTTTATTTAAATTAAGATTTAACGCCAGAATTAACATTTAGTAGCCTGATTTACGAAAGTGATTTATTTTTAATATTACTGTGTTTGCTTGAGGGTCTAGATGAAGGGAAAAATAGCCAAAGAATTAGTAGGTAGGTTTTATGTAGGGCGGAATGCCTGAAGTATCAAACCTATAAAAAAAGCCAACCTATAAAAAAAAACTAATAGTAATGTGAACATTCGGTTTAAAAGATTGGTATCAAAATTGAAACTCTAGGTCATTAAGGGTTAAGCATTGCTGAAAGTTTTTTTAAATTGCTCCCTTTTCTAAATATTGCTGTTTTTTCCTGTGCTGTAATAGGATGTATAAAAACATTGACAAAAAATGAGGAAATTGTATAGCACAATGAACATAATGGTGTGAGATTTCTGAAATAGTAGGAGTTGTATGTCTCTCAAAATTTGAAGTTTAAATATATTTTGCCGAGGAAACCGTTAAGAAGTAGTTACATTAAATATTTTATTGAAATTTCTAGCACCATAAATCCTAGCAAGCAGACGGGTCGTCAAAGGCGCATTTATAGATGTCATTTTTTTGGAGGGAAAAAAAAAAAGCAGGCGTGGAGCGTTTATTAAATGATATACTTTCATTACGTCATTAAATGACGCATTCTTAAGTGATGATGGAAAGAGCTCGGATTTTTTTTTTAACCATTATTACGATTTCTTTTTCGAGCAGAGACTCAGTCCAAATAAAAAGGCGGAGAACATGAAAAGGGGCCCATGACAAAGCATTCAGAAACTTATGAAGCTTCAGACAGGAATTGATCTGAGACCGAATTTGGTTTCCTCGCGTGGGAAAAGATAAACCCGAGCAACTTAGATGCGAAATCATTCCGAGTGATTAAAAAAGTACTTATGTTAAATGTTTTAATTCCCAGATGAGCGTTGTACATTCGATCTATTTGTTTAAAATCACCTGAATAAACATTTGTTTAGGAGATTGATTTTTTCCTACTTAGTAATGAAATTGCAATAATCCAGGTGCCGGATTTTTATCTTTAAATATTAGAAACGAGTAAATTAATTAAATATAATGAATTATTATTTTCCCGATCTTTTCTCTCTTTCTTTCTAATACTAGGGACTTTAACTATATCAGAAAGAAATAAAAAGTTTAATGTGTCCTATAATAAAGAATATGGGTGTGAGAGGCGTTCCAGTGAAATATTTATTTTTATCTTTCACTCTGATGCACGAACAGTTGTACCAGTTTTAACTTAAACTAATTGACGACTAACTAAATATTTTTATGCTAATTCTTTATTATTTGATTGGTACATTTTCGTTTTCTTTCGAATTCTTCAAGCCTGGACATTTACCTGAATGTAAGCATCGTATCAGCTGTACACTATGAAAAAACCGCTTGATGCAAGTCAAAATGACCATGAAATAAGATGCAAAATGATGGGGCAAGTAACCTTAGCCACTCCGAATGCTAGAATAATAGCAAGCGTAAATGATTTTTGTCAGCAAAGTGATTTTGTCAAAAATAAGTTGTTAACACGAAAAAGCTGTTCCCGAGTGTCCCCCCCCCCTTCTTCTTCCGTTGGCCGTGATCCAAAACAACTCCATCTTGCATTCTGAGTAAACGCTGTTTTGATCATGAGCACACGTTAACTGCTGAAGCACCGCTCATTCAATTTTGATTCGTAAGGCCAACATTACGTTTGTTTGAGGAAAAAGTGAAAAGTTCATTATAATACAGCGCGAGCCATTCATTCATTAAAGCAGTTCCTTGATAATATTTTCCCACCATGTCACTCCAAATAACAAAAAAAAAAAAAAAAAAAAAAAAAAAAAAAGACTATTTTACATTGACTTTATTAAGTTTTATTAAGTGCGTAATTTTACATCTGTAACTTGAAAAATACTTTAAACGTTTTATGAAAAAGATTTACCAAAATTTCGTCACAAACCTTTTGAGCGACTTGCTAAATTAAAATTGTCTGGCTCATTTGAGTTCATTTTTCTTTCTTTTTCTTCTTCTTCTTTTCGCGTGATGTATTTCGTTACTGTTTAGGATTCATTTTCTTTCTGAAAAAGAAAAAAAGCTTCATTTTTGTCATTGTACTAAGTGTTTTATTTTGCATGAATAATATAAGCGAACATTACTATAACGACATTTCCATTAATTAATCTTGAACATCATATATATATTATATTTTACTGTGACGTTGTTTTTTATTTCTGCTATTCTCACTGGTCAAATTTTAAAATATGGACTTATAAAAACAGAGTCATTGAAGCCTTCAGTCTCACATTGTGCATAATTAATTGATTGGTTTTGTAAAAGCTCCATTAAAGATATTTTTCCATGGATTTGCTTATCCAAGAAGAATATACATTCAACTGTTGATATTCTGAAGTTTTTCAACTTTAGCCATAGAGTGTAAATTTTGTGCGTTTCAAAATCTGATTTTTATCTATTGAATTCATGATCATTCCAGCCTCTTTTTATTCGTTTTGGCGTTCAGTGCTCGTTATTCTCCTTTTCCAGGTAGCACAGCCTGTTGCACAATATTGTGCGCTATTATATGATATCAAACAATATTCCACGATATTGAAGAATATTGCGAATATTGACCAATGACGTACAATATTGAAAAATATTTGTTTGCTATTACGGTTATAGTCGGAAGATTTATCTTTCATTCATGGCGTTTGATTGTGAATGTTGTTTTGAATAACTTATGGCTAGGAAAGGAATGAGCATGTCAAAGAGAAAAGAAACTATTGTTGTTCTGTGAGGAAAGTTTTGTTTTAATCATAAAATAATTGTTCTTTATAATTTTTTGGAAATTCAGTGATTTTACACCCAAATGAATTGATTTTTATTCTCATTATTGTGCATCATCATAAGAACTGTAAACACCTTATCCTCCTAATAATTTTTATTTCTAATTATTTATTTTCTTTGCTTAAACTAAGTACATTTTGCAATCAGTTATTTGTTAATTATAAATGACCATTTCCAAGTTAATTGCTCCTTCAAACCATATCAATTGTTTACATTTTATTTTACATCTTTCCTTTCTGTAGAATACAGAGTGCGAAATGATTCGAAAATATTGATTGTTTTTAAATAGTATGGTCACTAATATATCAAAATGTCTTACGCCAAACTTGTTGAAACTCTGAAAGTGGTTTGTTGCTACTATATATTACATTGTTGTAAGTTGTAACAAAATTCATTTGTCATTATTGGTTCCAGCTGTTATATCAGAATTTCATATGTTTGGCTGAGTATGATTCTGCATACATATATTGTTATAACAGCGCTTATTATTCGTTTCAGTATCCCTAGAGTACCGCTTTTCGACGATTCTATCTCACTAAGGGGTGAGATGCGGAAGGATGGCCTCATTTCCGGAATTCTTCGTCATTCTTTGACGTTAAATTGTTTTCACGTGCGTATAAGTATCGTGTCTTATTATTTTATTTTAATTTAATCCGAGTTGACTTTATTATTAAATATAGACCCTTTCATCTTTCTTCTCCCCCCTATTTGGACGAATGAAGCAAAAACGCGGAGTGTTTTAGAATCCGTTGGCAAACAATAAATCCACTGATTCTTCGACTGATTAGCTTCTAGTGAAAATTTATACCTGTATTATAATGTTTAAAGCTTTCGTATTCTAAACTAGCTGACCATCTTTATAATGAAATATATAAAATTTCTTGTTGGATTGAGTGAATCACTCAATGTAAATTAAAATGAATGTATCAGTTTAATTACTGTTTCATGCAATGCTCATATGAACAACTGTGTAAGGTAAAATACTACATCTTTAGAATTCGCTTATCTGGAACACTTTCGATGAAATTTTCTTAAAATGATAAGAAAACTCTTATCTGTAGGAAAAGAATTTTTCTTACATTAGATGCAGAATCATTCTGACATAATTTCTGATGAAGTAATCTAAGAAAAAATAAAGCTTGTTTACAACAATTTATTAATTTAATTTGATTTATGCGTAAAATTCATATCAAATTTATCTTATCAAACGAGCAAATTGGATTACTCCTTTTATCTCCTATGGAGTGAGTTGAATTCCTTTCTTTTTTGAGAAATTTGAGAAATTGTTCTCTTTCGCAGTGGATAATGAAGGTAAATCAGATTGAATACATTACTTCCAAAGAACACGTGCTGAGAAGTGGATGATTTTGTAGTAGAAGCGAAGAAAACATAGCCAGATATCTAATTAAAATATATGATTCATGATATAAAATAAAGCACTGAGAAGTTTATTTTAGAGATTTTGGATATTAAGATATTCTAATTTAGAAATAATGTTTTTTTTGCTTTCTATAATTATTTTGTTATTTTTCTTTTATATTTTATTCACTTTTACATATAATAATGAAAGAGTTGCATTATTTTAAAGTGCAAATCAATTAAGTTGGTACTTATGCGGAAGTGTGTTTGGGTGTTTGGGTGGGTGGGGGGTTAAGACCGGGTATCTAAGACTGGAAATCCTTTTGGAATGAAACTATTTCTCCTAGAGATTATTAAATTTTATTAAAATATTTTTTACTTAACTGAGTACTGCATATCATCCGTGAAATGTTGCAATTGAACTATTTTTTTAATTAAAAATGATGAGGTGAGATAGTACGATTTTATATGACAGTTTAAAAATATTATTTACAAAATTCTAATGTAAAGTAGTTATTTTCTTCTATTCTCTGCAGATTTTCAGAACTCAGCCAAGACACTTTTTATATTGGAGCTCTCCTTCTTTCTATGAGTTAGAAATGACAATACATCCACTCAATGACGATTCTTCATTTGAAGAATGAACATTAAGAAGGTGTTTTTTTTAGACGATTTTGTTACATTGATTTTTCAAATGCTAAAACCAATATAACGTATGCATTGTTTGTGGCTATCTTTATTCATTTTTGGAATCACCACGGAAATAGGGCAAAAAAAGTACTTACGTCGTGTGTGTGTGTGTGTGTGTGTGTGTGTGTGTGTGTGTGTGTGTGTGTGTGTGTGTGTGTGTGTGTG
>JAPMOR010029556.1:140702-160989 GCA_026543865.1 Argiope aurantia
GTGTGTGTGTGTGTGTGTGTGTGTGTGTGTGTGTGTGTGTGTGTGTGTGTGCATGTAAAACATAATTTTGGCAGATGCATGGCCGAAAAGAAAAATCTTTTGAAATTTTTAATTTCGATGTATTTCACTACGGGAGGCATAGTTAGGAAAGAGGCGATGCTAAACTGACTTCGGTTTACATCGCGATACAAGAGCTAAAAAGACAAAAAAAAAAAAAAAAAAAAAAAAAATCCCTTCAGTTATTTTATTATGAAATTTTGATAGGGATTTCTTTTACACGCGTTGACTTAGAAAAGGGAATCTTGGGTATCTTTAAAAGAATGTTATAAGCATTAGTGATTTTTCCCCTTCACTTGGTGCGTGAGAAAATGCTGAAGTCATCAGTTTTCTAGAGCGCGTGTTAAAAATAATTAAATAATAAGAGACCATTTTAGAATGAAGTTATGGGCTAATTTAAATTGAAAATTTGCAAATTATGTTGATTTAAATTAGATTTTAAAATATTACTACATATGTATGTATATGTATGTAATAATTTCGTTCTATCCAGTTTGTAAAAAAAATTTAATGCTTGTTTTACCTTCGAGATATTTTATATAGTTCACAAAGGTTAATTTATATTATCATCTTACACTTGTAGTAAAAGCCACATTAGTGTAAATTTTGTAGACTTTACATTTACTTACATTACAAGAACAATTCATAAATAAATACTTTTATTTTTGATATTAGAATACTTTTTGTTCTGCAACTCTTAATTACTTGTTGTTTAATTTTATTGCTTATATTCTATGCACCAGCGATTGTATAAAAATTGTTACATTATTTCAGTTTTGAGAAAACTGTTGGATAAAACATTTTAAAAGTATTCGATGTGTGGTGTTTTATTTTTTATCAGTTGTCAAATGATCACTATTTATGGCTTAGTTATATTTCTTCGGGATATTATTATGTGGCAACTTAGGATCGAACTTGAACGCCGCTTCTATAAATATAATTATTTAAACAAAATAATCTTCATAATTCAGTTAAGGCCGTAGCAGAATTCCAAGACAGAAAAAACAAAAACAAAAAAACACTCATCCATATAAAATGTGAAAACATATTAAATCTTAATTTTCAGCGATTAACATAAATTTAGAACTGTGTATTGATATTCGAAAAATCATTATTTCGTAGAATAATTGGTTGAAAAATAGATTATTAAAAATCGCTTATTAGCTAGAATTAAATGTTATGCATATTATTGCCTTAAAATTTCTGAAAATCTTTTTTAAAAAATATTCTTACTTCAGTGCGCGTTTCAATTTATAATCGTCTAAATTAAAAGTTAGAAAGAAAATATAAACTATAAAGACTAGCAAACGAAAAACCAAAGCTGAAAGTCTCCCCCCCCCTGCAAAAAATAGTTTGAAAATGTGTCTCTTTACCGAATAAATTTATTAACTGTGAAAAAATATGATGTATGTCTCTAAAAACATTGTTTCATTTAGTGCTTTAGATTATAAAAATCGATTTTCTGTATTAAGTAAATATTTGTTTAAAATAATAATTTAAAACTATTTAATTTTGAATAAATAGTGATTTCTGAAATTAAATATCCATTGAAAAAAAATACTGCGCACAGAAAAAAAAAAACAATTTTAAACAAGCTTCATTTCACAACACATTGTGTTTTTTCAAAAGTGCTTTACTCTTTGTAACAAAATAATCTTTAAAAATTTTCATTATTTTCAGTTATCAATTGTTGTTTAATTTTGTTTTTAATATAATATACTCATTGTTTTGAAAAGAAAGCCGTGAAAATTGATTTTTTTTCGCATTGATCCTATTATTGTTCAAAATATTTAATTTTTATTTTCTTTTAGCATTATTAATGTTGTTTCTTCATAATGGAAGTTCTGAAACGTTTAAATTATATAAAAAAAACATGTGCGGTTTCAATTTCATTTTTTTAATTTATGAAAATCTAGTACAAATATTATGCAAGAATATTTTTTATCAAGTTAACTCAGAAAAACTAATACATTTTAAAATTTCGAATTTTTAAGCAAAATAGTTTAAAGTGTGTTTTAAGATTTT
This sequence comes from Argiope aurantia, assembly GCA_026543865.1. Taxonomy (NCBI): domain Eukaryota; kingdom Metazoa; phylum Arthropoda; class Arachnida; order Araneae; family Araneidae; genus Argiope; species Argiope aurantia. The sequence goes on from JAPMOR010029556.1 coordinate 142,785, forward strand.
TTGAGTGGATTTTTTTTTCCTGATTTTAATTCGTTCGTTACTTTTTTATCGAATTGTTTTAGTATTCAAAATAATTTCAATTTAAGCTTAAAAACAAGAATCTTCTCAAACCATCATACATTTTTTTTTGTGAAATATAAATTCATTCTAAAGATGTTTACATTCAATGACACATTTATTGCTTGAATTATTGCAATTTTATTTTCAAAACATTACATTTTATTTACAGCAGTGATCAGTTAAAACTCAGTGTAAATGTGATGAGTGTTCACCGATGAGGATTAATGATTCATTTTGATGATTTGTAGCGTATTTAAATGGATTTTATTCGTTAACAGTTTACCTGAAGTACTTCATTTTTCCAGGAATCACGTTTAAACGAAATGTGTTTGTGATGGAAAAACAGCCCTGAAAACTTTTAGAAATAAAATGGATATCGTCATATTTATATGAATATAGCGGAGAAATCCAGTCTCTCGAACTATGTAGATTTTCTCTTTTTATTTCTCAGTTACCTTCGAATCCTTTTCCTTGGCGCCCGGAAACTAGCATGTATTTTTTCACCGTAATCGAATTTTCTAAATTGCCTGCATTTCAAAAAGAAGACCCTAAATCTTGTTTCGACATATTTTTGCATCTGCATGAAGTTTCCATTCTGTACGTAGTTTCGGAAAGATTTTCTACAAAATGGTGCAGGATTCTGTTTTCCATTTCTCTAAGTAGAGAGGGGGGGGGGATGATGTGGTTGGTTCCATTTCTCGTTATTTGTATTTCTTTTTGCTTTTTTTTTCCACATCTAAAAATTCAGATAACTTTGTTGAATTTGGATAAAAGAAAAAAGACATCTCTCTCTATTGGAAAAAAGAAATACGTATTGAAAGAAATTGGCAAATATAACAAGGATTTTTTTTGTCCAAAACTGATTTTTTTCACCCGCAGATGTTTTATATAATGAATTTCTTAGATAAACTATATATCTTACTAAATTTACTTCATATATTAGATTCAATAGTGTAATGATTTTAAATGAAATAAAAAAGAAATAGCGTTTTTTATACATTAATATTCTTTACTTTTTAAAATTTTGTGGCACATCTCGAATCACTTTCACCTCTTTTTTTTCATTGAATTTAAAGTCCTCTTTTTAAATGTTGAAAAAAGTTCTAATTCTGGAATAGAAATTCATTATTGTTAAAATATAAAAATATTAATTAACAAAATAAAATATTAGTTTTCTTTATTCTAATGTTTTACTATTTTTTTATAAAACGATTTTTTTTAGGTATGGGCATAGTAGGAAAAAAAAATCAAACGTTTAATACTTCTGGTACACCTACTATGTGATAATATAAATTTATGTTTTAATCCATCTGATATATAATTAAATACTTTACTGATTTCTCATTAAAATATTGTAAAATTTTTCAATCCTTGAATAACAAACATTGTTGATAAATTTAAATGAAATTAAGAATATATGTTATATGTATGCTTTTCTGTAGGTTATTAAAATTTAGCTATGAAATTTTTTGATAGTGGAATTATAACAAATTTAAACCAGAAGCTAATTAAAGTAAATAAAATGTTTGCTATTATGTGTATGCTTCATGAACATGAAATTTTGTCACTATACTTTTAAAAGTAATTTCCTATTGGTAATTGTTTTTAAGAATTTGAGTAATTTATTTTCCCGATACATCTTGATAAGAAAGTCTGTAAAAGAACTTCAACACTGATGAAATTCGTCATGTAAAAATCCGACCATTTCACAGCGCTTGAGAATTTAATTCTGAAATCTGTCTATGTATAAGTTTTTGGTTTTTCCAATTTGCAAAGTATGTTTAACATGTTTTAAAATTCATTCTTCTTTGAAAAAAATGGACATTTTATTTAATTTGTTATAATTTAAAGTATTCTGGGCTTATAAAATACAGGAATCTCGAGTTCATGAATCAATGCTTGTAGTTTCAACAGTATAACTTACTCGCAACTAATTAGGCGCATTATTTCAAAGAATTTTATAATGTCATTTGACAAAAATTTGATATTCCTAAAAATGGATGGCATAAATTATCATAGACAATATTTGATGTTTTTCCTTTGAATTCACAGTGACATAACGGCAAATGACATATTTCGACCTGATGTCTATGATGTTAATAATTTTGAGAGTCAAGCATCCTCATATGGAAAATTCAGAGAAAGGACGCGATTCAAGTCAATTTCAGATCACCACTCTCCTTCGGCAGCGTTAGAATCAGAGTGGTGATCTGAGGAATCAAATGAGTCCCTTTTTTGAAAATCTCTGCCTGTTTCATGTATCATGTGACTCAACATTTACAAGATGGGGTTGGAAAAACAATTAAGATCTGCTCATTAATTCCTAACATGAAAATGTTCTTTAATTCCTCAATTTTTTTTTTTTTTACATGACAATGGTTAAAAATTTTACAAAATATCTTGGTAGAAACAATCACAGTCTGAACTATTTCTTCTACAAAAATGGCCACCCTGCCTGTTACAAGCAAGTTAGTTAATATTAAGAGATACTTTCTTAGAAACAATTTATAACTGTGGTTTTATTTCACTAATTGTCCTCCATTTGTTATTGCAGTGTAGCTGCAGGCGATCCTTTTCGAGTAGCATAATCGATAATTTAAATTCATTAAAATAGTTTTCTCAGAAGCCCACCATAAAGCCTCAGGTAAATTAGTAATTGATTAACCTGTTTTTTTTTCAGCCTCTGTGACTGATTAATTTATCAACGTTATGAATCGGATATACTGTCGGAAACGGAAACATCTTTACGTTTATGTGCAATTGAATTTAGGAATTAGAATTAAGATAACTATTTCGACGAAAATAAATAATTATTGCGACGTAATAAATATAAATTGCGAGACCTATAATTAAAAAAAATGCATGCTTCAGAAATTAAGATCGAAAAAATTATGACGATTCCCATTTTTCAGGAAGTATGTCTGTATAAAGTTCGAACAATCTTTTTTCAAGGTGTTTCAAAATCTCTTAAATATCTATTAACTATCGCGTATGCAAAAACGTTATCAACTTTCCAGAATTTATTAACTATCTAATGCATTATTTATTAAGTACACATTTATTCTACATATAAAATAAATATTTTTTAGCTGCTCGTTATGGTTTTTTTAACACTACATTATCATATCATTGTTTTGATACCTTACCTCAACGCACTTTTAAATCTTTTTTGTTTTCTTTTCTGGATGTTTAAAGCAAAGATTCGGATTACCATACATAATTAATAATTTCTCCGGAACATTTTTTTAAAAAGAGAAAGGAAAGAAAACTGCCTCGCTTTTAAGCCTCTTATCCTATTTTTTTCACCGAAGAACAATTTTTAAAGCATTTTATTAATGATTTTTATACGCAATGAATAAAAAGCTTTGCATAGATGGATTAATTATTATACAGGAAGCGTAGTTGCACATTTTTGTAATTCAAGGCAAAAATGTTATTCAGATGTAACAGGCTTGAGGGGAAATAAACCGCATTCAGTGTTTGAAATATAAATATTTAAATTAGAAAAACATTTAGATAAAATGTATTGTATAATACTTTAACAAATGTTTTAATGTATAATCAGAGAATTGAATAATTCTCGATGTAATATAGATTCCAATCCAAAATTCATATTGAAGTTATCTGATTGAGTTTTCTATTCAGAATGAATGAAAATTCTCATTTCTTAATATCTGCGGTATGCTGGTTATTTTGCTTCAAATATATTTGTTAGTCCTGAAAAATTCTGTTGGATCAAATTTGGAAAACTTTCCCAAGTAGAAGATGAAGTGCAACCAGTGAATAAAGGGCTGTAATTCGTTCCCCTCTACACAGTCAGACAAGGTTTGAAATGAACTTTTAAATAGCATTGAATTATTTTTGTGTTTAAAAATAAGCAGTTTTATATCCTTAGGTTGTGAGTTCGAACTCCACCGGCTGAAGACTCTGTGTACATGGTGGCTGGTGCACGTATAAATCTGTCGTAGCCACAATGTCCCCCAAGTCGAGACAATATCACTGAAGGTACTGGATCAGAAGTGTTCGTTTTCTGATTCAGGTCTAAATGACGATCTAAGGATGTGTGGATGAAATGTATAAATGAAGTTCGCCCCGGGAAAAGGGCTGTGACGCCTGAGCAGCTAAGATGTACTCTTGGTCCTAGGTGGCGCTACTGAAATAGAGGACGCTGAAATTTGGCTTAAAATCGCTGATTTCGCCATCAGGCTTGTCTATGACAAGTGCCATAACAACAGTAGTTTATTATTATCACTCTTTTTTCACATGGAGTTTGTATATTGTTAGTTTTGTTTAAACTATGTTTTTGCGATAGTACTTATTACGGAACAAATGAACGTATAGCGCGATCAACCAAACAACCATTAGTATACTTCAAATTACAATGATTGAAAATTACTATTCTTTTAATACACCAAATTTTGTGCTGAAATAAAAATCACAAATACACGATACAAACAATCCCCAAAGTGATTTCGCATAATCCCAGGGGTCTCAGTGATGTAGCAAGAATAAATGGCACTTGGAATATAGTATGATGTTTTGTTCGTAGCTATCATTGATGATTTATAAAGTGTAAATCGCTCCTCGGTATAAGGGTATAAATGATTTCATTTCTTCTTCCCTTTATAAGAATTGGCTTTAAAATGTAAACATACATACGCCAAATTTGACATAAATATGCCAAAATTTTGTCTCCATGCCGCTTCCTAAGACTGACGCCCGGAGCATATATGCTTTCTTTTCCGTACTTCTATCTGTACACCGCTGAGATTCTTTTACAGAAACTATATCACCAGTTGTACAGAAAATATACTGGCTTGATAACGTTTATTCAGTCTTCTTTCTGTTTTTCAACATATGTAAAAAAGAAATTAATTATTAACATTTTTATTAATTTTTTTTGTGTAGTTACTATTTTTCGCTTCAGTTTCTTATTTATTTCCAACTTAAAAGATATAATCAATTTTGTGTAGTTACGATCAAGTATTAACAAATATTACCTTTTCCGTTCCATTAAGTGAACTAGAGTTAAAAACCTTTCCACAAATAGGTTGCCAAATTTCTCCAGACTGATGAATTCTTGCATATAAGCATTTTAATTATGGTGAAGGCTTAAAAAATAGTAATTGCTATCGTGTGTCTTTGACTATCTAATTATATTCTAGAAACAGCTTTGCGTTTTTTTTTCCTTGTATTTAATCTACTAAATGCCGAATGACCGTTTAAACAGCACGTTAATTCAGTTCTTTGTTCATATGTTTGGTGACCGGTCTCATTTCAGTTTTTTGTCTTGGGTCATTTATTGAAAGGCTTTCAGGAAATTGCCGGATTGTTGTCAAAGACAATTATCTTTGGAGACTATTTGAATAGCTTCGTTGACACTTGCAGATTACCTACTGGGTATGAATACGGTCAGCGTGTTCTCGTTGGCGTGATCTCTGTGTGTTCCTTCGTCGCGTTTGGGAAAGATAACCAGCATGAAGATTTATGTCATCATATTTCTAAAATAAATTTTTTTTGAAACCTCAAAGGTAGAATTTAACTGTCAAAAATAAAACTAATTTTACCGAAAATCCGAAATAAGAATTGTTGAAACGATATCGAATTTGCATTTGCAGCGATTCGGAATTATTTCTTGCATATTATATATAAAAAAAATTCTAATATATTGAATATTGAAATAATATTGAAATTTGAATATCATTGCTTTATTTAAAATGGACAATTTTAATTATTGTATTGTTATTGTATAATATTAGCTGTTTTATTATTAGGAAATAGAGTTTTTTATATCAATTTTTGCTGAAATTTAAAGGATTTTTACAGGATCAGAGCAGAGACGGTTGGAAATGTTTAAACAGTTTAGAAAAAGTTATCAAAAACGAGCAATTATTTTTTAAAATTATTTTTGTAGTGTATAAACTATTTTGATTCCAATAAAACATTAAAACTTTTCTAAATTATTAGGTAACAAATACATTGCATCATTGCTTAAAAAATAAATTCAATACATATGATTATCGTATTGCTAGGGTATTAAAACTTATGGAAAGTTTTACGTTTATTTGTAGAATGTGATGCTCACTGGGTCTTCTTATTTCAAAGCCAACACACGAATTTTTATAAACAGCTGGTGAACTCTTACTGGGGGAGGGGGGACTGTAATCTATCCTACAATACGCAGTGATGCCTTACAGTATGGATTAAAGTATACCCTTTTTATTAATTATATTTAATAATTAATTAATGAATATAATGATTAGATTTTTGTCTTCATGTGGATAAGTTTTAACAAAGAAACTATGACTAAGCTATTACATTTTTAATTAGTTTGAAATTCGAAATAATAAATATTTTTGATTATTTTCTGGCATTCGTTAAAATTCATTGAATTGTGAAATTAAAATACCTATCATATAGGAATGTTATTACAGTATGTATTTTTTTAAAATTTAGTGGTACAGTATTTTTAATTTTTTTTATTTTTCCATAGCTGCCCTACATTTTTTTTTATTTTCATGCAAATTTCCTGTAATTGCAAAAGGAAAGAAAGAAAGGAAAAAAAAAAAAATGCATCAGCAGAAAAGCTTAAAATTCCGCTTCTATTCTCGAAAATTAGAAAGGAGGTGTTTTATTTCTGATTGTATTCTCTTCCCTTTACAAACTTTATACACGCAGCAATTGAAATCGATACTGTTCGAAATCGTAGCGAACTCTTTAAGCCATTGCTTTCTCTCCTCGAAAAGAGATTTACCGGTTTTCCTTGGATATTGAAAGTTCTAAAAAAAAAAAAAAAATGGTATTAGAGTGTTGATGGATTTAGATATCATCTGCAAGATTAAATAAATAAGCGGTTATATCTTTACTCTGAAAACAACTGCAGGTGCTGCAATTTTGCAGAGGCTGCGCACTAGCCGCCCCGGAAAAAGAAACATAAAAACATACAAAGAGAAAAACGTGCAATTGAAATAATAAATTGCAAAATAACATTTTATACAGTGTTGATTTCTCTTGAAGAAAATTAGGGACCCATTTTTAAACAGAGCTTTCATTTTCCTCCATTTCATTTCAATAAAATGTGAAAAACTGCAAAACGAACATTTAACTGTGCTACTTTTGATATCTGAGCGTTAAATTGATCATTGATTTTTGCTGATAGAAATCCCATTTCACCTTGAAAAAGAAAGAAGAAGAAGAAGAAAAAAAAGGCAATTTAAATCGACAATTATGAATATTTGCCAGGGCAAAATGTTTTTTTTTTTTGTTCTTTAGTTTGTCATAAATTTATTAATCAAAATTTTTTTCTACATTCCTGTTTGTATATATAAAGTAATTACCCAGTCTGGAAAAATAATGCATGCCTTTTCAAGCAAATAAATAAATAAATAAAAATGTCTGATGTTTTTCTCCAATTTTTCATTATATTTTTATTTCCTTGAAACTTACTATACTTGAAAGAAATAACTTCGATTCATTTAGAAAATTGTGACGTGTAGTTGCAAAAGTGGTCATCTCCATTTTTTTTCCACCAACGCGTTTTTTGAAAGATTTTATATCCATTTGTTAACTATTATTTGGCGGAGAAAAATTGCAAAAACTGTCTCTATTCAATCTTAAACTGGGCCTGAAAATGTAAATGTGGTGCAAAAGTGGCCATTCCCCCTAAAAGATGAGGATTTAAAAACTAGCTAGGGTTTGACGGTTTTCAAACCCGGTTTTACAAAACCGGTTTTTTAGAGTAAATTTGTCACATTCGAAAACCGGTTTTTAAATTAAGAAAACCGGTTTTTAAGGATTCATATTATTATGTAAAAATTAATTTTGAACTTATTTGATTTGCTATTCATTCTATGCAACGGGCAGCAAACATATTTTTTCAACGTTGCAAGTTGCGTTGGCCAGTGCTTGTGCACTGCACTGTTGCGCCTCGAATTCGTCAAATTATGTTTTTTATGAACATCCCATTTTACTTTTTTTTCTTTCTAGGTGAAACAAAAGTTTGATAAAGTTCATTCCTTGCTTCTCATCGGATGTTTTGTCTATCGGTATGAAGTCGGTGCTAATAGAAACGTCAGCAATTTGACTGGCTCGTTTCGAAGAACGTGTGAAAGGAATAAATAATTCTCCGTTTTCTGCTTCTTGATCACAGTATTTAATGATATCATAAAATTTTCTTCATACCACTCCTGGAAGCTTTTTTACACCACTTGAACTATCCATATCAATACGAAATATTCAGTTAACATAAAATGCTGTCAGAAATAACATAACTCACATACACGTGAAAAAAAATAGAACTAAAAAAGAATATAATGCGAGAAATCCAAGGTCAAATGTGCTCATCGTTCCGCGTTTTACCCCTTAATGAAATGGAATTGTCGAAATGTGGTCTCAGAATCCGATCCGTCTCGAATCACGACAGGTTTGCTTAATATTGTGAAGGCGAAAACTGGAAACAAAAATATAAAGTTGTTATATTTGGTAAAAATTAAGTATTAAGTATGTTTAATTTTTATGTTTATATTTTCTATTTTACATTTTAAAATTTCAATTTTATTATACAAATTTCTTCTATGAAAAATTAGTGTAAAATAAGAAGTTCTGGCTTCTGTTTAATGGAATTTTAAATAAAACACAGGGTGTTAAAATATTCCATATTTTCTTCCGCAACGTTTTAACATAAATTATGTCTGTAGCAAGCATCGGAGTTAGATTAAGAAGTGTTTTTTTTCAAACTTCCTAGAAAATGTGTAGATTAGATTTTCAATTGCATTAATATTAATAGTTAAAATAATAAAATTGTAAAATAAACGTCAAAAATATTTATTGAATAACTTTAATTTCATTTGTAGATAAAAAGAAGTAAGTCGGAAGTTCGGGATAGTTTCAAAAAGTTCGAAATAGACAAGGCAATCTAAAATCATTGTAATAAAATGTTGAGCTGCAAAGATCATCTACTAGCAATCTACATAATCATTTGAAAGCAGTTCATAAAATAATTGTCGGAAATAATATAATTGTTTAGTTTCTTGAAGACTGAAGAAAAACGTACAAATCCAAAGGCACTGAAAGCTGAATTTTCATTATTTGAACAAACGAATAAAAGAACAAAAAACTTAGATTTGTAATTTGATGCTAAACTCAGTAACTAGTGAACGAGTATTTTCAATTTCAGGCAATATTGTGTCCAAAATAAGAACGAGACTTAGCCACTGTTCAGTGGATATTTTATGTTTTTTTAAAATCCTATTTTCTTAGAAGAAATTAAAATGAGTGAAAATAATATAAATATTATTTGAAATTTTTGTTTGAGTTTTCGTTATCTTGTGTAAGTAATATGTATATGTAATCTTTAATCTTGTTTTTTATATTTTGACTTAGATATTAATTTCGTTTTTTGCTATTTTATATAAATTAAAATAAAATAAAAAAAATAGAATAGAGAAAAATATTTTATTTTTCCCTATTCAATTTTTTTGACAAAAATTCGAAAATTCGTTTTTTTCGAAATATCGAATTTGAAAACCGGTTTTTCAAAAAGTCGGGTTTTGTATAAAACCTAAAACTAGCGACTGCAGCGATAAATTCCAGTTTTGTTTTTTTGAATTATTGCAATTTTGAATACGATTTAAGAAATGCTGAAGAAGTTCTTCCTCGTCATATTCAAAAACGAAAAAGGATCCGTCTGGGAGAAAGTACGAAATGACAAAGCATCGATCGTAGGTCCTAATCATAATATATTAAGTATAGAGTTGAGTTTGGAAGACGACTGATAGTTTGTATGGGGAAAGATGGATAGGATATATAGAAGTGTTTTTTGAATATCTATATTAAAAACAGCAGATTGTCTGTTACAGAAATATTGTGTAAAGGGCGGATCTCGTGCATGCGCATTTGAATATGGTTTCCTGTTTAAATTTTGACAGCGTTAATGAAATTGCACACCTTTCAAAATTGTAAATGATTTGGTGTAGTTTTAGTAAAAAGTTAATACAAAGTGTAAAAAAAAATTATGTATATAAAATATTACATATAATTAACACTTTTAAGCAGTAAAATAAATATGCATCAAAGTAAAAAAATAAAATAAAAATAGAAACATAAATTATTTATAAAAGAAAGAGAACTTGTTAAAAAAGAATATATTCATTGGATAATTTAACAAATCCAAGGGATATTCGTCAAGCGAATTCTTTTTATTTTTCTCCAGCTTAATTGTGCCCTCCGCCACCATCATTTTTAGCCTTTACTTCCATTTATATTCATATTTTTGTCTGTCATTATTTCTGTTATAGATACTGCCGCACTGGATATTACAAGAAACCTAACTGTGGATATTCTCAAATTGTACCAATGCTCGTTATCATGAATGACATAAATTAGTTTCAGTAAGTTTTCTACATTCATCGTGACAATCCAAAGCAAGATGCATTCGTATTGAAATAGGTTGAGTCAGAAATTATCAGCGTCATGAAGCAACTCTAAAAATTCGGTATCCAAATGGTGAGTAGGAAATACTTAATACGATCAAATTCCAAGGCAGCGAATATTTCTGTCTCTAGATCAACATTTCTTGGAATATTTGAATACAGTTGGCTTTGTCTCCAAAAATCCCACCTTTCACGGATTATTGCCCTCAGAAAGGAAACCGAATATTTCTGGTGATTGAGCCATAGAAAAACGGTGATCTCTTTCATATAAACACTACAGTTCGTTGAATCTCACTTTTTTCTGGATAAGACTTCAGAGAGTAATTACCTTAGTAGTGAACGGAGCATAAAAAAATGATACGTGTGTACAATTCCGGTATCCGAGTTGAATCACCCACATTTAGTTTCTGGTACTTCAGAACCCTATTCAACACCACATTCAATATTGATTTTGGTTCGCCTAGAAATGATGTTTGTGCTAAATATTTGGAAAGGAATGAGAGGATCAAACAACTAAGAATGAAGGAGAAAAACAGGCATCTATGACGGAAACCATGTTACACAAAGAACTAATTTTCTGCTTTTTTCTCTTCTTAAAGGAAAGAGCTGCATACTTTAAGTTTTGACTGAGAAAAAAACTTTGCCTTGACGAAGCTTTATGACCAATCGACATATTATAATAAGCAGCTGTATTTACATAATTTTACTATCATATTCGGCTCATCGAAAGATACTTTGACCAATCATAATGTATTCATATACACTTGGGAGAGATGAATACCCAAAAGATTCCAATGAAATTGCCTGAGCTTAGTTTCACAGTCTGTGGAATACCGATTTAACATATGGACCTGGCTTACAGGTGTGGAGGACAAAACAAAATCATTATGTTGTTTATGCTGCAAAAGCTGGCCAAATATGCTCAAGGCATCTAAAGAAGATTGAGTGAATTTTCCCCATTGGAAATCGTTCTTTTAATTGTCTCGGGTATTCGCACAAATTAAGAAGCAACAAAGGAAAGCGTATTCAATGTTCAGTCAAGTCAATGTGAAATATTTTTTTTGGAAAACGGAAACGTTTTCAAGCTCCGAATAGATTATATTTGATTATGAGTGAGAAAGTGAGAAGTATTTTTATGAAATCAGTTGCAAAACGGCATTTTAGATTCGTGATGATTTGATGTATTGAAATAGAGTTGTACTACGTTGGTATAAGGAGAAAACTTTCATAGATCTGAGTTTGGTGAGAGAAAATCTATTGTGAAGAGAGGAAAAAACTATCACGAGTAAATTTAGAGTCGTGACTCTACACTTAATCGGGAATCTTCGCAATATACAAAAATTACCGATGAAGCATTTTGGGTCGAATTCGGAAAGTGTACACAAATTGAATTTTTACAAAAACAGTTTACTCTCGGCAGCTCAAAGAGAAGAAGGAGCTCTAAAAGTATAAGGTATTCAGTATTCAGACAATATTTTGTGCGGGCCTGGAGAAGAAGAATGTGGCCTGGCGAATATGAATTTTTTTAACATGTTAATGTACCTCCATATTAAAATAAAATTTTGAAAAAAAATTATTCCCTATTTTTTTACGTAGTTTCATATAATTATGAGAGATAATTTCATATGATCATACGAGCTGCAAAACTGGCCATATTAAATGAAATAATTCGCTTATTTGTCATGCCTGATTATTAAAAATTGCATAATCAAACATACTGCTCAAATGTTTCAATTACCATGGAACATTTTAAATATCATTTTGGCTAGATGTGAGAAAACTCCATCAAGAATTTTCTGTTTTGGAGATGCCATTTTTGCAGCTCTACGTCGCAACTGCTGTTTTGAATATGCCTTTTGGGATGTTACTTTTCTTGTTATTATACTAAAAATTTGGAGTGATTTTTAGCAAACAAAGATTCATTTGTAGTTTACAAACATTAATTACTTTATGTGGCTATATTATTAGTTCGAAAACTTATCAATCAGTTAAAAATGCTGGCCTCGGAACATAAGCTGAACAGATGAGTTTATAAGAATTATTTAATTCACAGCACAAGAACTTTTTATTTTTTTAAATCTTTATTATTTAATCACATGGGAATTATATTTTTAATCGATTTAATAGAGTAATATTTGTAATTTATTTTATTTAACATTATCGTTTATTTATTTCCAGTGTTGTTAACAAGGATAATGCATAGTCTTAATAGCCTCTTGATATAAATAAAATTATACTTCATAGAAAATTTTTGCTGTAGTAGAATTATTATTTCTGATTCATTCTTTCATTCATATATCTCTACTTTTCTGGTGCTTTAAATTAGAATTACTAATCACAGAAAATCTTTTTGCGTTTTCTATTAGTATTTATGATGTTAATTAAATATTAGCTTAATGGAAGGAGATGAAATCATTAAATATTATACTGGAATTATAAATCAAAGAAAAATCATTTCCCGCTCCATTCATCTGTTACTACAATATTAATTAAATATTCCAATAAACCTTCTTCCACCCTTTTTTGATTCTGAATTGGGTTAGAGAAAAATATTTTGGCTTCTGGTGGGTTAAAACTTGGTTTAAAATGAATTAAAAATTAAAAAAAAAAGTTGGTTGAAATACTGTGCATATTTTTCTACTAAAATTATCTAATTTTTACTGTTAAACAAAATAGAATGAATTATAAAGTAAATACTTTCGAAATGCTTTAAAATCTTTTTACATGAATTAAAAGTAAAATAAGGATTACCAGTGAAATGTGCAAAATTTTTATTTTTGATCTAGAAATCATAAAATGCTTTAGTATATAACTTCTACTAGTGGGAATTGAGCATCCAGCTGACATCAGTACATGCAAAGTCATTTCCTTCTAATCGTCAATTTTAAACGGAAATCGAATCATTTCACTCAGTTCTGAGATCATTGATTAAAATATAGGAAAAATTTCATATTTTAACTTGAAAACAGTGTGAAAAAAAAACTTGTATGAATACCAAAATAGCAAGGTTCTGAAGTTTATTTGTCTGATTACAAGGAAAAAAACTCCCCCATTGAAGAATCAATACTTCGTGATATCCTCCATTTCTTTTTCGCTATTATTTTTGGATTTTTGTCCTTTTATGAGATGGATCAGTATTCGTCAATTTTGTGCGATGGACATTTCAAGCTTTTCAGCTTGAGCTTTCCTGGAGTTCTTTCATAAACTCAATTGGAAATGTTCATGAGATCTTTTCATCCATATATAAGTGAATGCATATTTCCTGAATAATTCTTCTCTTTCAGCTTGATTTCACGCGATAAAACGAATTCTTATGATTAGAAAACAGAAGGCTACTCGATTCGGTTTATCATTTGGTCGAAACTGATTGGTTTAGAGAATGCAATTTCTACAAAGCCTGATAGCCCACTTTAAACATTTTTAAAAAATGGTCATGTAAGACGATAGCTTTTCCGATAACTGGCGAGGTCGCATTCTTTTATTTATTATTCTTCATGTTAACATTTTGAATTCCAAGTTACGACTGCAGAGAATTAAGGGGAGACATTTCCGTGCGAAGACATTTTCTTCCGTTTATTTTTTTTATCTTCTCCTCCCACCTATTCCGTGAAGTAATGAAGTGTAGTCCACCCGAAAAGAAAGTTTACATGAGATTGGAATGTTGTGAAAATTCCTTGAGTAATTATCTCCTTCATTACAGAACCTCCCTTATGGAATGTTCTGCGTCTCTTCAGAGATTCATTTAGTCTGTTAGAGGCGCGGAAATATGAAATGGAGTTTTCCGTTTAAAAGTAATTTCCTTCGCTGCTGCAGTTCTTCCGTTGTAATATCCGTTATCTCTCATGCCGTTTTTGGAATGCAACAAGAATCGGGAGTTCAGTCTGGAAGAGATATTGAATTATAAGAAAGGCTGTCAAACCGATTTATGTTCGCAAAAATTTTTGTTGCAACAGCAGTCTTCGAAAGATTTTCTTCACCATAAGAAAAAAAAATCATTAATGAGTTGCGAAAAGTAAGCACTTCTGAGCAAATACATTAGGGGGCACAGGTAAAAAAAATAAAGATTATGTTGTGGTAAATCTTTTTCATGTTTATGCTCTGACATCGTGCCTAGTAATGAATAGAATCAGCAGTCTTCTGTTATAAATCATTCGGCCAGATGGTTCTTGTTTATTTATTATTTTGTGAAAAAGGAGATATTTTTAAGGTTTATGAAAGGCATGAGTAGTTTGAGCAAGAGTAATATCTCAGTTTTCAAAAAATAAAGACCTTTTCTCTTTATTTCCCAAAAGACTATATTGAAGTGAGTCAAAATATCTTTAACAGTAATTTGCATCAAAGTATTCATTTCATTAAAAAAAATTTAAAATGCATAAAGAATTACAATATAAAATAAGAATTTCTTGTGCTTTACCGGATTTGTTGGATTTGGATACCGGTTCCTCGCTAAAATAGTAAAAATCAATTTACTTTTTGTAATAATTTGTTCAATAAAAATTACAAGTATGTATATACATATGAATTTAATATGTATTAACTTCAAACATTGCAGAATACATAAATAATATAATCAGCAAATAAATATCGACAGAAATAGAAATGGATATTTGTTTGTCTTCTAATTGTTATACTAAGACTAACAAAATGATTATCTCAAACTAATGCGAGGATGTAACTTTTTAAGCATTTCTGATTTGACAATATTCTTTTCATTCTTACTCTATTTTTGTAAGGAGCTACACCATTACAATCCAAAAGCGATATTCCTTCGAACCAAGCATTTGATTGGCTTCGGAACTTCAGCACTACTGTTGCGCATTTTGGAATGAAACTGATACTACACAGTTTCATTCGAAAATATGCAAAATGAACACTTTTAAGAAGTGAAATTATGTTTTGTCTTTACTTTGCAATCATAAAATTATCATAAATGTAACAAAATATATTTCAATCATTCAAACTGCTCATTCCTTGTTTTGCAAAACCGTCTAATACACACGCTCAATACGACTTAATGAATGCTCCACAGTTTCACTAGAACTGACAAAAAGATAAGCTGAAATTCTTTTCTTATAGAAAATTCACTTATACCAGATTATAATTACACCGTTTTACTGCGTTTTTATCAACCCTCCAGTTTCTAAATTTTCTACGTCCCTAGAATATGCTATCATCCTGTTATCTGTAATAAGAAAATGAAGAAACTTAAAAGTAATTGTTTTATTCCTAAAAAAAATTTATTTACTTCTTCTATCTAAACATGAAATAAAACAGTGGATACTTAATGAAATAAAACTAAGATTTTCAGATTTAAGAGGTCAAAATTTAATGTAAAACAAACATTTTCAAAAAAGCAAAATGAGCGTTGACTTATGTAATAAATTAACTTTTTAAATAAAAGTAATATCTACACATATTAAATGAATTATATCCATGCTTATTTATTACATCTTTGTTCTTACAATACACATTTTCTTTTTAAATATACACAAAAAATGAAGAATACTGAAAAAAAAACTATCGAATAATAGAATTAATAATTATTATTTGAACATTTTGGGAAAAAATTAAATATGCATGCTTCTGAAGGAGTTTAAGAAGATAATTTCATGGTTCGATCCTGCTTTTGTGGTGCTGTTTGACTTAGCTCTTGGTAGTAATTGGTTCATGTCAGCAGTATATATATATATAGTAGAACATTTCCCTAAATTTAACGTATTCGAATAGCTTTGATAATAAACGCTTTCTGTGGAACGGAACGGAATTTATATCGATTGTAGATCGTTAAACTACAAGAACTCTTTGTGTCGGTTCATTCTTATAAAAAAAGTAACTCTTGCATGACATAACTGCTGCATTGATTGCAGTCTGGATCTTTTATGCTTTGGTTGGAAAGGTCTGCCGTTAGTCTTCTGATAGTTTTTAGTTTCTACAGTTAATCTTCTGAAAGAATGAATCCTTTTCGCATGTATGGGAAAGCATTGGGCACTTGAGTATTATTTTCTATTTTCGAACAATCCATTTCACTGCCTTATTTATCATTTTATTAGCGAATGAGGGACATATTTTGGATTCAGCGGTATTATTTTGTCCGCTTTAGATCTATTGCGTCGTATATATGTAATACAATATTAATTCGTAGGAAAACTTGCAAATTTATGTTATATCTAAATGATTGAATTGCCAGTCATTCATGAACAATTTTTGTGTGTTTATTTGTTATTTACACATTTAAGACATTGGGGAGTCGTAGGAACGTGCTAAAATGCCTGGGAAACTTCTGGCTAAAGAAAAAAAAGCGTCTATTTGTTTCATTTAAAAAATAAATCGAGCATAAGTTTTGGGTCAGAAATCGCCTTACGTTCATCAAAACTTGAAAAGAAAGTTTTAGATATAATCATCCGATTTTTTATCCAAATGTACGCTGTTTTTAATAATCTATTTTTTTAAACTACTGCAGGTATACGAATAATACAATACCATACAAATATAATAAACCACACAATTCCTGATGTTTTGTTCATTAATTTCGTTCAATTTGTTAATGTTGTTTAACATTTTAGGAAATATAAAGAATTACCAAAAAAGTGTTATTTAGCTCATTTAATGATTACATGGAAAGAAATGCCATTTCGTATCAGTTTTTGCTTTAAAACCGATTAGTTTGCTTTTAACTACCGCAATATTAACGAGTGAAATGTGTACAAATTCCTGAAATTTTCGGTCAATTTTTTCCTAATTGTATTCCTTAATGAAACAGCAGTTCTCATTTCTCAATTACTGCACGTTTCAAAGAGACTTCCAAAATGGAAAGATATAAACTGTCGCCTACGTAATTTGTCCATATGTGTCTCATTCCGAAAACAGACATTGAAAAGCTCCAATTAGTTTTCACGTAAACTGGTGACAGGAATGAACTTTTTTTAACATTCGAATCACGGCCCGTACTATATGTGAATTCTTTTATTTCTAAAGTGGTAATCATCTCTATTCCCAAGTGACTAAATCAGTTGCATTGCCGCTAGTTTTTACTTCATCCTTATGTGGGTTGAATAAGATAAGAGAATGGGTGTCTGTCTGGTCTACGCCACCGCACATTATTGCTTGCAGAGCCAAAAAAGAAAGGAGGGGGAAAACAATCGCTGAGTCGTAGCTCATTCTAATCTAAGAAGGAAAGTTCCATTCCCGTTTTTTCCCCCCATCCATCTCATAGTGTTCTGTAACTTTAAATAGCCGTTCTGAGTTTTCAGTTGAGAAAAGATGGTGTATTTTATATATTTTTGACTCACAGAACTTCATAGAGAGAATATTTTAATTTTCAACTTGCAATTAAAATTTTAGTGTGTTATTTAGTTTTTAAAATAATTATGGTTTTATGTATTTTTAAATAGGCCATCACCATTAGTGCAATTCTTTTATGAAAACCGCAGTTCATTTTCCATCTTTTCTGCGCCATTTCTTTTGAAACACTTGAAAACATTATGAAATTGTTTTGAATTGGAGCGTCTAAATCCTTATCATATTTTACTTATCTGTTGTCAGCAAACATTAAAGACATAAAAATCGTGAAAAAAAATGAATTTACTGACTCTGCCTGAAAATTACTCCAACTGCGCACAGACTCACCATCCGTTTAAATACTTACGTTTATTGAAAATTTTAATATATATATATATATATTAAAATTCTTCTAAAACAACGATGACGCTGCAATT
>JAPMOR010029556.1:162420-174120 GCA_026543865.1 Argiope aurantia
GAAGCAATCTATCATTTGCTTGTGTTAAATGCAATTCTGATGGAGGTGAATAGGTTCATGGCTTAATTTGCAAAATAGGAAGTAATCTATCATTTGCTTGTTTGTGTTAACTGCAATTCTGACGCAGACTGACTTTTATGTGGACTGGTTAATCTATGCTGAGATAACTACTGCCAAATTCTTCATGTGTTAATAAAAAATTATAAAGATACTATTTTAAATATTTTTTTTTTATCTTTACAACTTGCGGATTTACAGTCAAAGTTTTGACAGTCGTCGAATTATGAAAAATATTTCTGATGTTAAAATCAATAAAACTGTTGAATGATTTTGATGCATATTATGAATGAGTAGTGAAGCTATCAAAATATGTACTTATAATCAAGAAATTTCAAATTTTCATATAAAATGAACATTTCTCCAAATATTGTTACAACCTGCAGCTGTTAATTGAAGCGATTGAAGCGATGACCTAAATCCATTTCATTTTTTACTCGTTAATGAAAACTTTCTTACAATAGATAATTTTTGTATTCAATTTAGACGATGTACATCACATAAGTTAGTTTTATTATGTAATGCTCATTAATCATATATTTAGAAGTTATTTAGAGAGGATGAGATCTAAAGTTGGAAAAGGCATTTGCTTTCTTGTTCTTTCTACTTCACTCATTACTTTTGGAAAGTAGTACTTGCAAGACACTAGGGGTGATTTTACGGAGGACTGAAAATAAATTTAGTAGGTTCGAAAGCAGCGAAGTCAGTGTATAGTAAATAATCCGTCAGTGTATAGTAGAATTTATAGGGACTTAGGAAGTACAGAAATCTGTTCAGTGTAAACTGTTATTTTTAACTATGTTTTTTTTTTTCATTCGCTGAAAGTGCGGACTTAATACAAAAAAAGAAACGCAAAGCGATTAAAGCTATTTTAAAATTGCCCCTAACCAAACCGATACAAAGTGCATTTTTCATGAAATAGATTCTGAGACAAGAGGATTTCCACGCGTATAATCCATTAAATAAATTTGAAAACAAGAAGATCTCTCTTAAATTCTAGGCAATTGCATAAAAGGATTTTCTTAAATAGGGCTATTTAAATGGAATGTTTTTAGTGAAGAAAACAAGCTTCCTTTTTAATGACTTTTCACAGACAAATGCGTAGAAAAAAATGCCCTCTTGAGCTGATATTTATGGCCATTTTATTTTTTTCACATAGCTGATTGATTGACGATGCTCTGTTGAAAACAAAGGAAGATTGCCTCTCAATCATTCTTTCCGAAGACCTTTACTTAATATTAGAAGTACACAAATCACACATCCGCACTGTTTTTGGAGCCTTTGGATCACCTCCATCCGCTGTCATAAGAATAGAAGCTCACTGTGGAGGCTTTATTTTGCTGAGCTCCCTTGACTGTGTTAAGTATTGCCAAACTTATCAGAAGTAAAAATAGAAAGAAGCATCAAAGTGGATTGACTAATACATGACAACCTCTGTTCCCATGAGGGGTTCGTTTTCGTGTTTGATGCAAGCAGCATTTTCTGTTTAAGATACCCAGCTAAGTAAGAATTCAGTTCATTTTGAGAGGTTTTCTTTCACCTCGAAATGCTCAAAGAGTGAACATTTGAATAGAGATAAAGCGAAAAGGTCGTGACCTTTGCTTTCATATGATTATACTAGCCACTGTACCCGTGGCTTCGCCTGCATTACCTGTTATTATGTAGGTGAGAAAAGCAAAACACAGATACTTTTATGTCATACAATTTTTATATTCAGTCTTTTAAGAAATTTTAAATCCTCAACCTTAATTAATTACTTAAGATTTCGGATAAACTATATTTTTTGTCTCGAATGTGATGCTAATATATAAAGACTGCTAAAAGCTAACAACATGTAACTTTATCATTGGAAAAAAAAACGTACGAACACTAGATATAAAAGTAAAAACAATGAAATAAGTTTATAACTGGGTATAATAACATTTCATAAACATTCCGGCATAAAACTGATATTGATACAAATTCACTTTGAAAAATTGATTAAAAATCGAAGAAAAATGGTATGGTAATAAATTTGACGTTATAATTTTAAAATTTTTAGATGATGCCTAAATAATTTTTATTCCATTACTCCTGCTTTTGAAGGACGTAGAAAGTTTTCAATTGCTTATTTAATCCTTCCAGCTGCTAAAAAACATGTGTGCTAAATTTCTTTCGAATTTTCCAAGGGGTGTGGAATTGTATAAGGCTAAAAAAATAAGCAAGCGAATATACGATTATATATGCAGGATGATCGATAAAGTCCTTTTAAGCCCTTTATATTCAAAATGGCGTCTCTTATAGTCAATAAATAACGTGTACCTATATCAAAATGATTGTGCTGAAATTATTGAAACAGGTTAAAGCGCCCCTAGCAGCGAATTAAAAAGTTACAAGAAATAAAAATAATAATAAATAAATAAAGGAGATTGGCCAAAAAGTACAGTTAGAAAAGTATACTCTATACCATAATAAAAAATATAGAATAAAGTTTCATGGAGTTATTTGTAAAAATGGTGGAGATATTTGCGATTAAAATTATAAACTCTCCGAGATATGAAAAAAGGGTTAGTCTAAAATAGAAAAAATGTATCCCCCTGTATTCCTCCCTCCTGGGTGTTTTTTACATATTTTCTTTTATTCTTATTATTTTTGTTTACTTTCTTCGTTGTTTAAATTTCCTTTCGCCGTTGCTTAACCCGGAAAAACTTTGTGATAATATCGGAGAATAAATTTTTCTATTTTAGACGAACCCTTTTTCATAATTTTAATCGTAAATATCTCCGCCAGCTTTACGTAACTCTATGAAATATTTTCCTATGTTTTTATAATTTATAGCGTTATAAATTCACATATAGCGTTCATAGCTTAGTCATTTTACTACAGGTACAAGTTACTTGTCTGGCTATGCGAGACGCCATTTTCAATTTTGAAGGTTTTAAAGGATATTACCTATTCCCTGTTATATAGAGATAGGCATAGAAAGGGATTGATTTTCTTCCTTTAATTTCACTGATGACGATTTCATCAACAGCAGGGAAGCAGCAAGCTCCCTTCAGTTAATGATTCCCTTAATGCAAATATGGAAAAAGAAGAATTCGATTTGGAATAATTTTTCGTATGCGTATTTATTTTAAAGCATTTTTTTTCTTCATAAATCCAAGAAAAATTGAATTGGAATTTAGCACTGAATAAATATAGTATATGCTTATCATATGTTTCTACAAAGCAAACAGAAAAGAGTTTTTCTAAAACTCCTTGTCATTTGACATTGGTGCGTGATTGAAAAAAATAACGTGCATATTGGTAGAGATATTTTAATATTATAAATTATGCAAACATTTCTTATCCTGAGGTATTCCTAAAAAACAAGTTAGACAAATTATTTAAAACGATAGGAAAATTTTAATTTTTTCCGTCAACGAATCGCATTCAGTACTACTTCTGTACTATGCGGCCTCATTTTCTTTGATCGTCATTAAATGAGGATGGCAACATTGTCAAAGCATTGGAAGTCTGCTACGTGTGCAAGTTGTGTGTGTATGTGTGCTCCTCTGCGCAAGGAAAAGAGCAACGTTCTGCTCGTTGTTCATCGTTACCTCAGTCCTAAATTGTTGCCGTTGTTCCTGATTATAACTGCACAGTATTCCCATTCTGAGTTGTTTGAGATAAATTGAGGGCTTAGTACTCAATAAGAAGTGAGAAAATACTTATTATAACAGTGAGTTTTGGTATAAAAACTTTGACTTCTGGTATTAATGGGCAAAGAAATGAGTTCATATAACTTCGGCCTATCCGTGTTTTTTGTTATCCGGCTTGCTCTTCCACCACATTAGACCGGATACTTGGGAGTGTACTATATTTATAATATAGTTAATTATTACGTTAATAAAATTTATCTTTTAGAAAAACTAAACATGTATGAGATTGAAGAAGTGACATGTGTGGCTTTAGTTTGATATAACTCACGAGACCTCACCTCACTTCTAATTTTCTCTTTTCTTTTTATTAATGGCAGATAAAAGAAGTTTTCATTAAGATATTTGCCAAAAGCAGTACGTAAATCGATTGTTATATAAAAATGAATAGTACACTTTTATATGAATTAAACTTTAAAGTTTAATATTTTCTGCATATTTGGTTCCATATTTTCACAACATGTTTTCAGAATCGGCATAACTTTTTACTCGTATTATTAAGATCTATGTTATTTATTTTATAAATTTAAATTATTAAGATCTATGTTATTTATTTTATAAATTTAAATTATTAAGATCTATGTTATTTATTTTATAAATTTAAATGGCGTTTTAAATATTGTTGCTAAATTATTCATGAATTGAAATATTTAGTTTAAAATAATTGTTTTTAAATACTCTAGCCCTAAGTGAATATACAACTGAATATATACGAGTGGTCTCCTCAAAACTTTCTCGCACAGATTTTGATTCCCTTCTCTATCATTGTGACTGGGGGGAGGGTCCCGAAATGGTTTTGGCAAATAGTATTTACGAAATATTAATATTTGGCGTGAATTTAGCATTTTTATTAAATTTATAGTGCGATCCTTGGCAATTTTTCTGATGATTATTTCCTGGAATTTATCAATAGGTCGAACTGAATTTGTATTTTAGACGCGTGTCTGCCAACCAGTTAAAACCAAAAATTGACATGGAATTGCAACTGTAGTCATAAATTCGCATATCAAATTTGATATATTTAAGTCATTGCGTTTTTGAGCTTACATGCTTCTGAATGTACAGACCGACATTCGTTCAATCCCTTGTGGAATCTGGCACAATATATGATAGGTATCTACAATACAGATTTTAAACCCGTGTACCAAATATTATTCATCTAGCTCTCTTCATTTTGTAGTTATATTCGGGCAGCCAGATAGACAGACTTCCCCTGCACACATTTGCTGTAAAGACCATAGAGCACCTTACAAAGCTTTTGAATGATTTCCTTTTCAACTTGGACATTTTCCCTTCTCAAAAGAATCCGATTTATTTTATAATAAATGTGTTCACGAGCTATTTATTACTCTTCACAAAGACTTTCATGACTGTTTTGATTGAGGTGCAGATGTTTTAATATCTCATATAGTATAAAGCTCAGTTTATTTTTACTCGGACGCGTAACCTGCTAAATGTTACCATAAAAGTGTGTCATTTCAATCAGTTCGATTCCACCTCTAAAAATAGCATGTTCAGATTCATGCTCGTTTCAGAGACATTTAGATTCTTATCTCGTAGCGTGAGGATTTTTAAACAGTCCTTTTTATGCAACAATAAGCACGTGAAATGTTTGAAAAAAAACATTTTAGAAAGAATTCTTTTATAAACTATACAGTTTAAAAGAGTTCTATTCATTATCAATAAAGAAAGAAAGGATTTTCAGCCAGCTCCTCAAATCTTCTTTCTTATTTTAATAGACAATTTTGAGTAATGCCGAAACTTAGATTTTAAAGCGAAAATTGGGTTCGAAAATAAATTATTTTTCGAGTGGATGCGTGTGAAATGAATGGAATTTCAAGAGTGCGTTTTATGCAATTGGAATATTTTAAAGTACTTTTTGTATGAAAAAAATTTCGCAAAGATTTTCCTTTTTCATAAGTAAAGAAGTCTTGATGTATTATTTATGTACTATTTTATTATTTAATTCTCTTTTCTAGAGATTTAAATGCTCAGAAGCTACTGTTTACAGTTGTTGAAAATTAAAAAGGCGAAGATTTTTGAAATATAATCAATGTTATTTAAAGAAAAGAAAGCCACATGTTTATTTCACAACTTTATCCTAGACTTCCTTCGATGGTGCACGCCAGTGACATTTTCACATGTTTTTTAACCACTCAAATTTTTTGAAACGCTTATCATTTCTTAAATTCCTTTTTACTTGTTTGTATGGTGCATTTAAAATTTCTATTCGGATCACATTAAAAAATTATTTCTAGCTTAGATTTAATTACTTTTTTTCGGGGAATAAAAATGTCTTAATTTAATTAGATTAATTGTCTAGAGAAAAACACATTGATTTTAGTTTCTTTTGAAAAATATCCTTTGCATTAAGTGAATGATATTTACGTATCAAATATGTTTTCATAGTTTAATCTCAAATTCCTTCCGCTGGAATTTTGAATTTCTTTTTATGTATCAGAATAAACCTTATAAGTGTTAATTTGGCTGTTATATATGTAACGCATATTTAGTATGTCTAATTTGGAAAATTTGTGTTTTTGAAAAACAATTTTGATTGCTTACGGATAAAAATTTCAAACTTAAGTTTTGATGAAGTTACAGAAACTATTCTGAAAGCATTTTTAAAATAGTAGAAAATGCGTATTTTGCACAAAAACTTTTTCATTCATACAAAACCGAAAATGACTTATACCATATTTACTGTTAATATTTATATGAGATGGCTGACAAAATGATGTCATTGTTTATTTAATACAGTTGAATTATTTTTCTTCACGAAATGGAGTTGACTCGAGCTAGAAATGGAGGGTTGAGTTAATAGAATGCGACTGGAATGTGGTAGGAAATTTTTATCGTTCTTGTAAAACTAAACGTATTCGACAGCGTAATTTTAAAGTTTGTTATTTTTTGCTTGGATATTTCCGTATATTTTTTCTGCACTTAGTATGTCGGAAGACATTTTCTAGCATTGGAACGTACAGAATATATGAATGTAAAATTGAAAATTTGAGCTTACTGTTTTTTCGTTATTTCTACGTTCATAAGTAAAATATTTGAAGGTTAAATTCTTTTCAATCTAGTCTTAACATTTTTAACTATTATTTTTTTAGCGTATTTCTTTATTAAAACCTTTATGTTTGGGCGAAAGCAAAGTTTCAAAAATGGGTCTTTTACAGATTACAGAAATGAAATATGCTTTCTTAGTTATAAATATCCAACTTTGAGGATTTAATTTTAATTTATTTTGTTGATATAAATGTTCTCATAAGAAATCAAAGATATGAAAAAAGAAGAAACAAATATATATTAGTATTTCGTTGTCCTTTATCGTTTTTGCTCTAAATAAAATTGATATATATTAAATTTAGAATTATATATACAGAATTATATAATATAGAAAATTAGAATTAAATACGATTATACAAAATGTAAGATGTTAATGTTATGTGAATTTAGGATATTGAGGCATTACTTAATTTATTTACCTCATATACCATTCCTATACATTTAGTTAATCAGCTACTATTCAAATTAAAAATCTATCGCATCATTATGTTTCTGAAAATATTATCTGAAATATTTGTATAAAACCCATTAATGAATCCCTTTATGTACTCATTTCTTCCTATTTTCACTATCTTGCTGTACCAAATAATATTGCATTTGGGAAAATAAATAAATAAAATTATCTATTATTTATTAAAATTATCTAAAAAGTAACATTTTAAACTTTTAACTTGAGACCAGATTTCTTGTACATCTATTGAAGGAATTTCCAAATATCAAAAAAATATGAAAACACCGATTCTTAAATTTCGTTTCATTCATTAGATAAAGAAAGGAATTCCTCCGTATTTTTGAAATATGTTTCGGCAATGAGAACAAAAGACATTGAATACGAAAATATTTATCCTCATTTTCTTTGAGCTATACTTTCCTCTTGTATTAACCATTAGTCTCAAAGTAGGATATATAAATCTGAAATTTTTTACCTGAATAGCTTTCAGGAAAAAATATACTACTTGGAAATGATTTTTTAATAAAATATTATTGCTGATACAGCTTGTTATCCTTTTTCTGTACAGTTTTTGGGTCAGCACTGGTAATTTAATACTCTAAAAATGTAAAAGAATTTTATTTCATTTTCTTTTAATAAGAAACTTTTAACCCTCCCTTTAATCCGCATGTGGTGCATTCTCTGAAATTTTGCATTTCTGCATTCTGCATTCTCTGAAAAATATCATTTAAAGTCTCTAATATGTATTCTTCATCGCTGGCTTATTTTGTAGAAAAGATTTTAATTCTCGCTGTAGATTTTGATAATGCAAGACAGCATTTAACGTCAAAATTTCGAGAAGAATTTAAAAACTGATACAATTGCTTGTAAATTTAACAAATGCTTGATGCTTGTAAAGTATTAAAAGCGCAATGAACAAAAATAAATGTTTTCTCTTATTTGAAATTTTGCTATTTAATTTCCTTAGTTATGTTTATCAAATTCAAATTGGAATTATTGTTATAGTGACGCATTTGAAATTTCAAGAATGATTTGTATCTGGTTTCAATTTGTCCAAAACACATTTGAAAGCAGTAAATAGATAATAATTATACATAAGAAATATTTTAATTCTTCTCTTTTTATTGAAAGTAATAAATTATATATATCATTTGGACATCCAAATTATTTTTTAAATGTGGTCCAGGAAATATTATGTACTAAAATTTATTTCAGCTCCTTCCTATTTGGAAATTTAATAACGGCTGAAAGATATCAGTGAAATCTGATAGTATTTTTCACCGAAATTAGCAGACTAATGCAGGGTACATTGAAGGGGCATGAGTTTCCGTTAAGAAGTGAAGCCTTGAAAAATATAGAGAAATCGAAAGTTTTCTGTTGCATTTATTTTTTCTTTATAACAATCATTTATTATGACTCAGCTTTTCCAAATATTTCAACCTGTCATCTGGCAGTGAGAAAAACTATGGTGACATCTAAAAAAAGACTTTCATTCGTTTGCTTTAACTAATATTTTTCTAGAAATGTCAAATATTTCAATAGTGTAGAGCTGAAACTATTGACGTAAACTGAAGCCTGCCCTCATCTCTTATTAAACAATCATCAATGTCTTTCGAACGCCATGACTCAACAAACGAAAAGTTTTCAAAATTAGGATCGAAATACTATATTAAACTTTAAAAGATATTTGTAGCAGAAAACTTCCCAATTTTTGAAGATCGCTCACTCTATCAAAATGAGCTTGGATATCATGTTCATATAGTTGGATTTTTTTCGATAAATAAATATGATCACCTATATCAAAATGTCGTAAATCAAATTTACTAAAACTTGTTATTAATACAATGCATTTGTTTCAATTAGGTATATTTATTCTTAAATTATTAAATGTGAATTCATGATTCTTGTACGTTGTCATAAAATGTCTGTATGGATCAAGTTGTTGCTTCCAAATTTTGTATGCTTTGTTGTTTCGATTTCTGATTTACGATCTCTGGTTTCGTATTAGCTCACCACTTTTTCTGTTAAACGTTTTTGTAAAGACCATTTTATGAAAGTATTGTTTTTTGTTATTGGAAAAGCTATCCTGCAGAATACCCAGGATTTTTTTTGCTTCAAGATAATTTTTGTTTTTCTGGGAATAATAATGACAAATTCATACAAGTGATGCGAGTTTCTGTTATTCCATTTAATATCCATTTTCTCTTTTCTGATTTTCAGTTTGGGATTTTGGGATGTCTTCTATTTTTTCTGAATTTATTTCAGAATTGTTTGCAGAAATACAAAGAGCAAATATCTTTTCTATAAAACTGGAATTTTGAATTTAGAAAACTAGAAAGAATCGAATTTTTTTAATGTGCTACTAATTATAGCTTCGGTCTCTTTAAAAGTAAGTAGGAAATATTCCTCATTGGTATATTTTTGAATCACATCTTAAGCCAATAATGAAGCGTCTTTCTTTAAGTGAAACTTCTCTTTCCAAAGAGAAAATACAAATTATTTCATTATGTCAATTAATTCTTACCTTTTAATACTAGTTCTTCATATGACTTCAATCCCATGTCGGATGGTTCTTTCTAAAGATTCCATTATTGAAGATTCGATTCACTTAATAAATAACAATCAGACAAAATGAGTTTAAATATTCAAAAGAAAAATGCATAGAATAATTTTGAGATTTTTTTTCTTTTTCAGCTCCTATGCTGGTGAGATACATTTCGAAACAGTGAAGAATGTCGAAATAAAGAAACTACAAAGATTTCTGCTCTAGAGAACTATTGTAAAATTAATTTCACTTGCGAAAGATTCTGAATTAAACTTATTTCGAAGCAAATAATATCACAGTTTTGCTTTATTTTATTGCTTGGCTTAAATGCTCAAATGTGCTTCATTGAGAAAAAGAAATGATGCGTTCATTAAATGGATGCCATTTTCTAAGGCGGAATATAATTCCTTCTAGGGTTTTCAATTGAAATCATATTTTATTTTCTTTGATGTCATATGAAGCATCTGTTCACAAATAATTAAAACCTAATTTTATATGTCAATAATAGATAATTTGTAAAAAATATTTCTATTCTACTATTTGAAATAGATCGTATTTGTATAACATCAAGCTCTCTTTCCAAAAAAATTAATTGCAATTTCAGATTTTGAGTTAAACGAGACTTGAAATGTAAATTATTTTATTGATTTTATATTTTGGTATAACTAACTAATACTTGGCATAAGTGAAGCTTTTTCTACTCTATAATATGCTGTTAGTTTTGTTAATCAAATGAAAAACATTTGAAATGCTCTGACAAGATAATATTATTCAAAAACTCCTTTTTTCATTTTTTGACTTTGAATGTATTGAACATTTATCATATACACACATCAATAATAATTATTGTCTATTGTAATCGAATTTTATTTCCTGTTTGTATTTTTTTTTGTCAGTTAATCACCATTCCCAGAAAGCTGCTTGAATAAGAAGTAGAGAATTCTCATCCTTTTGTGGATATTTTCTCAACTCTATTTCTATTGACCTGAAAAGTGAAAAAAAGCAATAAATAACGAAATTCAATTTAAAATAATTATTTGACACTGTCCATAAAGCTGATTTCCCAAACTAGTATTGTTAAACATATAATATTTAATGGATAGTAGTTAGATAAATATTTAGTACACTTTTGAAATTTTTTATACGTCCATAAATTATAATAAATAATAAACCTGCTAAAGCTTGCTAAAGAGCAAAGGCAATCTATGTTAGTTATTTTTGTATGCAAGGGATATTTTTAAATATTCCCAGGGTTCTAAATTTATTATAATTTTCGGAGCTTGAACGATTTGGAAAATGAAGAAAAAATATTCTTTTTTCTTTCATTATTGTCAGCTGTTTTCTACCGAGTGCGACGTGTTTCCCATTACAGAAGGAGAAGTCAACAGATTTCTTTAATCATCATGAAAATTGAATTAAAAAAGAGAAATCTTGTTTACAGAGAGACAATGAAGAGTTGTTCCTGAAAATGGAGTAAAATTAACTCACGGTTTAAACTATTGATTTCCCGCTTCATTAAGACAAACCAGGTCTCTTTTGAATCTTCTTTAAATTTTAAAATCTTCTTTTAAAAAAATTAGAGGATTTTTTCTCAAGCAATTCAAACAACATCGGAAACTTTTTCATAAAATGGCTTATTTCCTCTAAGAATAAAAGAAATCTTGAATGCAATGTAGGGGGGAAAATAACAAAACTGGTTGGTTCACCCAGAGTTTACAAACATCTTCGTAAACAGGAAGAAAATAACTTTAAAATGACCCAAGGCTTTCTGGGAAAAGTCAGAATGATCTGCAAGCGCTCAGACTGTTCTAAAATTTTCTTGACAAGTTATGACTAAAAATATAGTGAGGTATTCTTTTAAATTAATATATATATATATATATATATATATATATATATAT
>JAPMOR010029556.1:174220-190049 GCA_026543865.1 Argiope aurantia
TGTATTTTCTTTTTGTGCAATTTAAAAATACTTTTATTTATTTCTAAATGAATTATATGAATATATCTTAAATATTATTCTTTGTTTTCGCTAATGCAGAGCCACTAAAAGAGAAATATGGGAACAACAGATTTTTATTATAACTATTCTGACTACTTCCAATTTATTCCTGCAGTATGTTTATTTTCATTATGTTCTTTTTTTGAATCGTGAATTTCTTTCACAAGGTTTTTTTTTTATTATTAAAAATAATTAGTTGACTTCCAAATTTCTTGAATCTTAAATTATCTCGATAGTTATATGTGGTATTTCCCCACCACAATAAAAAAAAACATTTTTTAATAAGTTTAAAAGACAAAAACTTTAACTTAGATTTCAGAGGTAAAGAAATGAGTCGCTCGAACCTTCACTTTCTCCAAGCCTTATTAAATTTTTCTAAACTTTCAAAAATGAGGGAAAGTCCCCTTCTAAATTGTGTAAAAGTCGTTACTCTATTTTTCTACATTTGATACTTCTACGTAGTTCACGTTGCTTTGTGCATAAGATTTTCTCAGTGGTCATGAATGAAATTTATCGAAAATGCTATCTAAAAATCTTAAAAACCAGCGTTCATTTCTTCAAAGAAATACTTCAAGATTGAAATTAAAAGGATGTTTGGCTGTAATGGCCACTACTCCCTGAAGATGACTCTACTCTACACAATGGAGTCTTATTGTACATATGCGACACAGTATTTTTATTCTTTCCATATATTTATTTTTTCTAGATTTTACGCATTACTCGTAATAAAAGAAAAAGTCCACTGTTTTTAAAACATTTCAAATAAGAATGTGGCTGTTATCAAAATTTGTAAGGATCTTAACTCGAGATAACAGTTTTATATATGATAAAAGTTGCGAAGGTTAATTTCTCGGAAACTAACCGTAAAAAGATGTTTGTAATTTTTAAAGCAAACTTGTAATTTATATTAAAAAAAATCGAAATAATTAGCACGATTTATTCACAAATATGGGATTTTTTTTTTCAAGCCGAGATAAAGATTGAAAACTATTACTGTTCCATTTATTTCGCGGTCTATGTTAATTTTAGGTTTTCGGTCATTCGCTCAGATTGAACCCTTTCCTTTCTCTATTGGTATCAAAAACATGTAAGGAATAAATACCCTCTCACTGTTTTTGCTGTTGTCGGTCGAGAAGGCTTCGAATGTTATATAGTATTAACACGCATCAATGTCAATTCCTGATTTAAAAAAGAATTCTATGTACATTGATGCTTTATATAACAAAATATCTATTCCCTTTTTTCGCTTTAGTGTATTTTTGAGTACAGATTTCAGTGGTGCCAAAGATTACATTGAATTTTTAAAATGACTGAACTCTCTCTTTTCTAATGGGAAGAAATTCATGCAGTTATCTTTAAATATCGTTTAACTGTACTAATCAGGTTTAGATAACGGCTAACGGCTAGTCTGTTTCAACAAATGATTTGCAGACTAATCTGCTATTTCTTTTTACACTAAAATGCTGTAAGAAATTTTGAAAGAGCTTAACTGAGATTCAAAGGTTTCTCTCATTCATTTCAATGTTTAAAGACACGATCGTTGGTAAGATACGGTGTGAAATAGAACTGAAGATGGGAAAAGGCTTCTCAGCATATAGGTTGCATAATGCGCGCTATGCACTTCACACGATATGCTCATTTTCTTTGTTTCGTATGAAACCTGAAAGAACCGTGATGATTGCAAAATTGAATGTGCACTTTTTCTTGTGAAAGAAATGATCTTGAGATAGAAATACTCAATTAATCAATTCAAATTTTTTTTTTAAAGTTCTTTATTTAGAAAAAATATATGTGGTATACGTCGAGTTGTAATTTCATGCTTGAGTAACATACAGACGATTCAAAGCGCGAATTTAATTCATTCATTTCTTTATTTTCGATGTTCTGCGGTTTTTTGAGTTTTTTTTCCTTTAATTCATTGAATAGTCGATGAATTTCTTTTTTTAGTATTAGCTGTTTAGTTTGGTTTTTATTTTAGTTTTTGTTTAGCATTAAAGATTCTTTCTATTACTTTAATTAAAACTTTTCAGTAGTGAATAATTTAACATTCTCCACCCCTAGATTAAAATTTTTTATCAGTCCACCTGTAGATTGATTACGATCGCTATTTAATTGCGTCTGGCCAGTTAAATAAATTTAGGTTTTTTTTTAATTTTTAATTATATACTATTACTTGCTTTCTTACAGTATGTATGCATTCATTTTTAAAAACAAAGTTATTTTAAATATGTTTATAACATTAAAAGATTCGTCCATTTTGTAAGACCAGATATATTTAATGTAATCTGTTTTCTGATTTTTTTTTTGTTTTGAAAATGGCTTTCTTTAATACATTTTGAAATTTTTAATTTTTGTAAAAACATATGAAAGAAAAAAATAAGCCTAATCTTCTGCTTTCTATCACATATTCTATCACATATTCTTCATCACATATTAAAGCCTCACATTTTATAAAAGGGGGAAAAAAACTCGGCAAAATTAGGTTTTCTGCCATTTCGAAGCTATAAACATCGAATCATTTTAAATGCCCTTTATCCCAGATTTTTTTCGTGTACAGTAATATTAAACGTAATGTATCACTTCTTTACGGATTGTATTATTCAATTGATTTTGATAGAAAAAATTAATTTAGCAATCACCGTTATTTTAATATTTTAAAATTATTTCAATTAGTTTTTTTAATTTTATTTGTTGGACTATGATTAGCAACACTTAGTAAAGAATTCAAGATCTGACTATTTGCAAAATTTTAATAATTATTTTTTCCAGAAAAACCTGAAGAGGAAACTTGAAAATTATAGAAATATCACCTTAGACATTTTGTTAAAAAACAGAACTCGTAGACCTAAATCTATACTCATTCTTTTTGTGCTTCCACAAAAATATCAAGACTCTAACTTGAATAGAAAATATGCCTTAGGGAAAAGAAAATACATCAACAAAAATAAGAGCCTGAGAAAAATACATTTCACGTTTGTAAAGGCAGAAAGCAAAAACTAATAATGCTTGTAAAGCTTTAATTTTTTATATGATTTTTTTCAACTTAAATTTGTATGTAATGTATGAGTGCTGAAAAACACTATTTAAACTCACTGTGATTGAATATCGTTTTTTAATTCTGCTTTTACTCCATATCAATAACATTAGATGATGACTATTTCACCTGAGGAATGAATTTATATTCAAAAATGTTTTTGATTTATTAACTTTAAAAATAAAAAATTGCTTCAAAATGCAAACGGGAGTAACTGCATGATTTCAGTTTGAGATTGTCAACACTCAGAAGGCTATCAATATCTTTAAAAATGTGTAAATATGAAATCCAAAATGGGGAGTCAGGCTGCCGTACTACATGAGCCCTCGAAAAAGGCAATAAAACGTTTTTCGTTACTTTTAGATATTTTTTTAGGATACTGTATACGTTTACTGAAAATGTTCCATTTTATAATTTTTTTTAAAGGTGATTTATTCTTTTTTTTAAAAATGTTTCAATATAATTAATATAGTACTCAAAGAAAAAAAATGGGATTTCTCTCTCTTTCTTTAAATGTGTGAACAAATGGATTTATTATATTTTCATTATGAATTTTGTGCATGGTGAGCAACAACTGAAGAATGTATTTAAATTTTCTTTGATGTCATTTTGTCCTAAATTTTAACATTTTGTCCCATAAATAGGATAATAACCGATTATTTCCGACTCTTGTAATGAATTCAGTGAAATAAAATGAACATGATCTCTCATAATGAACGGACAAAAACACATATAATCATTAAATTTTAGACTCATTGCTCTATTTCGTCCGCAAACTACACTAATGCCTTATAATCTTATTAAATAATACATTAATTCGGTAAGGTTTCTCTTTGAAATTATTACAATATGATTTTTTTTTAAATAGACTATTATCAATATTGCTTAAACAGTGCATGGTTGAAAATGGCAAATGCAAATAGAAAATTAGAAGTAAGAAAACTCTCAATACAGATGTCGTTGCTTTTTTTTGTTGTTTGAGCGTTAAGTAGCTTCTGTGACATAAATTTTGACCCAGTCATTAAAAAAAAGTTCATTAAAAATATCTATCAGCTTTCTCCAGTCTTTATAAGTGCATCTTTATTGTTCCGCTAAAGCCATGATGTTTGGTCAAAACTGCTAATATAGTGTAGAATTTCCTCTGAAATAAGTAAATATTATAAACATGTTAATCTTTCTCATATTAAGTAACTCATGATAATTATCTATAGAATTATAATACATCATCTACAGAATTAACAATAGAACACAATTAGAATTAAATCATACGGAATACTTAAAAAAAATGTTAATAATTTTTATACACCTTACCTTTCATTTTTCTTAATTTTTTTCCTTGTAGAAACTCTTTACATTAGATAATGGAAACCTTAGGATAGGCTCCATTGTCCATGACCTTCCAACCGTCCGATTAACGCCCCCTGTTGTCCATTCCTGCGTGTTTGTTCTACGTATCTGTTTTGTTCTTTGTTCATTCTTTCGTTAATCCCGGCATATTTATGCCATCTACAAAAAGACCTGCATTTAAAAAAATGATTATGGTGGAATTTCGAAAGTGGCGTAGTCATTTGCAATCGATCCGATGCAGCCGTTGTAACCTAGCGATCGATAAATGTGAAACGACCATGGTTTCCCTAACAAAAGGAAACACTTGTTAGGGTGATTAAGGATCTTTTAGTGTTGTCGAACGGCACGCCCTATTCCCCATTCCCGTATATATTTTAAGATTCTAACAACTGGATTAACAGGTTACCTTTCATGACGTCAACCCAACACGCAAAGAAACATTTTTATTCGATCCTAGTTCCACCTAGTCCTTCGATTTCACCTTTTCATCGCGAAAACATTCATTATTGCTGTGAGTGGGCTGCCTTTGTTGTCTCACAATGACTATTTCAAATCTTAACCGCGAATAAATAAAACAAAGAGATTTTGCTGCTCATTGTAAGATAAGAAATGAAGCAAAAAAAGAGAGAGAATTCTGTTTTGCTTTGGTTGTTTATTCTTCTAAATTGAAAACAATGGTACACACTGCGGAATTGTCCGTGAGAAAGGATTAAAATTAATCTGAATTTAAAGCTGTTATCATACAAACTGGTGATTTTGTAAAAGATTTTTCAGTAGCAAATCATTCCATCGAATTAATTCGGGAATTAAATGCTTAATTTATTCAGTATTTGTTTCCTATGAAAGAAATTTACATTTGATTAATTATTATGTATTTTACTGAATGAAATGCACATCGCTTTAAAAGGTGTGATAAATGATTCGAACTATTTGTTTCGTTTAAAAAAAACCACGAAGAGAATTATATATGCGGAGCTGGAATGGAATAATTAGATAGATTTGAAAAAGTTTTATATTTGAAAGTGGTACTATTTTCAACAATCTAATAAATTACTATTATTTAATTCTTTTTAAAGTGACAGTTTTTTGAATAAAAAAAGATTCGTTTCACTGTTTCCAATTATACATACGATCTGTTTTTATCCGCAGATAAGGTATTGTTTTATTTCTGTAAAATACAGTGGTTGCTTAAAACTATGATTTAAAATTTGTTCTATATACAATGAATCAATAATGCAAACTCTCTTCGTATTCTATTTGTTTCTCATGTAGAATATATGTATATATGTACTGGAAATTTTGCTGGTAAAAGGATTCAAGCGCGGAATTCTGTAAAATCATTTATTTTATTCTTTCATGATTTTGGAAAGCGCTAAGTTTTTAGCAATTATTAGAATTCCTTGGTCGAACCATGACCAAGCAGAAATGCACTTCGAATATGGAGGCAGAAAGAAAATGTGGGAAAGTATTTAGATGATAATTAGTTACTGAAGTAAATTTAATGGTTATTCAATTAAATTTCGTTTAATTTTTGAAACTATTTCAAAAATCTACAGATTTTGCCGGTTTTATGTTATTAGGAAAGTTAATTTTTTTTTTTTAGTTTATATCTCAGAGGAATTCGTATGCTTTCTTTCACTTTATGGCAGTTGGTTCTAGAGTGTTTTAGGTTAAATTTTCAAGCAATCAGGCAAAATGCTTTCCAGATGTTACTAATCGGACTTTACTTGCATTGTTTGAATAACATTCATTTCATTGTAATTCAAAACTGTAAAAATTTCAAATCCATTGTAATTTATTGTAATTAAAAATTGTAAAAAAATCAGAACCATTCTAATTCAAAATTGTTAAAAAAAAAATCAGAACCATTGTAATTAATTGTAATTCAAAATTATAAAAATATTCAGTACCATTGTAATTCATTGTAATTCAAAATTATAAAATAGATTCAGAACCGTTTTGCCTGATTTTGTCATTATTATTTCGATCTATATAAATAAATGGCCATCTTTTTAGCGATAAATATGATTGCAATATGATTTTCAAATTCGAGAACAATTTTAATTATGTTACATATTTTTTAAAAAGCTGCTAAAGTTTTCTCTAAATAAAGCTTTTAAATGATCACTTTAATATTTTCTTGTCGATAAAATTTCTAGAATCTATTTGTCTGCTATTTAGAAATCTTCCATTCTCTTAGTACCATGCATACAACGATATTTTATTATAAGCTTTGAGAAATTATTAAAAAAGCGTATAAGAAGGTAAAATGTCAAGAAATCCATCCTTGAACTATATTCAGAAGATAATATAATTTGAAATGATGGCTTCCTTTCAACAGTTGTATTTATCCAATTCTTTTTTGACTCCGATGCAATGTATTTCCATGAATTGAACATTGAGAAGATTTGAAAGGTAAAAATATATATAGTAAAAAAGCTATTCTTTTTTTAAAAATATTTTTTTCTCTATTTTTATAAAAATAGAATTGAAAAAAAAGGAGAAATGTCATTTATTTCTATTAGTATCATTGAGTGCTTTTCATTTGATTTCATCAGTTTTTCTTTCAAAGGCTGTCATTAAGAACCAGCAAAATGTTTACACATATCATATGACATCAACTATCTAAGATCAATTGGAAGGATTGAATATCTTAAAATCTTATAAACCAAGTTTCATTCGTTTTATACGTCTCGCATTCTCCAGCTGCATTTCTACAGCTTTTTTTTCTGCCAGTGAATGAAAAGGCACAAATATTTTTAAATTCATTAAAAATAAGTAATTTAATCTTTCCTAATAAATATGCCGAAATCCAATTATGAATGAGGCGTTTTTTAATGCTGCCGTTTCTGTTTTCTTCCTTAAAGGTAATACACGTTTATTGTTGTGTAATAATGAGTTTGTGTTCGGTGCTCTTTCATGATTTATGTAACGGCTGAAATAATTTTCTTTAATTATTTTATTTTCTTCAGCTCTAATATGAAATACGCATTATTTTTTGCTTTCGTAAAAAGGAAAAACAATATTTTATAATAAAATAAATATATTTTTATTATACTGAGTCATTCTTATTTCATATAATTGATTAATTGTCTTTGTAAAGCTAAATTTCAGTTTCTGGAAATTAGTTAGAAACTTAAAATTCAATTAAAAATAAATTTTAATTTATCAAGACTTAATGGTGTCTTTTTTTAAAGTATTAGTTGAAGATTAATAATACCATTCAATTTTCGTATCTTTTATGAAAGTGAGCATGACGGCCTTATTTCGTTATATAGATTCAAAGTTATCGAAGTTCATTTAATAAAAATCTCCAAACAAAAACGAACAGCATAAACTAAAAATATTAAATAAATGATCTCCGAAAAGTAGAATTCTGTCGAACAATGTACTTAGCAAGACAGGTTCGTGCATGAAAATAGCTACTTTTCAAATCTATTATTGGTTTATTCGAAATCATTTGTTCTTAATTAAAAAAAATTGATAAACCTTATTATATCATTGTATTTAATTACATTTGGTTTAAGTTAAATGAATTTAAGTGGTAAGTTGTTGATGTATTCTTATTATATTAACATTATCACAACTTCTTATTAATTTCAATTTAAAGGAACAATGACAAGCATTTGAATTCTACAAAAATGATCTAATATTTAATTTTTTTTCTTCTTAATGTTCAATATGGGTGGTAGAAAAGGTAAAAATGGGTCTTTTTTAAAAGTACAAACGAAAATAGTGTAGTCACTTATTAATGGAACCCAGCAAAGATAATGTAAAAATGACAATGATTTCAAAAAAAAATATTCAATCGTTATATGAAATGTATGGAGTAATGTAAGTAAGCATGTATTACTTACTTATTTTACTAATGAAGTAAAATAACATTAATTAAAATTTCGATTCAAAATTTGGGTGTGTGTTTTTTTAAATAAATAAGTTTATTCGCTTTAAATATGCCGTTACAAGACAGAAGTTTTATTTTCAGCTATTATAAATCAACTGTTACTGTAAAAATGCAATGGAGGATTTGTTGTAATATATTTACTACCATATTTACATTTGTCATGTAGAATATTTTATTTTTAAGGGATGTCTATTAAGAATGTCTTAAGAATATCTATTAAGAATGTCTATTATTTAATGGAAGTTTATTCTCTACTACATTGTGCATATCAAAGAAAGTACATGAGATGTAAGCATTCGATAGAATTTCTATATTTTCTACACTGCTGGAAATATATATGTCGCAAATGATTTTTAATTCCCTCTGCTATGTATTTATTATTGGATAGGGAAAATTCTTACTGAATTATTCGGTAGGTCGCAGAACTTTTTTCCGTGCTACTAACACCTGTTTACGCCAAAAACAATCCATTTCTGTGATTTCCGCATAATGACACAGAAAGCTAAACAAACCCTGGCAACTTTTTAGCAATGCAATTATGCTCTAAGCTTACTTTCAATGCCATTTGTTCGCAACAGGTTGCCGGTTACTTCATTCAACACAACAGCCAATGCAAAAGTAAAGAAACGCTGATTCCATTGTGGTGTCAATTATAATCGGTCGATCGAGTGACTAGCCGGATTTTTGCTTGAGGCAAGTGAATAATTAGGGTTCAATACATGGCTTCTTTTTTTTCTACATTTTCTTTGAAAGAGTGGAGTTACGTTTCTTTAATTGTTGTACAGGAAGGAACTTCATATTTGCTGTGAAATATCGGAGAATTTCGTTTGTTTCTTATTTCCTTGCTGATTCTGCATCTTATTTTTATAAAGGGGACTCATTATCTCTTCATAGCTGAAAAAAAGTTTTTTCTTTTTCTAATGTTGAATGTAGGAAATAAAGTCGGTGCTAGAGCAACGATTGACGGAAAGCATTTAGTCTCACAAAATAATTGTTGTCTTATTTTTTTCTTTTCATTGGAAGTGAATCAGGATGATGTTGTTTGAATTTTGTGATGAGTTTTTTGCTTCTTGAATGACCCATATTTTTCTGTTTCTTTTCTGCACATTTTGCTGTTCGAAAAATAATATAAAGATAATAATAAAATAATGATTGAAATTTTGATTGTAACTGGTAGAATTATTTCTGAGTACTTGTAAACGGGCTTCTTAGTAAGGAAAGAAAATGAAAGCGAAGTAAAATAAAAAGATTTCCAGTAAAGTATACAATATTTCACAATTACGTTTTATTTTTATTCCTAAAATGTTTAATAAAGTATGAAAACAACACAGCGATATAATTATATTGAATCAAAAGACATTATAATTCGTAACACGAAATTTGTTTTAATTTAATCATACATATATTAACTTGCTATGTGGCTAAAGGAATTCATTCAACAGGCAAAATCTCGAAGCGCAAATGGAAATCGGGCTAAAAAGTTTTATATTTTTTCCCCAAAAAACCGCTTTAAAATCTTAAGGTCAGTTTTACAATCGAATAAAAAAAATCAGCGTAATAAATGATGAAATATCACAATAACCCAGTTACATGAATAACAAAAATAAGCTTTTATATTGATGAGGATACACAATTTGCATACTGATTTATGTCTGTACTGTACTTTTTCCTTTTCCTTTACTCACTTCATTCACAGTCTGAATTTTTATTAATTTTTATGATCTACCCTGAAAGTTTGCAAGCGACGGTTTCGAACTTTCCAGAGAGATTAATTTGACACTCTGGCTCCCATTTGACTATTAACGATAAATGCACGTCTTTTGATAGCATAATGGTTAGAAGCGGAGCGTATATTTGGAGCATCCCCACTTGGAATTCAGGAAATTTGATGCATTGCCCCGTTATCTTAGAAATTCCTTTTTCATTTTTGCCAGGCTTATTTTCAGGAAAATGTTGGCCCGAATTCGTAGTCTTTAAAAAAGATATAAAACGGATGGGACATTACTGCTATATCAAAAGGTCATTTGTCAAATTCAATAAAACTTTCTATTTGTGCGAAACACTTGTATAAGTTAACTATATTTGCTTTAAAATTGTTGTATGTGATATATAATTGCTGTACGTTGCCATAAAATACCTTATGTTGCTAACGGCTCCAGTAATTGAAAGAAAATTTATATGTTTTGTTATGTGTTTTTAACATATTACATTTTGATATAATAGAGACAGTAAATAAAATATGAAAGTTGCTTACGAAAATTACACCGAATTGTTTTAAAAATGTATTGTCTTGAGACTTTCTTTGTTATTGAAAGATAATATTTTTCGGCTCCAAATATGAAAAATGCTTAGATGGCGTGATCCGAACATACACAATGGTTTCTGTCTACTCATATGTAATCAACCATATCACGAAATAGATTCTTTTTGTCTTCTTGTTCAAACTTGTTACAACCTACATAACATTTGAAATAATATAATCACGTGTGTTACTTCGAGATACTTAATTAGGAAACGTTATTGGGTCAGAATGGTGGGAAAAAAACCAAATCTTTTGACGTTAAATTAAATAACCAAGTATTTTCACTCCGCACGAATATGCATGTAACATAATTTAGTATATGAATACTTGACAAGAAGACAAATTGGGAACTAATTTCAATTTATTTTTCCACGGGAGGGCATGCTTTAGTCGTGGGTACAAAAGTGGAACGCATCTGCTCACATCAGAACACACGAGCGACAGTGAGTGAACATTTTTTCTCTCTGTTCTTTTTACCGAGAGATTTTTATAGGAATTTCTTTGATATGTGTCGATTTAGGAAAAGGAATTCTTAGGTATCTTTGAAAGGAAGGCCGTGAGTGTTAGGGACTTTTATTCCTTCGCTTGCAGCTTGAGAATTGCAGAACCAGCAATTTTTTAGAACGCTTATTAGAAATAATTAAATAGAAAAGTGGGGTTTGGTTCAGGAAATAAGAGTAAATTTTGGAATGAAGTAATATAGACTAATTTAAGATAAAAAATAGGAAATTAATTACGATTTAAATTAGATTATCATTGCATGCATATAAATATTTATTAAAAATATTCCCCAGAATTTTAATATTCTTAAAATTATTTTTTTTATTTGTAGGAAATTTATCACTGTTTTCTCTTGAAATCGACCGAAATAATTTGCCCCCCCCCCCCAATTTCTCTACTTCTTTAATGCTTATCCATTGGAGATTATAGAAAGTAAATAAATATCAAAATTTTATTCTTTAACATTATGCAATTTATTATTTATTTTTATCTAGTGTGTTTGTTAGGAAAATTACATAAAAATAAGTTTGAAAAGACATAATTTGTTGGCTAACTTATCCAAAAGAAATGGCTTATATTGAAAGAATCGAACATGATCAGTTACGAATTCTAGTTTCTTTCAAGAGAAAACTCCTCACTCTTAGTTGACTGTTTATGAAGTTGAAGTTATGCAGGCTCTATTAGTGGCTCTGCATACGTCTGCAAGTTAATTGATTAGTTATCGATTTTTATCTCGTTTCAAGTTGTCATCTAATTGTCAGTTGACTGAAATGCATTATATTTAATACTGCACAAATATTCTATTTCAATTAATCTAAATTGAGAATGAATTTGCTGCCCTAAGAAAGTAAACCTTCTTTTTAAACCCTAAGAAAATAAATCCAATGGCGTGAGAACAGAGTCTGGTAGGCCAGGCAAGAGGTCCTTTTCTTCCGATCCAACTTCAATAAAACTTTTTGTTCAAATCTCGGACATTAAACATACGCAATTCCGGTGCAGAATTTTTGTACTTCATCATGAATGTTTCTCTCGGTATTCTTACCTATTTCTTTTGGATATTATAAGTTCAGAAATCTGAGAATAATAGTTGTTTTCTTATTGTATGCTTTTGTAAATAATCCGAGTTCTGAGTTGAAGTTTGATGGCATTTTTAGAATGAATTTGATATACATAAAAAAGGAAATAAATTTTAACCCTGGAAATCAAGATCATTCATTGCAAAAGTTTAAAGAAAAATGGCGATTCAGGTTTTTCAAACTGTTTTATAACAGTTAGATATGTGGAGTTTAATAGTCTCGTCTTCTTTTTATAAGTCATTTCCTTTCTTTCATTTGATTCACCATTCAAGCCTATGGAGCAAATCTCAAACTTCCCTCTGGAGTCGTAATTACAGCTGGAGTTGAAAAGCGCTGTCCTTAAACTTTTTTTTTAACTTGTTTCTGTTTTAGCTTCATAAAGCAGGAGCGTTTCCCGACGGTTGATGACTCAGTGAAACGAATCATCTTCATCGGGGGAAAAAAAATTATAAAGCTGCGTTCTTTTTGAATTGCGAATGGAAATTTGAATGAAAAACGGCCATTGAGCTCGTTGAAGACGTCTACTTTTTAAAACTAATTCTCATTCATTTTTTTTAATAAGCGGACTTTGGTTAATAATTAATCCGTCGTCGCTTTGACGGGTGTATTCTGTAGATTAGTAAATTTTGAAAATGTTTTCTTTTTTTATAATTGGAATGTTTAAATATTTGTTTTGTAGCTACCTAGAAAAATTTTTACAGATTCACTACAGAAATTTATTAATATTTCACGTTAAATGGATGAATATGCCAAAACTGAAGGAAACAATGGGAAAGGAATTTAGTAAAACAGAGGTGCATTTCATTGACTGGTTTTTGAAACATCTTAATGATACGAATGCGAGATTTC
This sequence comes from Argiope aurantia, assembly GCA_026543865.1. Lineage (NCBI taxonomy): Eukaryota > Metazoa > Arthropoda > Arachnida > Araneae > Araneidae > Argiope > Argiope aurantia. Next base: position 187,294 of record JAPMOR010029556.1, read on the forward strand.
AACGTAACGCATTCAAGCGTCAGAATATTTTTCTTTTAAATTTGTTACATCAAACGTTGTAATTTTTTTGTCAGTTGGAGAAAAATTATTTTGAAAATGAGAGTTAGTTTTTGAAAATTTTATTGAATCTTTTCATATTTAAATATTGTACCAAATTAGATGACATTTAAGTATTTTTGAAAAAAAAAGTAGTTTAAGAAAATGAAATCCATTTGAGAAGGATTTCCAAAGAAAGTTTTTTTCCCCTTTTTTTTTCATAATTTTGAAGAAATTATATTTTTTCTATGTATTGGGTCATGGAAAATGGATTATCATAAATATGTCTTGCATGTTTTATATTCATTAATTTTAATTCGTTGAGAGATAGGTTAAATGTCAATCCTAACTACTGAATTAACCATCAGGAGTGGACTTCTCAAAACTTCCGCGCATACTCTTAAATAAAGGCGTTATCCCCACTTCCGCATAAAATGGTGAAAATTGAATCAGGCTTTGGCGAACAATAGTTACGATTGATCTTCGACGTGAATTTAATATTGTTATTGAATTTATCGTGTGATCCTAGCCGATTTTTTGTGGTGATTAATCCCTGACATTTAGCCATAGGTAATCAAAAATAAAATTTATGTTTTAAACGAAACAATAATCGACATAGAATTATAACTGAAGTCACAAAATCATGCAATAAATTTCATGTATTTAAGTTATCTCGTTCACATGCTGGTCAAAGTACTAAGAGATGGAAAGTCAGCCTCTTGACGGATCGGATTCCAAATTTTATATGGATCTACACTTTAAATATTAAATCTGTGTTCCAAATTTTATCTATATAGTTCTCTTCGTTTTGTAGTTATCTTATTAACTTATATAAGGACATCCAAACAGACAGAATTACTCTCAATGGATTTCGCTCAAAATGTGACAGAAATCTACTCATTTGTTGTAAGGACCCTATACCAAATTTCATCCGTCTAGCTCAAAGCGTTTCTGAGATTTTTGTCACAGATAGATAGACAAAATAATGCCAAAAATATGTTTTCCGAAGGCGAAAAGGTCTAAAAGACGGAGATTCATAAAAATCACAAAGTTCGAATTCTTTGACGATTATAACACTTTCTCTATACTTTGTATATAAGAAAGTAAAAAAAAAACTATACTTTTTTTTTACCCGTGCCTATAGATCAAAAGACAAGCAATTTATGTTTTTGATGAATAGTATGTATTTAAATCTAGTTCTTACTTTAATTTAAATAAAGAATTAAATGTCCAAAAAGGTTGCTCGAGATGCTTTCTTCTAACATTTTATTTCTCCTTCAAAGAAATCATAGCTCCTTTGGACTGGATATGAATCCAACGCCTCTTGTCATTGGATTTCCTTCTTTTTTTAAATACATTCTCATTCTAATAAACATAAGCAATATTTATAGCTTCTCTCGTATTTTCGATGGGAAATTTGGGTGAATTTGAAACAAATCAATTATTTATTATCTCCTTTGCTAAAATTAAAATGGAATGGATTTCCCATCCGTTTAAAAACTTCGGAAACCTTAAATTAAATAAAAGTGTTAAATGATTAAATGAATCGTTCATTTTATAGGTCAAATAAAATAAATGGATTGATGTATGAAAATTTAAAATGAAATCTAGCTCATAAGATATCGAAATGTAAAGTTTTTGATGATAAATATAAAGACACACATATATTTTGTAGTTTTAAACGCAATGTACATTTGGAATTCAACAGCTGACATAGCTTTGAACAGCTTATCCATTGAGATTATGTAATCGTGATATATATTTTAAGTAGGACTATTATTTGAATGAAGAGATGGCCTCTATGTTGTAAAATTTAAAAAGAAATAATTGTAAATAGAATAACCCACCTCGATATACAACAGTTTAGCACATCTTCCATTTCATGAAGTGTTTTTTTTTTTGTTTTTTTTTATCTCGATTAAAAATGTCTGGTTATGTACTTTTCGAGATTATAAAATGGTCCCGGTGACAAACATTAGACATATCACTGCAGGAATGAATCCTATTTGTTCCTTGGCACTTGTTACATCTAATGATTGACAAATAGACAATGATATATTTAACAAGCGTTCCATTCCATTAGTGGAGTCTTTTTCCGAAAGCCATTGTCTGTTGGTGAACCGACAAAAGAAACCCTCGCATTTTCCGAATTCCAGACTCCTTGCTTTATTTTACCAACATCTCATAACCCTATTAAGATCTAAAAGAAAAGGATCGTCGCAACGCAGCTTAAGTTTCTTCAGCAGACTCAGAACGGCGCGCCACAACAGATGAACGTTTATTAAATCCTGGATACCAATCCAAAAATTCTCTTTTCTTGAGTTGCATTCCAGATTTTTCTCTCCGAACCGTTTCATTTTCCTAACTGTTGTGATTTTTCTCAACTCTGGCATTTGTAGAGCGTACTAGAAACAGATCGATCGATTGGCTCTTCTCTTTTACACGCTTCAGGAACGACGGCGACAATTGCCTATCTTTGAAAAGCAGAGAGAATCATAAAAATTCAGTGGTCGACCAGTCAGAGCTTTATTGAATTTTCTGCCATCAGAAAAAAATCAGCCAAAAGAAAAGTCTTGTGCCGTCGAACAGGAAAACAAAGCACCTGTGTTGTCAAACTTCCGGAAACCTTTTCTCTTCTTTGAGGAATAAATTGGAGAATATCGACCGCCTTATTATAAGCTACGTCGAGTTGTCTCGAAGCATAGCTACCGTGGATGGCG
>JAPMOR010029556.1:194534-234731 GCA_026543865.1 Argiope aurantia
GCAATGTGTATTTTAAATATGTTATATTTTTGTTCCTAATACTTACTGAATGCTGAAAGCAAAGCTGAAAACACATCCTTTTTCACCTTCGGTCTCAAAAACTGAAAAATTTCGAAGCATTGCTATTAAAGAAAAAATTAGAAAGCGAATAATCTATACTTATAATAAAGCTCAATGTGTGTGAGTGTGTGTGTGTATGTGTTGGCGCTCTACAGGCCAGACCATTCAACTTACAGGTACTAAATTTGGCACGTGTATACCTTGGAGGCTGGGAATGTGCACCTGGGGGTTATTTTTTGAATTTTTAATTAGAATTTTATTTATTTAAAAATTAAGCGAAATTTTGGCGTGTTTCTGCTATAACTTCCGAAAATATTACCGCACAAAAACGATTTTTGCATGAAGTTAAAGATCAAAAATTTATCTTTTAAATGATACCAATGTTTTAACCTTAAAATTAAATTTCTATTTTTAATGAATTTTTAAATAAATATTTTAACTATATTTTTCAACAATTTTTTTCGTACAAAATAAAAATAAAATTTAAGCTGCACGAGCACGTTTCGCATTCATGGGAAAAAATTAGCTTTTTTCAAAGTGTTGCCATCACATTGATTAAAGCTCCAATTAAAAATAAATTAAATCTTTTTGGAAATGAAATCTGCAAAAATATAATTTTCGGCACGTGTCTGTAGGAAATAAAACAAATATGAAATGTTATTTTTTCTAAAAAATAAATACAAGAAAAATTATTTTATGATCTTTTACACTCTCTATATTAATTATCCAATAAATCAGTTTTATTTTAAGGCAAGTTTTGTTTATTATGAACAGGATATCCATTCAAATCAGGGCCACACAGCTAATTTGTAAACCTTTAGTAAGATAGAGATATGCTAAAATGGTCTAAATGGAAAATGATTATATTTTATGTAACTTGATTCAATAAATGCTGTAATAAATAACGAATTTTTGATTTTACATAAAGCTTCTGCTGTGAAAATCACGATTATCAAAATGTTCTTGAAACACTAATATTTTAAATAAAGAGTTAATTTCCAATCAACTAAATCAATCACTTAAACTAGCTGATTTATGAAAATTTGAATATCACTATTCAATAAAAAAAGGATAATTTTAGATTTTCCATCTACCGTTTCAAAGAAAATACGCCAATCAGCGCGCAGGTTTCTCAAGATTAATTGGCCTAAGATTATGACAATGTTGAGTCTTTTCTAAATTTTTAACATTCAAAACTTCATAAATAAGTCTTAGTTGATCGTGGAAAATAGAAACATTCATTCATTTATTTAAAATTTGCTGTGTCCAGAATATTTCTCAGAATATGATACCTTACTGTATTAAATTTAGACTTCATAATTTTTGAAATATATTTATAGGCCGGAACAAAATATTATTATTGATTTCATTTAAATCCTTTTGAAAGTAAAACTAAAAACCGAATTTTATGCTGAATCTGAGAAATTTTTGTTGAATTATTCTTTGAGATATTACATAAATTATGAAAAATAGTTTGTAGTTCACATAAGACTTAAATATCGAGCGATTCTGTTTGCAATACTCATATTCAATAATAATAATAATAAATAAATAACAATAAAGATGATAAATAAAATAAAACGCTTGGTTTTATTAAAAAATATTTTTATATTAATTGCAATTTCATCATTTCCACTTTAAATTAAAGTTGAAGTTTTACCGGAAATGACAGCAAATTAGCAAAATATATATAGTAAATTGAAGGAAACGATCTGAACAACAGTATAAGTTTGGTATGACTATCAAAATTTGTAGATTAAAAATTTTTGTTTGAGAATCTATTAAGAGACCAATTACTTAAAATATTTAATTCAAAATTGTAGCGAGCGGTAATACTGGCGAACCGGCTGGTCGCCAAAGGCGGCTAGTATTTAATAAAGGTCGATTTTTTAGAAATATGTTTTTATTCTTTAACTGTATTGAAATGGATTGCCACAAGAAGTACATAGGTTTTCTCTTTTTTTATTATTTTAATATCACTGTGATGAAGACATACAGAATATAACATTTCAATCATTAGATATCAATTCATTTTAAAAATAAAAATGTACGAATAAAAAGGCGAGGAAATGTAAGTGGTATATATATATATATATATATATATATATATATATATATATATATATCCTCCCTTTATATATATACATAACCAGGAACAAATCGTTATTATTTATCATAATTTTAATCTTTTTAAAATTTTTAATCTGTAGATACAATAGTCTACTGCATCCTATAAAGTACTTTCCTAAATGTATGCTTCATAAAGGAATAGAAGAAAATAATGAATGTAAACCCTTTTACCATTTAAAACTGCAAAGTTAGACATTGAAGGTATTTTTCTGTTAAAAATTGACTTTAAAAAATCGCGTTTGCAAAGGCATCGTTATGGAAGGAATAGAAAAATAAATCATAGGCTCACTCTTTTGTAGGTGATGCTACTCAAATGTAAAACCTTTTACTGTACCAGAAATTTTAACGAAAAGAGAATATTTCATGCATTAGACGTTACAAGATAATTGATAGATAATACTCATGTAAACTACTTTTCAGTTTGCTATTTCTGAATGAGTTATTATTTAACGTTTAAAAAAACTGCACGTTTTCTTTCTTTAAAAGTTAACGCCAAGTCTTTCTATTTTCTTTGAATTGTTTGAGTAGGAATACTTAACTCGTTTTATGTGTGCCTTGAAAATTCTTATTTCAGACGAGTTAAAACTGCTAGTATATTCAGCGACTTAATGTACTTCGTTCCTTTGTGCTAGGTGGGGTTGCTCTTCGGCAGTCCCATCAAGATTCCCTCCCGCATGGCCTTTGGCTAGGTCGGAGTATCGCACACTTTCAGTAACTTGACTGTTTCAGTAAACTCATTAGGCGCATTATATGACGAATTTCAATATTGATAATAAATTCGTCAAATATGTAAGCTTACATAGTGTATGAAGACCCGCAATTAAGAATATTCAATTATATTTTTCTGGGGCATAACTTATAAGATAATTTTGGAAGAAAGCGAATATTTGTATAAGGAATGCATACTTAGTATTCCTTAAGATTCAAAATGCAACGGAATACAGGCGATCTTCTGTTTCTTGTGCATTTTAATGCAATGGTTGGAAATATGGCACTGAAATATGTACCATGTTCGAATTAATTTGGTTTCTGCATTTTACTAAACGTTTCTATTTTCTAAAAGAAATTCACCCCATTAATTTCTCTTTCTTATCTAAAATTTCGCAGTTGTTTTGTTTTTTTTTTTAAATTTTAACGCAGAACAAAAAGTAAATTTGAAATGAATCTTTGCAAGTTTCTTTTTATTTCTTTCTTTCTTTTTTTTTACGACCATTACTTTATTTTTACAGTCCTTTTTTCACTCTCTTTTTACATGTGCTTGAATTTGATTTTCATCTTCTTCATGCAAATAATTAAATCTGTTTTGGCTGAGGAGTCACGTTTTAAGTTTATAAATAAAAATTGGTAACGTCTTTTTTTTCTTCTTTTCCTCTTGATTTAGCATTGGGAATGATTTCTTTTAAATTAAATGATTTTGTAATTATTTTATTTTGCTTTCTTTAAGGTTGATTTTCATTATCAAAGAATAATTTGGTAGAACTTTTAAGTGAAATAGAAAATTTTAATTCAAATGTTCTAAACTTGTCGATAATTTTCAGAAAAATAACTTTTTTATTTTATTTTGAATTAAATTCATTATGAAGTTTTCAGAAATTTCATCATTTTGCATCTTTTATTTCATCAAACCATTTTACTTTTTCACCTGTGATACCATAAAATATTTCAAATAATGGAAGATTTTCTTTTAAATTATTATTTAGTATTAAATATAATAAATTTATTAAATCAGTATAGATTTTTTTTTTCTGTCAAGGTTTTTCCAATTATCTAAAGTTAAACATGTCTTGTCTGCTGAAATATAAATATTATTATGATATTAATTACTCGACTTCAAAGTGTTTTATAGAAGCAAGAGAAAATATTGACAATTTTCAAGTTTTCAACATCGTGGCAATAAAATAACTTTTCCAGTTGGAGGTGTATGCAGCTAAAATTAATGAATAAATAAAAATTTCATATATATACTTCTTGTGTACACCGCCACTGAACGAGGCAGTGTCGAAAGGATTTGTTGTAGCCGACTGCTGTCTTTAACATAATTCATCCATATTACTGACAAATTCTCAGAACTGGCATTCTCTTCGAAGCGATTGGCCCTAAGCCACACAGATGGCAATCTCTGACCTTCCTCCTCATGTTCCCCTACATTTTCCATCCTGTTTTACGAGCAGCAGGTCAACACTTCGAGAAAACTTTCTCAAAATTCTCTGTGTTCCTACAAACGTGCATCCCATAACAGAAGAAAGGCAAACACTTTTAAACTTTAAATTTTTGGAAACTGTCAATTTTCAACATCGTCTTTCTGTATTTTAAAATTTCCTGGCACTATTAGTACTGAACTTAAGTCATTATTTTCAACTTTTAGATGCTTTCTTAATTCTGAGACTTCTATACATTCATTTAAATAATGGTTAACAGTACCGATTCCTCCACAGATGCTTTTATTTTCCTGTATTCTTCAAATCTTTGGAAATATGAGGGAAATCTCCCATGTTCTGATATAATTTGGATTATCAGTGGATAGTATTTTCTTATTTTTATTTCTGGATTAGGAATAAAGTCATAAGTTATTCTTCCTTTTTTGGACATATACCATCTATCAAAACATTGTAATTTTATTTCTTCTCTTAATTCCTATAATAAGACACTTTCATTTGGGGGCAATTATATCAAAACTCTCTTTCTGTACCGCCAACTTTGCACATTGATCCGCCATTTCATTACCAGATATTCCAATATGAGGAAAATTATAAGGAGATGAATTCAACACTCGGAACAAAAGTTACCTGAAATTGACGACAAGGACCATCAGCATATTGAAAATGTTGCATATGGGCCACCGGCCCCTACTATTAATTAATAATAAAATAATATTTGTTTTTAGCTTCATTCATTCATTTTTATGTGTATAGTTTTTATGACTGGAAAATGAATGAAATTTTGGCCCGTACATTCATTCTTTCTGACATAACCAAACTTCTTTCATCGGTTTCTTTAATTCATTTTTTAGGAATTCTTTTCACCGTGCCATTTGAAATTTGGTTTCATTAGTTTGAGCTATACAGACTATCTTGTATATGGTCGATTATTTACTATTGAGATGCTTTGCACGATATATAGTTTATTGCATGCCTGTGGGGTTGACATTCACCAAAATGATGGCAACTCAAAACTCCGGTATTATTAACATAGGAAACACAGCATTTCTTATTGAATTGAATTGTTATATCCGAAGGTCCTTTATCAAACATTTCCTTTATTCTTCCAACTTGTTCTCGAGTTTCTTTCTTTTTTTTCTCTTGTTCTGTAATTCGTTTATATAAATTGAATTTCTGAACAACCATATGTTTAAAAAAAAACAACTTTGACTTTTTTTAAATATCTATTTTCTTTTTGGTGAGAATATCCAGAAATAATCAAAGACAAAAATAATAAAATAAGCCCGTTAGTCTAATTCAAATCGATAGAAAAATTTTTTTGGAATAAACATTGCAATTAGAGTAGAAACAAGCTGCAATATAAAAAAACAAACAAAGATTACACACAAAATAAAAAAGGTTTGAAGATTAAATTAATAGAAATAAAATTTCAACAATGAAGACACAATCAAAAGTCACCTTCGGGCAAAGATTCAAACTATTGATTTTTTCTGTAAACCAAAAATTTCTTTCCTTTCTTTTTTGTTGATATTTTCTAATTGTCCTCATTCCTATAGAGTCAAATAATATTTCGTTCCCGATATGCTCTTAAACGACCACATTGTGAGTTTTCTGAACGAGAAGTTCATTTTTATACAAAATGAAAAGAGAGATTTTGATCACACAAATCTTTATTGAATATTTCATTTTTAATAAGCACACATTTTTTAAAGCAGTATGCATCTCGCATACTTATTTTAAATGTGTCGACACCAAATTTTTTATACATAGTCTTTTTTTTAATTCTGATAGTGAGAAAAATGAATTTACAGTGACTTGTAATCAAAATTATTTCATTTGTTTTAACATTTAAGTCTTCAAAGGGTGTTTTTTCGTAAATGTAATAGTTAATCTTGTGTTTATTATTCATTATTTGGTATAAAGGAATCCATTATTTGATATGAAGGAATGAGACTTATAGAAAGTTTCTAAATGTTTTAATTTTACTTTTAATCCCCATACATCTATAAATACATTGAAAGAATTTTATATTAACACAAATGCATATAATATGGTGAAAGTTATTATATAAGCCTTTAGCAACCAAGTACTTTAGACATTCAATTTTAAAATTTTAAGTCATAAAAAGTCCAATAGAAGTTTCCAGTCTTATTGTTTCCATTTTGCTTGTAGTGCAATGTTTTTCGTTGAATTATTTCGTTTTCAAAAAGTAGTTTAAATGGTAGTTGGTATAGTAGTTCTTTTTAAATAAACTGAATACACTATTTCGACACTAGAGCGATGGGGAAGAGAACAGCCATTTTGCTATGTAATGTCATTGTCACGCTTCTTTTTTTCCAAACTTCTGTCATGTCCGGAGGCGAAGAACCTTCAGTTCAGAACCTTCACTCCACCTACTCTTCCGTACATCGAGGATGAGAATATAATTATTATTACTGCTATTGTTCTTAAAATCTGTGCATAAGTCTATTTTTATTAAAGGAAGCTGATAACATACCCTATGATACATGACTTTACGACTGCTTTCTATAACATTTATCTTAGACTTTAAAATTCACACTATGCATCTTCCGAAATCTTAACACCGGTGTATTAATTAAAACTTCTTTCTTTTTGTTGAGGTGTGATACAGAACTGTCAACAAGCACATAGCTCCATCCATTTCCACATGGTAGAAATAATTGTCAGTTTTGGTATTTTCAGTTTCGAAAATAATTAAGAAAAATTACAAATTACGAATAATAAGAAAATCTAGCAGCGTCATCGTATTTGCTGCAAATACATACACCATCTGATTGTTTGAATGAAGGGAAAAAATCAATTTTTCATTTGTTTATGAATGTTTGTTTTATTGATCTTTCCGTGATTCTTTGATCTTAATGATTACTTTAAACATTTGTTCACAATTTTTTCATTATATTTGGTTCTTAATTTTCTGGATGATTATTCCTTTCATCATTATTTCGGAATTTCTTTATATATTGTTTTTTACCTTTGAGATTTTTAAAATGTTATATTTAGAATATGCTTTGATATTGTATGTGGGGATTTAGATGATTTGAATCTTCATTTCTTGGAAGCGAAACACAAATGCGAAATAAGGGGTCCAATTTAAATTCGTATTTCTTTCCTGTAAATATTTTTTATGTAGTTTTATGACGAGATGATAATAAAAATAGCTACTATTGTTTGGATAAGCCCACATTTCTATCTATAAAATAGGCGGATTTATGTTTATTTCTAAATTTAGATGGAAACATTTATTGACGAAATGTAAATTTATAAAATACAGAAGAAAAAAACCCTGTTAATTTGCAAATATTTGCCTCGTAATTCATCTTGCAGTCATCGTGACTTGAAAGAAAATTGCTAATCACACATATTTCGAACGATAAAAAGTCCATTCTTTGCGCTGAATAGGGAATATTGATGTATTTATTCAATTAGTTTTGAGTACGTATCTGTAGTATATGAGGAAATGCCTTTGGCAGTACTTCCATATGTATAGCTGCAATTAGATGGTGCCCCTCTCACCAAACATTAGTTGCAAGATGATATTGAATGTGGAATTCCCTTTCAGGGGGATTGGTTTTTAAGTAATTTCCTCCTAGATCACCTGACTTGACGCCTTTTGACTTTATTTACGAAGTCTCTTTTGTTCTTCTAACATACTTCATGTAGACTTAGCAGATCTTTTCAGTCGAATTCAAGAAATTTGACTTGCTGTCACAAACAATGAAATTTATCGCGTGTTAGAAGAATGCAGCTTGGTATAGGGGTCGAAGGTATTAATTTTCAAACAGTTTTGTAGACGTTTCGGTGAATATATTATATGATCATTTTTTTAAATTCAATAAGAATTATTGAATTCATTATTATTTTCTGATTTCGTCATTTTAATAATTATTTTAATAACTATTACTATGTGTAATTTATCCCTGAAATGAATAATGAAAGAGCAATTCAAGTATGAAAAGGTGATCTAAATCAATAAAGTTTGCCATTTTATATCTCAGCAAATTTCGCAGATAGAAGTATACATTTTATGTGCTTATAGAATAGCGTAAAGGAAATATTTTATTAATTGACATTTTTAAATTTACTGATGTTCATTATTTTCTAATATTTCACTAATTTTTTTATAAGAATTGTAAAAGAAGAATTATTTTTTTAACTTTTAACTATCAACCTTTACAGAAGCCAAAGTATTTTCACAGAATTACTTGCCTTATTTAATGAAATTGTAAGAATAAGTCTAATTGTAATAGTTTAAGTGAAAAAACGCTAGTCCTACTTTTTTGGATGCACGGTATTTTTTGTAATTATTAATTCAATTGAAAGGAATAATTTAAAGTGAACAGCTTTTTTTTTCGGTAACGCTTATTTAACTATGGACTTTCGGTTTTTATTTTTCCTTTTTTGTGTGACTATTTTTTAAATATTCATTTTGTGGTTCCTCTCTGTGGCTAAGTGATTTCTATTTTATTTCTGTAATTTTTATATATTTACAATTGTATGTTGACCCATGTTGAGCGATGCTTTTTAAACAATTATTTTTTATTACTTCTGCTATCTTGTTGCAGTTTTTGAGAAGTAATTTTACAATAAATTGCTCTTTCAAATTTCCATGAGTTTTTAAATATTTGTATTTCGTATTGTTTGAACTGGCATAAAAATATTTTAAATGTTTTCTTTTTTTCTGTTCCTCTCATTTTGGCTTATAATTTGAAACTGCTCATTTCATTTGACTCGTGTTTTTATTCTAATTAATTTTACATGACTCTTTTGAGTAATAAGCTTATTGTTATTAAATCTTGAACTGATATGCTAAGCTATGCTTGAATTGATATGCTAAATTAGTTTCCTTAAAATTTCATTGCTGTGCATAGATTTGATATAATCAGAATTTGCTTATTAATTACTTTCAGTTTTTTGTGCCTTTTTTAGTCTAAATTTTAACGAATAGTCAAATAAAGGATTTCTTTTAAACTAATATGGGGCATGTATGACATTATACAGCTTAATTGAATATCACACAATGGAACTAGAGATGGTGATATCAGTTCACCTTTCTATAATAACACTTCAATAATTCGATGTTGATGGGATCAAAATAAAAATTTGAGAATCGAATTAGGAAAAATTGGCTTAAAATGATTATAGCAATAGAAAACGAAACTTTTTTATTAAAAATATGAGGAAAGATTTATTTTTAATACTCTACATATTTAGAAAATGATAATAATAGATAAACAATAGGAAAGTTTTATAAATAAAGTGATTATGATTATAAAGTTTTTTAATAATTTTAAAAGTGATTATTTCGGTTAATAAGCCAATCGTGTAAGAAATATAGCAAAATCGTTTTAAAAGTTTCTATAGCAATTATACAATAAAACTTCAAAAAATCAACACTACAATTCACATCTCACGTGTTGAATTTTTTAAAAATTTCCTTGTACGGGTTGATAAGTACTCCAGTAAATTATTTGCGTATGATTTCTGAAAATACAAGTATCAGGTTGGCCTAAATAATTTTTTTTGAAATTTTCAGTTCGAATTCTAGGTGATATTTCATCAAAATGTATATAAAATATAAAATGTAGGATATTTTTTTATATAAATCTATATACAAAAAAGTTAAGCGATCAGAGAAAATATTCGTACTATCTAAATTCCTCTATCGAAACTTTCTGGTTTCTTACTGATACCGTATAATTTAATTTCATAGTTTAAGAAACTATTCTTTTGTGAGAATGGAGCAGCTTCCTTTCTTATTATTTATTTAATTTTTACTTGTATTAAAGTTATTCTTCTGATAATCGTGACTTATGTCTGTATGTCAATCATCATCTAGATAAATAATTTCTGAAGGAATCATTCTTTATTATATCTATTGATTCTTAAGGAGGAAAAAAAACGACATCTGAAGAGCTGTGTTTGCGCAATTATTGTTCTTAAATAGGTATTTTTACTGCACATTTGGTTATACTGTTGTTTTGCAAATTGAGGAAAAATAAATTGCTCCCATCATTTTATAATGATTTTACAGTTGTTTCTGGCCTTGTTGGATATTTCAACATGTGTTTTTATATCGATCAAAATTGTTTTATTGTGAGCTGTTTCAAAGCGTAATAAAATAGACTCAATTGTAGAAACAATGGAAAAATTTCCAATGCAAGCATTAAAGAAATACGAATTTAACAAACTGTATTATCTTACTACAGGGTAAAGGTATTTAATCGCGATAACATTATTTGTTCCTTTAATTTTACATACTTTCAGAGGGGATTAAACGGCAAAATCTGATAATTTCTAAACCACACGAAGTGTTTCTATCCAATCATGTTATTTATTTTGAAGGCTAATTTAAAATTTAGATTTATTAATCACAATTTTGAAAAGTTTAACCATACCATAAATGGTATTTTTCTAATGTCAAAATTATAAATGTGAATTTTACCATTTATGAATTTAATGAAGTATTTGCATCTTTTAACATATTTTATATTCACAATTGTGTTAGATTGTAAGATTAAAAAACACAACTTTACTTTCAAACCGTTTTCTTCCCCTTCTTATTTAAACATTAAAAAAAAACTTTCGATAATTTTTTTAACGGATTTTCTTAACTCGAAGCAAGAAGAAGAAGGAAAAAAAAAAAAAAAGTCCGAAATGTTTAATTCTTAACTTGTTTCGATATTATTTAGTTTTCGAATTATATTCGTTTGGTGATTTTCTTGCAAAACAAATTTTTTATATTATTTATTTAAATACTTTGCACAAATACTGCAATTTGAGTTAGAGTTTAAAATCTATAAGATTTGAAACGTAGCAAAAGTCATTACCTGAAAGAATTGGAGTCTGTTTAGAAGCAAGCTTTTAAACTTGTTAAACTGAAATCTCACTTGAAATACTATCTTTCATAATAATACAAAAAATGTAGAAGAGGAATGACAGAGAAAGATAAACTAGCTAAAATAAAAATATGAAAAAATCAAAACTTCTGCCGTATTATGTCTTGTCCTGCATCTTTTCTCTTTGATGATTGTAACAATTTATCGGAGAAACAGAATTGCTTAATTAACTGCTTATTCTACAGTAAAATTAACTTTCTTATTTATTATACTTATGTTTTTGTTTAATACTAACGACTTATCAAACAACGAATGTAACTTTCAACATGAATACAATTTTCTATTTAAGTTATTGTTTTTATGCCTATTTCTTACTTTGTTGTAAGGATTGATACCGAAGGATTTGTTGCTGTAACAGCTTGTTATACAGTATATTTTATTGTAGTCTTAGAGGTTTTTTTTATACGACACGCTGAAATTTAAGCAACTTTCTTGTGTTTTCGCTTGCGATATTCTTTGTACCTGGTCATTTTACTTCTGATAATTCTTTATGTCACTCATATATTTTTTTTTCTCCTTTTATCATTTATGGTTTGCATGTAGTGTCTTGGAAGCAAACAAAATGTCAAAATCAAACTAAATATAACAACTTATTAAAATAGTTGATGTTTTGAAAGACTTGTGATAAAACACTGAGAAAATGACGCTTTCAACCATTTCAGTTGTGGTGAAGAATTACTCAATCTCCCAGCAATCTTTGGCATCGGCTTCTTCCTTTAAATGCATCAATTGCATTGATGATAACAAAGGCTTGTTACAACTACATTCACGTATCTAACAACGGACAAATGCTATTAAGTATCTTGTAAAATTTTAACTCCAAAGGGCAATAAACTTGTCTTGAAAATACCGAAATATTTTATTTGACTCTTTAGTCGGGAGTAAGATATATCAGGAAATCTTTTCAAAGTGTTAATGACTCATCTTGCTTCTTTCCGAAAAGCTCTAACAGTACAGACTCTTAGTTATTTTATGGTACTTAATTCTTTCTTTATTTGTTGAATTGAACATAAAAGGCCTTAGCCTGGCACAGTGATAATCTGCTTTAGGTCATTATTTTTTGAATCACCCTCATGGACGAATTCTTTTTCTCTCATCTCTTCATTTCTTTTCATGGCACGTTTCCCTGAATTACGAGATGTAATCCTGCCAGATTAAGTGACAGATCTCTACGGATTGTGAAATAATCGAGGAGTATTTTATTTGTTGAACTGAGCTAAATACACTTCCTTCCGTAAAATTTGCAGAGATACAATGTATTTTGTTAATAATTGTTGTTTCTTTTATCTTATTCCACTTAATCATTAGTCTCAATGGAAAGATTTTAAACCATAGTTGAATCGGTGGTAAGAAAATTCGATGCAGGGCTCACAAGATTTGTGTATGAGAGAGAGAGAGAATTTATATAAAAAGAAGTTACTGCTTTTAATGTATTTGTAAATTTGACGAGTAATCAAATGTTTTGATATTAATTGCTGTTCTTTTTGTCTTGTTAAATTTTATTGCCAGCTTTCATGGAAAGGTTTTAAAAGGTAAACAAAGGAAAAAATGAGCTTGAAAAAATTATTTTAGTTTGTGTGTGTCTGAGGAAGAAGGCTTATTTTATAAGAGTTATGATACGTGAATTTTCCAATATTTATACTGAATTGAAATGTTTTCTGTTTTATGTGATTTTCAAATGACTGAAAATTGTGTTTTACATTATTGGCATTGATTCATTAGTTTATCATATACAAGGTGACCCAAGGGGTGTGTAGATACCTCCTGTGCAAAAACTATAGGTTGGATCACAACTAAATTTTGTATATATACTCTTTTATATATACAGTTTTGATTTCAGAAGAAAAAACAGGTTTATATTTTGTTACGAGGGAATGAGGAGATTATTAAATTGATTGTTATCTTAGCTGAAATTCCTTCATTTATCTGCATTCAAGTTGGTCCAATTCTAATTTCTTCAAAATGCAGAATCATTCGCCGACGACACAAAACCTTTACCTATCCAAATGCCTTGAACGCGGTAGAAGCATTCTTATTTATCTGTTGAAAGAGTTTGAAAAGTAATGACTCTCTGTCTGGTCTTTTACGTGATTGCCAAAACAACTGAAATCGTTGTTTCAAAAAAAGTGTGTTTCGAATACTTTCTTATAAGAGCAGAGACATTTCAAATGCAATGCAAATTTCTAACGCTATTTTCCAGCTTATTACGAAAATTGAAATCGAAATTGTTTACTCAGGACAGTAAAAATGTGTAATTTTTGCATCTATTTAATTTAAATTATCCTGTAAATCTTTATGGTTAGATTTCTTAGACTTTTTATTATTTTAATGACGGTTAATTTATATTTTTTCTTATTTCTGTAAGAGAATTATCATTAAAATATCAGATCTTCAAAAATGAATCATTTTTACTTTCGTGAAAACAAAGAATACTTTAATTTACTTTATCTTTAAATGTTACAATCACTGAAATTTGTTGAAAATAATGAAATATTTTGCTCCATATCTGTATTTCAACGCGCTTAAACTTCTTTCAGGATTCACCAAATTTATCATCATTGCATTTCCTCGCATCTTGAATCTATCATAATCATTTCTCATCAAATTGTTTTACCTACAAGCACGTATATCTAATAAAACACATTCGCAAAAAATCTAATGAATTATTAGATTCTGATGAACTGTTGCATAATCTAAACTAAGGAAAGAAATGTCTGTTTGATTCGTGGTGAAATCTTTTGAACCGAATGTGTATGTGTGTGTGATTTGGTAGGTGATTCGCGTCGTTTTCTTATTCTACACTTAAACATGATAAAAATTGCATTTAATGTCTATAATTATTACCTATTCTGTATATTAGTTCAATTTACAATCCATATATAATTTATAATCATATAATATTTGCCTTCCAATTTCTTGTCAATTTTACACTACTATACGTAATATTTTTTGTAATTACTAGAAATACAACAACCACGTTTAACCATTAATGTTGACAATTTATATTATATAATATTTGAGAGAATAAGCAGATCAGTATTTTTCAAATAAGAATAAAGTAACATTGCCGAGACATGAATCGTCAGTGATTTCACCTCTCGACTTGTGATATTGTTTTTCGTCTATTTTCTTTCTTTCTCTTTAAATCTTGCAAGTTCTGATTTCAATTCAATGAAGAACAAAAAATAAGATGTGAAATTTTCTGTAGTTTTATTTGAAAGAAATAATTGAAACTCTTCCTTTTTTTCCTTGTTAAACCAGCCGTTTCATCGTATGCTAATAAGACTAGCCATTAACCTCCAAACTCAAGTATTCCTTCTATATCCGGCAGAATCAAAGTAAAACGGACTTTTAATTAGATTCTTATTTTGTTATCGACCATGCTCTCTTTTGATCAATTACAAGAGAGACAAATATATCATTCTTTTGTTCTATATTCAATGCACCGTAACTAATTGTAATTCATTGCCACAATCGAATAGTTTAAATAATTTTAAAATTAATGGATTCAAGCGTTGTTTATTTTCGGCGTTTTAGTCCTTCTTCATCATTACTGTATTATTATATAGAAATTTTATACTCTAAGTGTAGATGGCGCAGTTTAGCCAAATATGGCTCTTGCGCCGAACCCCCCCTCCCCCCCCAATAAAAAAACTAAGCGTAGAATTTTATTTAGAAGAATAAAACGTTTTATTCAAGTTCTGAGATGTTTACCAGGGGAGGGAGGCGTTGACAACAAACACATCTTGAACATTGATATTATTATGCTTTTTTGCAGTTTTCCTATGAAAATATTTTTTATTTTTCCATTTGTGTTTTGCCAATCAAGTGATATTTCAAGATTAAAAATCAAGGGTGGGAGAGAGGGGAGTTATTTCCAGAAAGTTTTTTATGTAACCATTTGAACCTATATAGCATATTTATTTAATATATATACGAGTAAAAATATTTTCATGGGACAACGCATAACAAATTAATCGAAACAGTGATTTTGGCCATGACAAATGCCAATGCAATTTTCATTTTAAAAGCACAATAAATTGACTTGTTCGGTTGTTTGTGGCCTACGCAAACGTTTCTGATAATTTTAATGCGCCACCGTACATAGCAACCGTGAAATGACTTTTCTGGAATCTTTTTAGGCTTAACCTTCTAGCAGACACATTCTTTGTTAAAATTAATGTTCAAAGCGAATGAAATAAATACACTGTTCTTTTTTGCTGTAGAACTGACATGCTCCTGAAAGAATCTGCTTCTTGAGAGTCATTTCCGGCAGCTGTTGTGGAAATAATATTTTATCTTCCTTTTTTTATTGTTGAACTGCAAATAAGGATTTTGACGCTATTAGTCATTACTTAACTATCTGAATAACCTTGAAAAATTCTCATATCTGCAGCTAAAACGAATGAACAAAATTAAAACCACATTTCCTATACAGACTGTGGAAGGCGCAGGAGAATAAATTCCACAGAAAAAAAATATAGTATTAAAAGTTACCGCTAGGAGAAATACTAGCTTTGCTGTACTGTATGAATGAGGAAATTTACATATTAGGAAGTACTATGTAAAACTCCTAGTACATGTATGACAGCAGCGTCATTCATTTCTTTTAAAAAGCGATGAGCAAACGACCTATTAGCAGTTCATTCTTGACTATCGATGTGTTCTTAACTGTTGTTTGTGATTGATTGTTCTTAATATGGTCCTATCTTACCTCAGCGCGCTTTCCTGGTAAAATTGTTTTACACTAGACAGTGTAATGCCGTGGCTGCTCTTAAGCAAACCTGCATATCTTGAAACAGAATACAAGACTTGCAGTTATGAACATCGAAACACAGCAGTGGAGAACGTCTTACAGCGTATGCAATAGCTTGTACACAGGGAAGGTCAAAATATTGAAAATGTTGCATGGCGTTCTGGGGACCTTAATATTTATGAATAAAATATTATTTTTTGTGAATTTCATAAATTTATTCCTAACTGTACTCCAACAGCACCAGTGTTTCCCCTATCCACAACTTTTGGTACTATTTTTTTTTTCTGCGGAAATCATTTTCTACTGTTTTTCACAGTCTGTATATGAAATGAGATTTCATTTCGTTCATTCGTTTTAGCTGCAGATACCACCAAACAAGTTATTTTATGACCACCCAGTATATTGTTACAAATCTGTAATTTTGCTACCCGGCACGAATAGTGTCATCGTGGGAAAAACCGTAGTAAGATCTGTCCTGTGCGTGCTGAGCGGGTGCCGCGTCAATGACCTCAGATCTTGGCGACCATTTTGCGAGTTTGGCGACTAAATGGATAATGCTGGAAAGTTTGAGAACTTTCACGATCCATCCACTAAGAACCGAGATACACCCAGTTACGCCCGGATTGGTCTGGGAGATTCTAGCCCCGCCTCCTGGAACTATAAAAGACGGGCAATCTTGTTTCTGATTGGTCGCAGCTTAATACTATATATACCAGCTGAGTAACAACAGTTCAGGTCAGTCTAGTGGAAGCAAGGGACAAATCAACATCGCTAAGTTGGAGGTAGCCCATCTCGAGCGGGTACTCTGTCAATCGTAGTCATCTTTGCTACAGGTAAGTCGTGTGTGAGAGTAGTCGGAGTCGCCGACAAGTAACAGATTTTGGAGGATTAGACAGCAAGCAAGCTGCTGAACTAGCGATTAAATGCGCTGCGTCATTACGATTGATTGGCGGTATTTGTAGAAAAAATTTTTGTAACAATATAAATGTTTGCTTTAATTGAACAGCGTAATTTATTATTTGTCCAAATTGGACAGTTTGTATAATGTTAACGTTTTTTTTTTTTTTCGCATTTAAGGGAGAAACCTAAAATCAAAGTCATTAAATTAATTGCAATTGTCTTTCGCAAAAATATCTTGAAACTGCTAATCAACAGAAGTAAAATGGGATATGCACATTCTTTCATCAGTTTGTTAATTATTTTTTACAGTTACAATTTCGTTTACTTCTTCAAAGGTAAAAAATTAACTAAATGCATAATAATATCTATAAAAAGTGTAGAAACTGAAGTTAATGTTTAAAATTGGAAAGTTATGAATTGAAATTGAGATGAAACTGTAGAATTAATTTTAAAAATCCCCCTTCTTAAAAATCGGCAGCAACTAGTTACTAGATATTATTCTACGTTTCAGGACAAATGTAATAAGAGAAATAAGGGAGAGGTAAGTTTCTTCTCGTAAATGTGATTGAAATATTGAAAACTAGTTCAGATTTGATCGAAAAGAATATTTATTTGCCGAAGAATAGCAAAATGTGCGACACTTTTGGAATAACCCGCTTTGTTCATTATGTTGTTCATGAAATAACAAAAGAAATAAACAATTTGCATTTAATTTCTTCTTGGTATATAAAATTTGTGAACTAAGATGTCATTATAGTTGCGTTTTTCTTTTCAAAATTATTTTTATGTATCATTTTAATGCAGAAAAAAAAAGGTAAGGTATCTGAAGATGTCCGATTTTAATCTTATAATCTGAATATTTGAATCAATTATTGCCAGATCCTATATTCAGAAAAATTCCTCTCGGCAAGCCAGAAATGAAGTTATTTTAAATTCTTTTGATTCAGATACACAATGAAAAGAAAATTTCACCCTTTCCGCTATTTCTACTTTTAATTTCATATGGAAATGAAAGAAGAGGTAACTGAGTTAACCAAGTTAGGGTTAAAACACAATAGAAGCTGGACGCTATGTCTAAGATAAAGAAAATAATTTTTTAACATATGTCGGTTGAACATGAGCAAATTTTGAAAAAATTATTTTGAAATTGGAAATAAGAATCTAAAAAAAATGATTTGAGCTTAGTAACTAAAACCTTTTTAATTTTTTTACATTAAAAAATCCACCAAGTTGTTAGAATAATAAATAAAGAAGACCAATCAACGAATGAATGCACTCTACCATGCTTGGCATGCTTTCAAGCAGCATCTATCTTCGAAATTCTTTCAATTTTAAAATAGAAAACATTTATTGAAATGATAGTTTTAGTGATTGAAAAAAAATTATTTGGGAATTAGTTTATTTAGTATTTAAAAGAAAAAATAGCTTTAAATTAAAGATATAACTATCAAAGGAATACAATTTTGAGCTGGGCATCTAAAAGCTACATATTTATTTGCTTATACCTGTATAATTCATTGAAAGAGTGTTTATAAGATAAATTCTGGTAAATTTTTTGGATAATGAACAATAACAAACAATAAGGAAATGAATCTGCCTTTTCAGAGTCAGATGGAAATGAAGGAGGGAAAAAACAGATGAACTTTCAACATTTATTTACTATAGAGATACAATTATTAAAATTTCCCTTTGAATTTCATTTAAATGACGTCTAGAAACATAATTCTTAAGCAAAGACTGAAATAATAATAGTGAATTATATTCATAGAACCAAAACATATGCGTAAAATGTGCTAAACATTTTCTTTCAATCTTAACAAATAGAGTTTATTATCTCGTTTACAGTCGCATTGCTTTTAAAAGAATCCGCAATAACGTCTGATTTGATGAAGATATATTTTGATATTGCAATGTGGAAATACCTGAGTGAGAAATTTTTGTAAGGATCCACTTCCATGCAAAAATGCGAATGATTTGTAACCTGAAAACAAGGAATAAAAACTATTCCTTACAGGAAAAAGCATAAACATTTTTATATTTTCTTCAGGAAACTTTAGTTGCGAGTGTTTGTTATAGAAGTAAGGCTTGGCGATTGCATGCGTGTCATAGATTCTGCATTTCTCTTTCATACATTTATTTCTCATTTCATTTATAAAAAACTTATTTTTCAAGGTTTTAGATGTACAAGAAAAATAGCGTGTTTACACGTGGCGCCATCTATGAAATAAGTATAGAAGAAACTAGCATGAATGCAAAATGATGACAGCATTTAATATACTGATTAGTACAAGAACATTATATATTTTCGAATTCTATTAACACGAAAAATAAATTAAAAGAATAAAACTTGAGGAAATTTCAACATTTGAAATTCTTGGATTGCTTTTAATTTTTTAACCAAAGTTGTTTACTTTTAACCTTGTAATTCTGAATAAATATAACTATTTCCGTACCTGATAGACAAAAAATTTTTTATAATATTTTATTTTATTTTCGAGTAAACTTAATTTTCTTTCTTTGAAACTACGCTGATTTTCATTAAAAAAATATTTCCATTAATTAAAAAAAATAAATTTTTACATTGATTGCCCCGAAGCTTTGTTGTTCTAATTCAATGAAACATGTTCGTTTCATTCTTATGAATTGAGGCATAGTGGTGAAAACTATTTTAAAACTTTACTTTTTAAGTATTTTTATTCCTGTTTTATTTTTCATAAAAATTAACAAAAAATATTGTTTAAATCTTACCCTATTTTATCTCTATGATAGATTATTTGAATAGTTTCTCCCAAGCTACATTAGGATATATTTATCGCGAGAAATTCAAAACAAGAAGATCCAATCGAAATAATGGCTACATTATGGCTACCTAAACAATAACATTACCACCTTTGTAATAGTCAACTGCCAGGATGTTTGTGGACGAGTAGGTAGCTCCGATTTCACTCCAAATGTACTTTGTATTTACAGATGTACAAATGTACGGATGATATATTATACGTGAAGTACAAATATGTACGTGAAGTATAATTTTCCATTACTGATTTGTTCCTGACAAGATCCCGACACTATTCATATAGCTTCGTGTTTGAAATATTTCATGGAAAACGCATCTAACTGGTTTATGAGTAAACAGAAGAATAAAGTCTAATCACTACTTAATCACCATTTGGCGTTGTGTTCAGGTGACCCTTCTTGTTTGTACGCCTTATACCAATATGACCGCAGTTATCTGAAGGTTTAACTTGGAAATAATCTATATATAATAAATCTCATTTGTAGTAATTTGAATTGTTCCAGTTTCATAAAATCTTTCCCACGACTGTAAAGTAACGCTTTTTCCATTTCTTAACAATATCTCTAATTTGGACAGCCTCGCCCTAATTTAGCTTCTATAATTCCATGGATAAAATCGTGTACATATTCTTTAATTCATACTATTTGCTATATCAAGATATAGTCATGTAAATAATGCATGCATAATATTTTTTAAACATTGCCCTTCTTCACGCATTACTCTCTTTTAAGTCTTAAATGTCTGTCAAAATGTTTCCATTTTCTTCACTTAACCTATTAATTATGTCAGTTTCTTTTGATCCCTCACAATTTATTTTTGTGTGTAAAAATTAGGATTTTATGCTTATCTCTTAATTTATGGACATCGGCTCATTATCTAATAATTTAGAATAGATCGTCCAGAGTAAGCAAATGCAACGTGAAAGAAATAATCTGTTGCAGGCCAATTATTTTCAGTGAACAGACAGTTTTCCAATTAAATGATAACATGCATGTCTGAACAGTAATTACGCCGAATTCATAAGGGATAATTGTTTAATAATAGATTGAGGCCAGACTTAATAGCAAGGGATCAATTTTACCGTTATTGGTTCTTAAATGGGTTTGTATTGATATTTTCCGTTCTTCGATGTAGTCTTAAAATTTGATGCATAATAGTGAGCCATAATAACAACTCATACTTATTAATACATACATAATTTTCATCCAGTAAAGGTTCGATTTAACGGCAAAGTGAGTGAGATAATATCTTCTAGATTAGACTCGGAATCCTTTGTAGAATTGTCTACAAAGAGATGTTATATTAGTATCCTTTGCCATCTATTCAGAATTTCTCCTTTGTTAAGGGAATTGTATTGAAATTACGAGAGATTCCGATCTCAAACAATTATCATTGTATTATTATAATTATCATTGTATCAAGTATTACATCGGCATTAACTATCTTTGTATTTTCATCACTGGTTTTTATTTTCGTCCGCATCAAAAGTCCAAAATCTTGAAATACATTTCCATACATTTTCATTCGACTGACATGGATTCAGCTCTAAATGTGCGTTGAAAAAAAATTGAACGCGTTGACCAGAATAATAAGTTAATTATGAATTCTTAATAGCCAGAAGCTATTCAAAATTTCTGTAACTGTTTTAAACATGACAAAGAATAAGCTAATAATTATTATTGCATGTACAATTATTTACTACAACATTCAAATATATATTTCTTTACCTATGCATTTTTTATCAAGCCATTCATCGTTATCTGCATCGTATTATCAAAAAGGCAAAGTAGGCAATTGCCTAGGGAGTCTCACAATTCAGAAGAGCCTCGAGTTTTTAAAGTATTTTCAAAGTAATGTAATTTTGTGCTTTCATTTGATTTGCAAGATTCAAGCACATGAATGCATACAAATTAAAATTCAGTAACCTTTAGATTTCAGAACATTGTACTTGGGAATTTTTTTAACGTTTTGAAATTCGACTGCAGATTTAGTCCAATTTTTCTTGCAGTTAATTGATTGAATCCAGGAAAACTTTACATTTGAGTATTTAAAATGTATTAAAAGGGTTTTATAATATTTTTGACTGTCTGTTTAAAATTACTTTTGCATTTAACTTAAAATTGTTTTTACATATATGTAGAATCAAATGTTTCGTTACTTTTCTTTGTTGCATAATTGGTTATTTTAAAACTTTTTAAACAGATTTTATACAGATTCTCTTTCTCACATATTGTAACGAATCAATCGGTTCTGTAATTGTTTTTACTTCGGAAGTAATATTAAAAATGGTCACAGGTAAAATTCAGTTGCTTAACTAATATAAATATTTGTGGAATAATAGAATATTTATGCATATTGTTTTCGGCGTATAGAATTATTTTGATAGCTAAAGTTAGTCGGCCGTTCAAGAATTTTTCTTGTTTATAAACACTTTTATAGACAACTGAAATTTAATAACTCTCTCTTTTTCAAGATCTTTGCTTGCACTTGAGAGAAAATGGTTAAGACGAGGACAAAATTTCCTAAAAGAATCAGTTTACCTGACATCGTATGACAGAAAATTCTAAAATTGCTGCTTTATGAAACTAGTCAATTTAATCCGAATATAATGAATAACTTGACTGTTAAGTCTTAAAAAAAGAATAAAGTTGCTGCAGATGGATTCTGAAGCAAATACAAAGATTAAAAGGGTGAAAAAAAAACGAATAATAGCATGAAAAATTAACCACGTTGAGTTAGATATGTGCTGCTGTGAGAAACCGACATCCGTTAGCCAGGTAGGGAGGGGGGTTAATCTGCAGAAAAATAGAAGCAAAATGCTTCAATCATGAGAAATAGCTTGAAGGGGAAGTTGGTAGCATTTCCGAAAATATCGAGCGTATTTGATCGATGGCTTATTTTTCATCTTTCTTTAAGATAGGAGTGTAGTCTGAAATAAACATGCATAAGAATTAGATACCTAATTAATCTAATTTCCTACAAATATCCATTGCTATGATCGAATACATTTCACTTCCGATATAGATTTTACAATATAACAATATGTTATTGATTTGAATTGTTTCTCTTTTATTTTCGCATTCAGTCTAACTTAGAGATGCTTTGCTTTTTTTAAAAATATTCTTCACTCGTTTGCCATGTCAATAATTTCAAATATGTGGGTGTATGGGGGGGGATTAAATTGTTCATTGTTCGATTCTTTCAAATTATGTAATTTGATTAGTTAATTTAGAGAGTAACCTTCTGTTAATGTGATTTCGCTTTCTTCAAAATGGTTAGGTGATTGTAATTGCCAATGAAAATATTTCATCGGTCAAATCTGAATGTCAATATATATTTCGGGGAGAAAGCAGATTGAAGGAATTCCGTTCTGTATTAAATCGTTTGTATCTTGTTTATTTCTTTAGTTCGGTTCTATAGTTATCGCACAGTAAATGCCAATTATTGATTTAAAATAATTACGTAAAATTTCATTTAAGTTTGGTTTTGATTAATTTATAATGGGCGCATGTAAGAAGAAATATCTGTCAGAGCTAGGAATCATAGATGTGCTAGTTATTTTTTTTTGTTGTTGTTGTTGAAAATAGACCACAATAGAAAAATCGATTTCAACGCCCTTCAGAAATAACCTTTTCGACCTTCATTAGCTAATGAAGACAAAGAAATTTCTTTTACATTCTGAAAAAAATAAATCTGTTGTAAAAATACTCTGAAACGTCATTAAAAGTTTTGTTTTAAATATTCTGATCATTTGGTGATAAATTAAGATATTTTGTATGTTGTCATTTAAAACTTTCTACTCTTTTAAAAAGAGCGGTATAAAACTTATGCGCTTATTGGGTATGATATTTGATTTTGAATACCATTTTTCATTGGTTACTTGGTAACTGAGACCTTGAAATGTACCACGTTCATTGTTTGTGAATTGTGGAAAGGGTTTCGGCTCTCTTGTAATTACTCTAATTTATGATCCGTTATGTAGTAAACATAGTGTAACTTGAAAGCATTTTCAGTCAGCTTATCTAATTTTCCATAGGACTTGAATTATTTTATGCACACTTGCTTCTTTAGTTCTGCTAAATATTTTTATTTAGCTTCACTTATTTCACGCTTGTAAAGATGGATTTGATCACGCATTTCTTGATATGCTGGAGGATTAAGGTTTTGTCTAATTGTGTATTCCCATTGAAGAAACCCTATTTTAAAATTTTCAGAACTTAATTATCAGTTAGTCATAAATTAAGCTTATACGATGTATCAAAGGAGGCATCTTATATTGAATTTCTATCAATACGCCTCAAGCTTAATAATTTAGTAGAGTCATAGTAGTAGAAAAAGAGTTAATAAATAATTAGTATAGTAGAAAATAATTGTTTTAGATGTTTCGTACAATAATAAAAGTGTTAAAATTTTTTTAATTAAATTTATTCTTTGCTATTCTGATATATGGTTTATAATTAAAAAATATTTATATATGATAATCGTAACGTACTACAGAAAATAAGATTTCTCAGAAATTTTCATTGTGTGCCTTTCATAAGAATGACGCATTTGCTTAAATATCTTCATTAGCAACATATCTACATTTGCCATAAAAATATGAGTATAACGGAATTTGTAACCACTATTCATTTATAACGCATGACATAAAGATAGTACAAGAGGTATTATACCATCTTTAAATTTAAGTTCGCAAAATTAGGAAGTACCTTTCTTTATTAATATTCACTGCAAGACCTGTTAACCCTGAACTGGGGACGTGCGGTTTGTGAGACCTCTAGCGATGGATTTTCGGTCCCCCCCCATTCTATTTTTTGCTCAATTGAATGGATTGACCCCGTAGCTTCCTGTTTTGCGACCTTCAATACACGTGCACTATTTCAACCGATTTCAGCGGATGGTTTTTAAAATAATTCAGTTATTTCTTTGAGCGCTGTCTATAAGACCGTACCTCCCTGTTAGTGTCCCAGTGATAAACAAGGCTAAGCAGATGGCGCTAAAACTTGGACCCCGAAATATCATCCAATTTGCTGATCCTATTATGAAGCAGTGCTCCAGACACTTTTAAATGAAGCAGAAAGTGATTTTAGTGATAAGGATAATTGTACAGAAGAGTTTTTCGATGAAAGTTCGTATTCAACTGATTCTGATATGTATGTTCAAACATAATTAATTTTTCTAGTGATAATGTATTTTGAAAAATTTATAAAATATGTACACAGAATTTATAGGTTGATTTTTATACTAGTTCTTAACCTGTATGTTTAAAATGCCGTAGAAAACCGTGCTATAAAAGTCACACAAGCGATAAAAAAAAGGGCCAATTTTACCCATTGTCAATTTTTTTTTCATATAATTGTTGATTTTTACATTATATTGTTTTATATATACCTTCATATACTGTAAAAATAAATATGATTTAAGAAATAAAAAGTAATATGTTTTTTAAAGAATATTATTTATTGTAACATGTAATTTGAGAAGAAAATGTATGTTCCAACGCATTTACTTTTTTCAATGATAATATATTTTGAAAAATTTCTAAAACATATCTATATATCAAGACAAATATTTGCAAAATGTAGCGGCAGTTTTTCATACTAATACATTCATTAGAAAATTTAATTTGAGTATAAATGAAATGTGGTCTCGTAGACCGCACCTCCCCAGTTAAGTCCTAAAATTTCACATCCCCAGTTAAGGGTTAATTTCTGAAAGTTTTTTGAATTTTTTTATACCTTTAAAATTTAAAATAACAGGACTAATAAAATTTTTTTCTTATTTTAGTACTTTTATTTATTTAAATTTTGGGGAAAACTCAATTGTGCTTCGAAAGAGATATATATACAAAAGATTTCAATTATAATATGATAGATTTGATGTTAATTGAATTGCAACATCCAAATAAATTTTTTGTATTGACTCGAAGACGCAAGAAATCGCGGAACACAATGAAATGATAAATTAATTTCAACTTAAAGGGATAGATAATTTCGGAGATTTAGCGTTTGTACAATCAAGGGATATTTTAAAATAATTTACCAGAATTTTAGATCTAAAATATAAATATTACTTTGAATTTTAATTGCAATTTGAATTCTTGTATTAGATTTTTGTGGCACAGATAATCAGACGAATAATGTGAAACTCTATAGATTGGATAATTGGTAAAGCTGCGTGATATAGTAGTATTTTATTTTAAAAAAATTAAAGTAGACATTTTTAACGAATTCTGTTACGAAATAATAAGTGCTTAAAAAGTTCTGTAAAGAATGCCAGAGGAGATATGATTTTGTAACGCACAACTAAAACGTATTCAAAAATTTTAGATGTAATGATATATACTAGTAAGGTACTCTGACTGTATTGTGTATATATATATATATATATATATATATATATATATATATATTATAATTGAATTGATTGTATAGTTATCTGCTTGTTATTTTCATCAGCCAATATGCCACAAATATATGTTTGCTGATATCATTCTGATGACGTAAATATTTTTTTAACAAGTCAAATGCCTCGTTGCCACTGACTAAACAGTCCAATGGATCCTGTTGCAATAGACAGTGTCATTCTTAATATGGCAATTGAGATACGTAATATACAGCTTTAATAGTAGAACCCGAGTTGCCTCTATCTGTTATCTTATTTGTTCGAGTCAATGCTGACCTTGCCTTCTCTTTTATGACAGTTATTCTATGGCTTCCTGTATTCTTTATCTATAAAGATGGGGATTTCCATTTATATTCAG
Organism: Argiope aurantia; assembly: GCA_026543865.1. Classification (NCBI taxonomy): domain Eukaryota; kingdom Metazoa; phylum Arthropoda; class Arachnida; order Araneae; family Araneidae; genus Argiope; species Argiope aurantia. Next base: position 221,017 of record JAPMOR010029556.1, read on the forward strand.
AAGCCTTTTCATTTATCCTGCATGTTTAAAGTAGATTTTTTTGTCCATTTTTTGATTTAACAAGGTAGTTAAAAAGAGTTTTACATATTAAAAGAATGGTAATAATGACTGTCATAATTTGAGTGCCATAACAGAAGGAAAAAAATTATGAATTTTTAAAACCGTCATTTTTTTCATATCTTGACAAGCTTATTTATGCAACGTATATTCTATGGTTTCCTACAACTTTTAATGCCCAAACGTCTACAAGAACGGTCATTTTCATTTATTCTGCCTGCTTAAATAGTTTTTTCCCCTTTAAATATACAAATATTGTTCTCGTAAACAAAATTCTCCTATTTTGAAACATTCAAATAAGCAATTGTGTGATGGACGTTGCTGGTGTTAGCTTAAATACATATTGATTGGATTGTAACTTATTTAAGGCTTTTTAACATTCATAAAACACAAAATGGTTATAGTGATAGTAAAGACATGAAAAAATTATGTAACTAATTTTAACAAATTCATCATGTAAAAAATTCAATCATTTTGTAATCAATTCATCGTCATTCATCAATTTTGTCAAGGTGTTTATTTACCATGATGATTGGAATTAAAATGAGACAAACATTTTCAGTAACTCATATCAGAAAGGATATATTTATATAGATAATTTCTATATGATATTTAAATTTTATTTCATTCATTTACTGATTTTAATTTTATATTAAGGCATTAACTTAGGCTTATAAGGGGTGAAAATGTGCTCTTCTAGCAATTTTATGATGCATCTAAAATTTACGATTGCATTAGTGAATAAGTCACTTTAAAAATACACTTCTATTCGCATGTATACACTTTAAGTTGGCATAAGATTTTTGTTTAATTTAATTATTTTCTACATCTTACTTTTAAAAATTTATAATCGGTTGTAATGAATGTTGTGAAATCTTGTATTCAATTTTTTTCATGTTCTTGAACAACCGATTCCACTAGTTTAAAATCAAATTTGAATTAAATTTATTAATTAACTGTTAATTAAATTCTGGAACTATTGTATTTCATAGGGTACGTGATTGTACAAAATCCAGCCCATCAAGAAGCGAATGAAAAATTGATTACACATTTCTATATATAAGCACGAAACAAATCAAGTTAAATAAAAGCATAAAATGATGGAAAAACACGTTTTAAAATGTATTTTTTATCATTGTACTAAATTGCAGGGTTTTTTTATTAATTAATTATTATTATTTAACTATTTTCTATATCATAATCTATGAGATCTACTATTTCCTGAACTGACTACCTGATGGACTGGAATGAAAATGAATGAACATATTAAATTGAGAATATACAAAATCAGGTTGTGTGTGAAAATATTTGATTTATTAATTACTTATTAAAGTACCTGAAGATAGAAATTGCCTTTCAGATTGCTGCAAATCTATTGGCTTTCATATGTGTAAGTGTGGTAGGACTCTTCGTTCACAATTTGATGGAGCGTGCACAACGAAAAGCCTTCCTCGACACCCGGAACTGCATCAAGGCACGACTTGAAATGGAAGACGAAAATGAAAAACTGGTAAGCTTATTTTTCTCCCTATTAAATATATATCAGGAATGAGAGAAGCTTTTTCTACAAGAATTTTGCAATTTGATGTGGATTCCGCATATTAACCCTCTTCCATGTCGCAGATTTAGATCTATGAACTTTCATTCATCTCTTTCTGTTTATTATATTCATGTGCAGACAAAATGAGGAAATGCACGAAAAGGCGAAGAAGTTTATTATTGAATTCAAACGACAGTGAATATCGCAAACTATGCGTGAATTGAATTCTTTTAGATGTGATAGAATAGTTTGAGTACCTTCTCTATCTGAGCCAGATAACTACAATCTCCTCTTTCTGTTACTAATATTACTTTGAACAAAAAAATAAATGCGACATCTCTACGCAACAACATTAGAAAAAGAATCTACTTGATGTATTTTGCAGCTTTAACAATGCAAAATCATCTCTTATTCATACTTCCCTATCGAATTTCTAAAAATGAATTTTCTTGTAAATTAATAATATTTTTGAATCATGTGAAACTACAATTAAAATCTTAACACAACGAATTATGTTCAGATGTTTTTAAAGCTTATATTTGAAAAATGCGATCGATAGAAATGAATCAATGAAATGACTATAATTTGTTCTTCAGAATACATAAAATTATAGGATGACCATAAAATAACTTTCCCTGTTTGGCGGCTAAAACGAATGAACGAAATGAGACCACATTTCATATGCAAAATGTAAAAGGCATGGGAAGGAAAAAAATGTTAAAAGTTGCCTATAGGGAAAATACTGACGCTCTGGGAGTACAATTATGAATTAATTTATAAAACTTACAATATTAGGATCCCAAGTCGCCGTGCAACATTTTCAATACGCTGACCTTCACTGTGTACAATTAGAGATTGCAATACCGGGATACCGAATACCGGTATTTTGAGCCATTTGTACAATTTTGTAATACCGGTATTCACAAGTTTAAATACCGTTTTTTCGGTATTTACCAGAAATTTTAAAAATTGTTCCCACTATATGTTCAAAGATAGCCAGCATAACAAAATAGCATACGTTTTTGTTTCATGCCTCTCTAACGGGCGAAATTAATTAGACTGTGAATACAAAGTTGCATCGCACAACCAAGAGCAGTGATAAAATCCAAGGAGGCGGGTTAAAACTATCCTATTACAGCTACGAGCGATACGGCACACACGCAGGATTCGTAGTCTGATATTCGTATCTGTGAAAACAAGGTTGTAGTTGTGAAGAAAGTACGTAATATTTCGATATTTTTTAAATTGGTGAATTTGTTATTAACATTGTATTTGCATATCATACTTTAGGGATCAATATATTTTTTAGATTTATGATGTATTTATTCATAAATAATAACCCATAATGATGAATAAGAATAATTTTAAAGAACATAAAAAATCAGTTGATAATACTTCGGTTTGGTTTCATCATTTATATGATGAAAAGAATATGGTGGCACAGTGTAAAAAATGTTCAAGAGTTATTAAAGTGAATAGAGGAAGTCCAAGCGGACTCCATACACATTTAAAAACGAAACATGGTACACATTTGTTAAAGAGGAAAGAATCTAATTGCGATGAGTTTAAATTTAAGCACAGTTTCTAAAACCAAGCCATCAGGGATTTTAGATAATTTTGAAAAAGAAGATAATTTGGATGAAATTATAATTAAAATGACAGCATTAAATGCTTTGCCATTTCAAGTGTTTTGCACTTCTACTGAATTAAGAAAATCACTATCCGCCAGAGGTTTGAAAAATCTACCAATATCGATTAACACTATAAGAACTGTTATAAACTACAAAAACGGTGTTCGCAATCCTTTGAAACATGAGCTATTACAATTAAAAGTAAATGGTGAAAAACTTAGTCTTACATTTGATGAATGGACAAGTGTAAGAAATAGAGGCTATTTAAATATAAATATTCATTCAGAAAAAAAAATTGGAATATAGGACTTATACATGTCTCGGGAAGTATGCCAACTGAAAAATGTGAAGTGCTAAAATCTAAAATAGCGAAACATGGATTATCCCTGAAAGAAGATATTGTATCCATAACGAATGATGGCGCAACAGTTATGAAAAAAGTTGGAAAGTTGATTGATGCAAATCAGCAATTGTGCTATGCTCATGGAATTCAATTAGGAGTAATAGATGTATTATACCAAAAAAATAAAGAACAGAAGAACCCAAATAGTGTGGATATAGAAACTTCGGATTCCGATATTGAAGAGATTGAGAGTGATATTGATAACGAAGATAATGACAATGTAATTTTTAAAGAAGATATTGCTAATGAGGATGAAATATTAACGCATCAAGAATTGCTTCCTATAATTTATAAAGTTCGAAAAATTGTTAAGATATTTAAACGTTCCCCTACAAAAAATGCCATATTACAATAATACATACTAACTGAAAATAAAACAGAATATATGTTAATATTAGATTCTAAAACGCGTTGGAACAGTTTACTCCTAATGATGGAACGATTTTTGAAACTGAGAAACGCAATTCAAAAATTAATAATCGACCTAAGCCTGCAAATTAATTTTTCAGATAGTGAATTCGACTTAATATCCAGAAATATCCAGAACTGTATCAGCTCTACTTCCAATAAAACTAATTGTTGAGGTATTATGTCGGAGACATTCTAAATAAATAAAAAAAAAAAAAATACAATGCAGAAATCAGCTATATCTAAAACCATCCGACGAGAAATCGATTTATTTGAAGATGAGGGATTTAGAGCTAAATACTTGGAAAAAGTATATCGCGCATCGCTAACAGTACCGCCAACTAGCGTAGATGTCGAAAGAGCGTATTCGACAGCTTATAATTTTTGTACAAAATTACGTTCCAGGTTTAATGGCAGTACAATTGATACATTATGTTTTTAAGATCATATTTCAAAAATTTGTAATATACCACAGACTGAATAGTGATATTTACCCTTTTTTGTGATTTAAATAAATAAGATGTTCCTTTACTCTTTTGTGATTATTTATATATTGTTATAATTTATAATTTACAAATTATTTTTTGTGATATTTACAGTTTCTAATAAACCTGGAAAATAAAACAAAGAAACACATGTGTTTTCTTCCTTTTTCTAAAATTTCTACTAACGGTATCCCGGTATTAAGATCTAAAAAATACCGAATACCGGTATTGAAATTTTGGTGCGATATTGCAATCCCTATGTACAACATATTGCATACGATGTATGACGTTCTCCACTGCTGCTTGTAAATTGTCAGTTTCTGTGCATAAGACATGCAGGTTTGCTCAAGAGGAGCAAAATTAGAGAAGTATAAATATTCAAAAACTCATTATTTAGCTTTAAATTACTCAACCTTTTTTCTTATTCCACATATAGCAAAACCGAGCTTTTATCCTGATTTCTGATACCATCTTGTCCTCAAAAAGGAAAATCGACTTACTAGTATTTAGTTAAAGAAGTATTCATATTTCTGTACTTTTGAATCCGTTTATTACAGTGTTTATGTTTTTGGACATTTAGAAAACTAAAATGTAATAGACAAAAAAAAAAATGATGTTTAATTAAAAAGGTGAAAAGCAGAGATCTCCAATATTTAATATATTTTTCAATATAAAAATGTTATTGTAGAATCTGATATTCTGGGCATCTGATAGTAAATAATTTAACCCCAAATTGGGATTTTTTTTAAATTTCTGACTACATATGTGATTGATTCCTGACTATGGACAAATGTAATTACTTTGGATGTCACGTATTCTTTTCGTGTCAGAGTATTACTTCGTTTTCATAGAATAGTGAATTTAATTATGAGAAGGAATTTTTAAAGGCAAGCATGAAGGAGTAAATGGCTCGAAATATCTTGAGATGTTTCTAAAACCCTAGTAAAAAAAGGCAAATTTAAAATGTGACGAACAATAAAATAGTACAATAATAAAAAGTCCCAGCAATAATAATAAAAAGTGTATTTTATAATGGCTGACTAATTGATGCATTGATCAACATCTATTTCCTGGGATTGTGTCATATCCTCAGTTGAAGGACATTGCTTGTGATTTATTTTTATTTTTTATATTCAGCTTTCTTATAATGTTTAGATAAGAATTGAATTGATGGATGGATACTGGAACAGCATTAGGGATTAAAAATACGAGAGCTTTGTTTAAAATTATGTATTAAATTAAACATATTTTTTTTATGAAAAACATATTTAACATTTTAAAAATGTTTTTTCAGTTCTAATTTAAGTATGACAAAAGCTTTCTAAAGATGCTTCAGGGTTTTTGGAGCTTTTTTAAAGTATGATTCTAATGTTTATGGTGTAATTTAACAAAAAAATTATGCCACATATAGTTACCAATTTAATATATAATTTTTTTTGATAACTCTTATGACAAGTTTTAGTTTCAAATTAAATTTCCTACTAAAATATACTTACTTACTGCACTGTATAAATCAAATTATCATGTAAAATTCGTTGTTTTTTGGGTTTTTTTTTAAAAAAAATCTGTGACATTAGCCCGGTAAATTTTATTATAAAAATTCATTAATTTGATCAATGGGAATAAAAAAGTTATTGCTTTAAACAATTTTTTAATTTGCACAAGCAGGTAATAAGCAAAGATATTTTGTTCTGTCACAGATTCTATGCTATTTCTGATATGCTTAAACGCCCTATTTTTCAGCCCCAAAATGCAGAGACAAAAATTATATTTTCACTAGATGTTATAAGTATTTCGTTTTCAGTCTCAGAAAATAGAGATGGAACTTACTAGATTGGCATTATAGTTTAGAAACTCCGCTTACAGATCAATTTATGTAAAGCTGTAATTTTTAGAAAATAGAAGGGCTGATATAACAGGATGTCCAAATGCTGAGAGAAGTTCACTTAAAAGTTCGCATGGGTATTTTAAATCAGTATTTAAGAAAAGATGATTTTTAGAAAACAAGAAGGAGAGGCGTTTCTTGCAGAAGAATGGCAATTGACTAAATATCTTCAAAATGGCAACCTAGGCCGAGTTAGCCGCTTGGTAGGGTGTTGGATTTGCATCCTTTGGGTTGTGTGTTCGAACCCTGCTGCCCGAAGACCCTCCGTGTACATTGTAGACGCCACACGGTTCTACAAGTCGAAACGATACCACTGGGGGTACTGGATCAGAGGTGATCGTTCTCTAATTCAGCTCTAAATTACGATCTGTGAATGAAATGTATGATTGAAGACAGCCCTGTGAAAAGGGCTGTGTTGCATGAGTATCTAAGACCCACCCTTAGCTCTAGATGGCGCTACTAAAATAAAAGATGCTAAAATTCGGCTTAGAATCACTGACTTAGTCAGCGAGCTTGTCTATAAGAAAGTGCCTATAGCTACAACCCAACAACAACAAATGTCAATCTTTTCTTTAACTTCCCCTTGCCTAGATTCCAATGCTTCAAATGAAAAGAGCAAAAAAAAAAAAAAAAAGGAAAATGAAGAACTACGATAGCAGTCAGTCACTGAGCAGCTGACATTTGCTAAATTTTTGAATCACAGAGTTAACGGAAACTTTGATGCGACTGAGATAAGAAAAGAATCATAGAGACTCTAACAAGAGCCCCCACCCCCCCTTAAAAGTGGATGTTTTTAACGCTTGAAAAATACTAAGTAAGAAAAAATACATCTGAGAAAGCAATTTTATTTACACAGAATTATCAATAAAACAATATGAAATTGTACATTTGTAAAAAAAAATAACTTTTATTTACCGCTCAAAAAAAAAAAAAATCAGTGTTATCCTTGCAAAGATGAAGTGCTTTAACTGATCTAGAGCTAGGGTAAAGGATCTCAGCATGACTGTCAGTGATATAAAAATGTAATAAATTTATAATATTTTTATTATCGTTTTTTATTGTCATTCAACGCATTTTTTTTATTATTGTGTTCAAATTTATGTGTGTTAGTCATATTAGCCTCGAATTTGTTTTAAAGTTTTGAAAACCTCCCCAGAATGCTCTGTAATCATTATACCCATTTATTTTGTCTGACAGTACATATATTGCATGAATTATTTAAATGTATTTACTAATATAAATAATTCCATAGTAATAGTTTTAATTTCAAAAAATGAAATATATTTTTTGTCCAGAAATTTGCTCAAATACACCACAGTGCGGAATCGAATCAAATAACACTCTGATCACTAAATTTAGACTGTCATTCACAGACTATATATTTTACGATAGAGTTTTTAAATCTTCATAGAGTTTTTAAATCTTCAGCATTAAATCTGATGCATGTACAGTCGTCAATAACAACAAAAATAGAAGACCTCTCGAATCAATAAACTGATAAACTGAGTATATTAATGTAGGTACTATCTCGAAATTTTTTTACTATGGGATCAGTTTTTTAATCGATTTGTAGTCACGAAATTAATTTCTCAATAAAAATTTATGGAGTTCTAATGATAATTTACAGAATTATTAGGATTTTGAAAAATGTCACCTCCAATTTTAAATGAGTCTTATGAACTTTCATCGATATTTCGGAAGCTGTTATATATTTCTCAAAAATTTCTTCACTCACTACAAGAAAATTATCGTAAACTGATTAGTATCACTACAATAGAAAGCGAAGTAATCTGCATCATCAAGGCCCCTGCAGATATAATTAAGACTATTGATTTTGCGGATACGATGCAAATAAAAGAGAAAAGGACTGTGTTTGAAACAAAATGCAAGAGGTAATTTTTCTTTAAGAGAAGAATAATAAGAAGATTAAGAAGAAAGAGTGTTTAAACATTCAAATTCCACAGTTACAATTTTAGCATGCTGATCGGCCAGTTCATTGCCTTGCATTCCACCAAGCGCCTTATCTAGGACAAGTCGACCTTTTTGCCATATAGTTTTCATCTAAAGAACTCGAGTCTCTAAGAACTGCGTAACATTGATAATCGTATGATGGTGTCTTACCACCTTCAAACAAACGAATTGTTGGAGTGCTTTAATGAAACTCTAAACGACATGTTGCCCATGTATGTTGATATAACAGAAAAACTATAATGAAATATCACATTTTTAATGTTTGCTTATGATATTGCTAAACAGTACAAGGTTTTTTTTATGCCTTTCTATTTTACTATGTGAATGAGAGAGTGAGATGGCATTTACAATCATGACACCAGTTAGCCTTTATGATGTAGTACAGTACATCATCAGGGTACATTTTTAAGTACATTTTTCAGATGATTTCTAGAGCCGAAAAATCCAAACAGCCAGGTTGCAAACTCTGGAAGTTCAGAATACAGACCATCAACATTATGACTCTAATCACCAAATAGTGATTTATGCTCATGGAAATCTGGTTTGTGTTTTTACCCTTATCCGGAAAATCGATTTTTCTTAAAAATTCCTAAGAAGATACTTTGGTCCATACCTAGTGTGCGCCATTATCAAATGTGACTTACAAATATAAGATGCAAGACTTTGATCCATCTTCTAAAAGAAAAAAAAAAGGCATTGTTTATGTACTATAAATAAAAGCATCTCATGATCCGGTGAAGCAATGTAAAATGAAAGAAAATCTTAAACAAAATGACAGCATTGACAAAATGTTATAAACAAAATTACAACAAAATATTTACAAAGGTTAAAATTATCTCAATCTGTCAGCAAGGCGCTGTCACTTTAGGAAACATTGCCGAATAAAGAAACCTTGCCAGTAGATTGATTCCATGACTGAGTAAGCATTGAACTGTTTGTCTATGGTTAGAATCCCGGCAACAGAAATCTAATCTAATAATTGCCATTTAAATTTGATTTGTCTCTGCTCTAGAAAATTCTAAATTAAAAAAAATATTGAATAATTATTCTAGAATATTCCATAGTTGTATAATGCTGAATCCCACAATCTGTGAAATAATTCTCTTTATTTTACGAGTTTTGGGCTAATAAGGCTAATTTATTGCTAAATTATTCTTCATGGTTCTTTGCATTTTTATGAAAATACAAAAATGCTTTTTTATAAATGAAATATTTTATATTTTTACTTTGGTAATATGAAAAATCACAAGCACCATTTTTCTCTGAACGGTTGAGTAAGAATGATTTCAAACTTTATTTAAATGCATTCCAGCTAGTTTGAAATCCTTTTATCTGTCTTCATTTACATTGTTTTGTCGTCCGATTTATGTAATTAAATGAATCAGGGTCTCTTTAAATTTCAAACGACGAGGCGGTATAATACTAGATAGTTTCAAGATTGATGTTTTGTTAAGCAAATTTAAATTCAGCGGCTTTAATTGGGAGCTACGTGGATGCTTGTTGCAGCGGGAATTAATCTATTGTTTTCTAAAACATTCATATAGAGCTCTTACTTAAATAGCTTAGGATTAACTATAATCAATAGTTAAATGCAATTGATTTAATGTTGAATTATCTGAGTATTAGATTCTTCAATTAGCCTGTGATTATCAATCTCAATTTTATCATCTGGTTCACATTCAAAATCCTGGCTGTTATTGATTTAATTTTGAAGTCAAGGAATTACTTTAATGTTTATTAAATGCTTTCCAAAACGTTTTGGTAGCTAAAAAGCTCCATTTTTCGAATTACAAGTAAAAACATGATGTTAAGCTAAAACTGGCAGTATACTTCTCGAATTTATCAACAAACTAAACCGATATTGTAAAGGATTCGGTAATTATGTAAAATAAGTAATAAAAAGAATAATAAAATTATTATGTAAAAATAGAATAGTAGAAATAGAATAGTTTCTTAATAGTAAATAGAATAGTTTCTTAATAGTAAATAGAATAGTAAAAATAGAATAGTTTCTTAAAGTCTAATAATTCAAAAATAAATTATTTTATATAAAGAAAACCGGATGAGCATTTACTATTTACTAGGTGAAATTATTTTTTGAGCCGTTCATCGCATTTTCATTTTTGATTGGTTTTGAAACTAGGAATCAAAATTACTGCAATATTGGTTCCCCCCCTTCTAATTTCTAATGTTTTTGTGGCCAGTCTCAAGTGGATAAGTTTTCGATTTTAGACCGGGTTTTTTTTAATAATACTGCAGATCGCTACAAATACATTTGAATTATGAGACAGATATAGTTTAGTTGCGTTTAAATTTATCACCATATTACTAAATCGTCCTTGATATTTGTACATGGTTAAAAAAATTCCCTTGTCTTATTAAAAGCTTAAAAATAATATAGTAATTTACCAAATTTCTTTCTCAAAACACTGTTGAGTATCTGAATATACATTCTGTATATACATAAATGTATATAAATTATACATTCTGTGTACACTGTATATACATTCTGTCTCATAAATACTGCCCACACTCTGCACAGCCAGATTCCTCGTGAGGAGTGCATAAAAAATGCCCTAAGAACTGTACCTCTACGATACATAGTTTTTGAGAAAAATGCTCAAGAAAATATGACGTCACATCCATTGCAAGGAAAAAACACTTTATTTGACACATCAACTGCTGTATTTTCTAACTACAAAAGCAGATGTTCAAAGTGTCCGCCGTACATATGGAGGCAGGCTTGAGCGCGCAATGAAGTGGGTATAGTGTATTTGACCGTAAGAGCCAGTTCCATTACATTGGCCGTAGATCAAATATATGCCGCAATAATCACGAACTGAATGCATAATCACCATGCGAAGAAAACCATTAGCTGCAAGATGCAGCCTTTTAAATACGAGTTCAACGACGGCTTCACGCCATTCCACGGCGCTCATGTGCATGACTCGATATGTGCACCGGACATTTTGAACACCATCGTCTGGAAGGTTATGCAAATAGTGCTTGTATACTTAGGCCTTGTATTCCAAAAGCGACTTCGTTTGTGGAGATAAATGTCTACAAATTCATTGTTTTGGTTCTGCTTTCCAAATATGCCTAAGATTACTGATTAGGAATCATCTCAGTTCTGGGTACAGGAGCATGCATTAGTGTTATTCATTAAGGAACGTGCATGTAGTAACTTTTTGTCAACAAATCATACGAGTAGTTTAGCCATGCAAATTAAAGTTAGTTTTCATATACTCTAATGGTATCACTCCTCACTTAATACCATATTGTACATACTGGGGATTTCCTTGTAAATTTGCCACTTTTATTCTTCAAGTGGCATTCTTTGCTGTTTTTTTTTGTTTTTTTGTTTTTTTAACTAACACATTGTTTGCCTTTGGACGATAACAGCAACTCTATCACTTATATATATTTTCTACTAACTGACTGCTTGAGTCATATATTGACATTTTAAAAACTTGTTTGCGTTTTTTAATAAGTATGCATGAATAATTTGGGAGATTTCATAACTTCTAAAGATATAGATATTTTTAACCCTGTATTTCATAAGCAAATGACAATTCTCCTTATTTCATGAATTAAAGAATCGGCAACAAACAATGTATATTATTTTTTATGCTATATAATTAAATATGTAATTTATAATCGCATAATAAATGCAATTATTGAAATAACCACTAAAATCATGTGAATGTAATTGGTAAAATAAATCGTTATATATATAACAAATTTATTTCCCAACCAATAACTTTAGATATTTACATCTTATAGTTGCAACAGTTTTTTTCCTTGCGTGTTATTATGATCGTATGATAATTTTTATTTCAGAATTATATTTAGTATTTTTTGTGTCGAAGAATTATTTAAATGGTTACAATGAATATATTTTAAAAAATTCTAGATAGTAATGATGCCAATGCAGTTATCATTCGAGGTTAATTTCGCTTATTTCAGATTACAAGCATGGGAGTAGCTAACTTGTTTTGCAGTCCTGTGATATAATTAGCGGAAATATGAATTTAAAATTATTATATTATTTTATTCTCCTATACAAGTATTGTTAAATTTTAACTAAGAAGATTTTTGCATCAATTTTTGCACATTTGCTATATTTTGCTTTTATCTTCTCATAATTTTACAATTTAGTTTAGTATACTACAGTTAACGTAAAGGGCCTTGTTTAAAAAAGTTCAATTCCAACCAATTAATGGAATTTAAATTCAATTCATTCTTGACCGAAATAATAAATAATTCTTAATTAAATCGCTTATTATTCGAAAGTCATTTTGCCAAGCGTAAGCATAGGAGCTCAAATCATTAGCTACAAAATAAAGGGATATTTGTCATACCCTACTAGCACACAAATATTGTACAATATTAGATGACATTGATAAATATTCACAATATTGTATAATATCATGGAATATTGATTAATATAATATCTCACAATATTGTGCAATACGCTGTGCTACCTGAGTAAAACAATGTAGAAAATCTTTCTAATTAAATATCAGAGATAACATTTTAATTTTAAAAACGGAAATATACGAAATTTAAAAATGTAGAAATCCAGTTCAAGCCCTAATTTTTTAAATAATTAAAAAAAAGATTGTTTTATCAAATTTGAAGCAGCAAGTACTAATGTAAAATTTAAATTGATTACTGATTTTTTTACTTTGAGTTTAAAATTTAAATGGGAATAAATTTCATGGGAATCTTCGACATGCATTATATTAAAAGAATTATATTTCAAGTAATTTCGATTCTTTCTTTCATTCAGTTAAATCTATGGAAATAGTGCAGTAATCGATGAAAAAATCAAATCATTGGAAAATAAAAAAATACTTCGAAATGAAATGAAAACAGCTACATTCAAATACCGTATGATTTTGTCAGCATTTAATCGTTGTCGATCAACTCCAACATTTCGAGTTTTTATCAATTTTATACTTTTTATTTCTACTTTGGTTTTCAGTGAACTTATGTAACTGTACAAGTTGCTCGAATAATTATTCATTGCCGAAAATTATGCAAAAATTACGCTATGTATTAAATATAATTTTGGTAATAAAAAATTCTCATACTAGATTATTTATATGACAGAGAAAATTCGTTTTCAAACGCAGCTGTAGCGTTTTGTGTGCGTGTAAATGAGTGAATGAATGAAAGCCAAGTCCTTTTTATTCTGCAATTCCAACTGAATGCGAAGAAAATTCAGTCCAGTCTCAAGAAGTGGTGAAAATATCCAAATATAATTTGCTTATTCTATACACGAAATCTTTCATGAATGAATGGAATGGAATGAAATCTTCCATGAATGAAT
>JAPMOR010029556.1:234741-254479 GCA_026543865.1 Argiope aurantia
GAATTGAATGAATTCAGGAATTGAATAAATGAATTGAATAAATAAATAATTGAATGAATTGATTGGTTGAGTGAATGAATTGAATGAATTCTAATAAATGAATTGAACTGAATAATTGAATGAATGTATGAATGAATTTGAATAAGTCAAGTGGTTGAATGAATTGATTGGCTGAGTGAATGAGTTGAATTAATTCGAATAAATGAATTGAATGAATGAAAGAATTTCAATAAATGAATTCATTGAATGAATTTATTAAATGATTGAATTGAATGAATTTATTGGGTAATTGAATGAATGAATTGAATTGAATCAAAGGAATTGATTGATTAAATGAATGAATTGAATGAATTAATTATTTGAGTGATTGAATGAATTAATTATTTGAGTGATTGAATGAATGAATTGTAGTTAATTGAATTCAGTTCAGTGAATTAATTCTTATGCAATCTGTTAATTTTTTCAAAACAATAATCACAGTAATAAATTTTTTGTTATAAAAAATTCTCGAACTAACCAATTTATATAACAGCAAGAATTCGTTTTCGGACGTAACTGTATTTGTGTGTGTGTGTGTAAATGAATAAAAATAAATTTCTTTATCTTGCAATTTTAACTTAGTGCAACTCAAATTCAGGCTAGCCTCAAGAAGTAGTGAAAATATCCAAATATTAGTTGCTTATTCTCTATATGCCATCTTTCATGAATGAATGGAATGAATGAAAATGTCTAAGTGAATGAATGAATGGATTGATTCGATTATTTGATTGAATAAATGAATGAATGAATGATTTGATTGATTGGATTATTTGATTGAATAAATGAATGAATGAATGATTTGATTGATTGGATTATTAAATTGATTACATGAATGCATTTTTTGATTGAATTAATGAATGAATAGATTGATTGAATGAATTAATAGGGTGATTGGATGAATGATTTGTATGAATTGAGCGAATGAATGAATGAATAAATGAAATCCTGTCATTTGGATGTATTTTAATTCATAGAATTCTTATGCAATCTGTTAGCTTTTTCAAAATGCTAATCGCGTTTTTGCTGACTAATGGGATGGTTCGGGGAATAAAAATATGCCCTAAGACCTTAATTATATCAAGTTCATTGTTTTATTCATTTTTTTTCCATTACATGTAGAATGTAGGAATTCGATATGAATAGAATTGAATAAAATTAAAAAAATTTTGGATCAGTTTTTTTACGATATTAAAGAAATCTTCTATTGCCAAAAATGTAGTATAAGATTTCACTCATATCTTGAAATGAATTTAGACTGATATGTTAGTTATCTTAATTGCGTTTTTAAATACCATAGAAATAAAGACAACAAGCAAAATAATCGATGTAATCGTTCAAAATGTTTTTAAAAAGTAGCCAAGAAACAAAAAAATATGTTTGGGCAGAAAAATAATAAATAAAATTATGTAATAATCAGTTTTTTTTCTCTAATTTTTTCTGGACCTCACCCATTTGAAAATAACTTTCTGGACATATTCTATTTTTCAGCGCAAAGTAACTGAAGCACGATTCATTTTGAAGAATTGTTACATTAAAAAAACTATAATTTGAAAAAAGTTATTGCAATTTGTTTTATAAAGAAACGGAAGAATTTTCTTTTAACAAGCAATAATTGTAATTTACTTGTCGCCCTCTTTACAGCCGTTAATAGATTGGCATCGTGAGAATTTTGTTAGCAAATTGGGCATTCATAAATTTGGGAACAAAGACAACTAAGAAGGTGCTGTATCTTTATTTGATGCCTTTGTTGGAAAAATGCTTTCATTATTATAGTTAGTTTATGTTTATTTTTTAGAAGTACGAATTCCTTTTCTTTTCGAGGCGAGAATTTCTTTAAACCATCAAATAAAACGTTATTCCTTTCTGCTTTTCGATCATTCGCTGTTGTGTTTTTGTTGAAAGCAAAACAAATTCTTTTATTTAGTTCTGATATGATTTAAACTCTTGCGTCTTCATTGTTTCATCGCTGTTTCGTTTTTTATGTTTAAAAATGCCATGATTTATCGTCTAAAATACACGCTAAGCAGAGGTATTAACTTCTCCTAAAAACTTTCAATAATTTTATAAATTAAATTATTTTTTCGTAGATGTTTAAAATACCTTAAACCAGGACACATTTTTCTCCTCCTTGAACTGCATTGTAAATTAACAATGTACCAAAATACTTCAAACCCATCATAAATAGTATCATCATCAGTCAGTAATGATTTTCGTTTCGCATTCTTTAGTTTGAATGCTTTGACAAAGTTACATGCCTGTTTAAGTAAGCATTTATACATGAAAAAAATGACTTTGTCAAATGTGTTAAAACCAGTAGAAATCCCCAAAACGTCAGAAAAATAATCAAACTGTAAAAATACATTACTTTTAATCCCTTATTATGAAGTTAGTTACGCAATAATATGCGAAATATAAAAACTGGAATGTTAAAAATTCACAAACTTTAGTCTAAACATTTATACTTTTATCAGAAAAGATAAATTTCTCTCTGTTTTCATTGTAAGGAGGATCAATCATCTGCGCGATATCTTGTATATTGAGTAAATTTCATGCACGTTTTGGAAGATTAAAGGCTTTCCCTCTGTCAATCGTACGAAAATGTTCCTCAAATCTCCATGAAATTGGTTGATACTCTTTTATTCTAAGAACTTCACAAATATTGCAGTTTTATTTTTGAAGAGCCGTACCATCCATTTCTCTTCAACATTTCATTAACTTTCTGTAGATGGGTCAGGTCAAGAAAATGAACAACTAGACACATCACTTCTGTGATGCCCCCCCCCCCCCATACAATACGATTTGCTGTTGAAGTGGGATGGGTCCTTTTTTATCTGCAATAAAAATTATAAAATGTATTTCCCCTTAAAATAGAAGCAATCTTTTGCAATGACCCGCAGATAAAAAGCCTCAAAACACATCTTCCAGTCTTTACAAACATGGATTTGTTAGAGGATTATATCTTCTTCTTCACAACTCTATAAAATTTGGAGTTCTAACTTTTTATAATGGAAATACTTGACTGTATTCTCAATGGTTCATCGAGGGATATTATAACTGTCAGATGTTTTCCCACTGCTCATTTTCCTATTACCCACAGCAAAGACAGTAAGTTGCACAAAAGTATTATTTTAATACCTCTGGATACCCAACTTGATCTTAATGCAACTTGAGATCTGAAACACGAATGAAGATAACACGGAAAATGCACGATTTGAAAAAAAAAATGTATATATAAAAACATCTGAGATGAAGAAGAAATTTTAGGTTGAAAAAGTTGTCACATTTTTACCTAAATTTGTGGTGCAGCATTTACTACAAGTGTGTTTTGAAAATAAAAGTCCAGTCTGCTGTATAAGTTAATATTCAAGTCGAAAACGCAAACTAATTACTATTTTCTTCTAACGCCATATGGCCAAAGGTTGAGACAGTGTCATCAGATCACACCAGATGTATTTATTTATCTCCATTATCATCTGGCTGAGTTGATTAATCAATTGAGTTACTCATTTAGCTAAAGAATTTGCTTCTCATATTTTCAACCGGTCTCTACACGATACAATTTCCTAGAGAAAAAAAATTTTTTCCTTAGGAATCTATGTAAAATAGAACAATGTGTCACATTCCGAAAAAAATGTTCAAGCGAATTTGTAATTATGTAATTTGTTATTTATAATGCTGCACAAGAAAATTTTATGAAGACGTTCATAGTCAGCTACGCTTCAAAATTTGGCGAAAATGAGACATAATATTTCTGCGTGATTATGGTGATTCTTTTCAATGTGCGATGTACAAATTTCTCACGATTTCAGCATCTCTTTTATATGACTGGAAGAGATTACTCCGTTGAAAGTATTATTTTCCTTCATTCGTGACCAAATCCCACCCACAAGTTTTTGCTATGATACAGATTACACTTTCATAAGTTCTTCGATAGTTCTAGCTATGTTCTTCCATCAGCTCATCCATGTGGTTGCTATTCAACTCTTGCCTCATAATTTTGATCAGAGACACAATCTCGTCGATAAGACTCCACAGGAATTCGCTCAAACCTCTTAGAGTCGCGTTCGACAACGCTTTCAGACCAAAGCCTCTTCCAATGAGAAGTAAAAATTATCATCAAGAAAAACTCTACACAAACTGATACCCGAGATGCAGATCAATTCTGTTTATGTCTGGGTGCCTCCTCATGGCTCATTAAGAGTAATTTATTTTACATTCTGTTTAAGTCGTTATGCGAATCACGTTTTATGAGATGTATTCGTTAAGCAAGGTATAACTGTATCATGATTTTACTCATGTTTATTCGTTGCCATATTTCATTATACTTGTAACAAACCTAGATATTTGGCATTGCTTTGTTTGTCTACTCAATAACTAGGAGAAATCTTCTTTTCATGGAAATACTGTATAAAATTATTGAAATTTTATAAATATTCAAAATACAGAAAATCCAGTTAATCTAAGAAATAAGTGTGCTCCAAAATATCATAGAGATTTTGAAATTTCTCTAATGTAATGTTGTAGAATAATGTTTTTGAGTTTTCTTAAAACGTTTTGCTTATCCTAGAAGGAATGAGAATATTTTGGAATACATAGAATCCTCTAGAATTTTCAAAGAATTAAATAATGTTGCAAAATTCTCTAGGTTTCGAATTATAATAAGGCTCAAATATATGAATGCTCCCAAATGCATTACAAATTTCTAGTTACCTTACAAGATTCTAAATGTAAAAATGTTCAAAAATATTGTAGGATATTTTCTTGAATTTAAAATATGTAATTCAGTCATTAATAATTAAGAATCAATCTAATTTGTATATGAATGATCGAATCGCTGTAGTTGAAAAATCTGCAAAAGCGCTTAATGTCCTGATAATAATTGCAACACTTTTATTGGATCTCTAAAGCATAAGGAAATCAAGTATCTGCTTGCTTGCTAAATGTCACCTTCAGCACTTTGAGATGCAATGATGCATCCTATTTATTTACCAATTTATTACGAGAATGTAATTGGAAATAATTTCTCGATTTGATGTGTAAAAATATAAATTGTTTAAGCATGCACTTTTTTACACCCTCCATTGTAACTTTATCACCCACCTTTAACTTTGGGAGTTAATGTAAGGGATAAATATTCCAGAGATTTCCAGAAAACCGAAGATCAATAAAGTGTCGATAAAACATCTCGAATGGGATGTAATCTGCGGAAGTGAAATGCTCTGCTTTCAGATGAAAATTTATCATCATTACTGCATGAAACTTTTTCCGTCTGAGTGCCACCAGCCTTCTGGAACACAACATTTATGTTGCTTTTATCCTGTATTCAGGTTCATAAAATCTTAGGAGCCAAAACTTTTCGGAATGGACAAAAGACTCTTCAATATAGATTTGTTTTTGCATGGATTTTGGAAAAAAATAGTCGAAAGTTACCGTTACTTGAATGAAGAAAAAAGAAATGATTGATGGAATTTATTTCAGATACATTTCGAAATCAATAAAAAAATAGTATCGAGCGTGACATATATTTAAGCGAAGTGGAATTTTTGTTGAGTCGAAAGCAATTCTTTTTGAAGTTCAATACTTATTAGAATTCCTTTAGTTTCTTAAAATATTGATTAATTATTCAAAAGAATTTGTTGTATATGGAATTAAAAATGATATTTGGCATCTAGTAAATGTGAATTTGAGATGAAATTCTTTTAAAATAATTTCAAAACAAGAATATATATTAGTATACTCTCAATAAACAAACTTATTTAAATATTTGATTCCATACCAATAACAATGATTGGTATATCGGAGAAAAAAAATTGATGAAAGCAATGATAGATTTGAATTGTAATATTTTCCTGAATATACCGTACATCTGCGTTAAGAGATTTCAACAAAATGCAATTATATTACAGAAAAATGAAATATTCGATTTGTCATCTACTTAATCTTTTTCTAAGTTGCAAAATAAGTTTATTTGTATGCATGCGCATCAGTCACTTCGAACAGTGAGCTCTTTACTTCATCTTTAATAACTAAACTATAAGTTAGTTTTTGAGCAAACGTATTTGGCAAATGAATAAAAAAAGTTTGAAATATCTAAATATAATTTACATTTAGGGCAACTAGAATAAAAGTATTTTTTAAAACAATACATGTTTAATTTGTGTTTAAAAAAATTATATCATTTATTTAAAAAAATGGTTAGATGTAGAAATTAAAATATATTGTTGTGAAAACTGAATTTTGACAATTTTTAAAGACAATATTAATATTTTTATTCAATCAATACATAAATGAAGGTTAATTATTCAACCAGGTAAGCTGATCAATATATCGATTTAAGTTATTATCTTAGTAATTTAATTGGATTGTGTACTAATGTAATAAAATCCAATTAATGGTTTTTTTTCAATACATAATTTAATTAATAATGAATGCTATGGTGTAAATGATACTACTTTAAGCTTTTTCTGTCTGAAATTCTCTTTCATTTTCTTTATAAACTTCATCTCATTTCATAATATCAAAAAGGAAATGAATGGTTTTTAAAAAGCAATTAATATTTTCTTGAAGAAAAATGTACTAAAATAATAACATTAAAAATAAATATATAAATATCAAAAAGTTGAAGAAACCTCGAAAAAGTAAGGAAATGCGTAATTGTACACGTTAGAGTATTATTGTTTAGGAATGTGATTAATATAGATTTTAATTGGGCTATTATATGGATTTTGTAATCTCATCTAGAATGGTGATTTTTAAAGACGGAGTTGTATTGATTGAAGTGTTTTGTCTTCTTAGGAACGCCTACTGCTCAGTGTGCTTCCCCAGCATGTAGCTATGGAAATGAAGGCTGATATTATTCGACCCAGAGAAGGCCCTTTCCATAAAATATACATTCAGAAGCACGAGAACGTGAGGTAATAACATGTAAAAAGATATTTGTTGTATTCGTCAGTTTTCAATATCTTTCCATAAACAGATTCATTCAAATCATTGTTATCATGCTTAGGTAAAAATGTAATAATAAGTCTATATTCTTCATGGAATAATAATGGCCCAGTGACATAATTATTTTATTTAGGCACTACAGTCAGCATCAATGAAAAATCAGGCGAAAAGACACGAAGGAAAAAAGTGGGAAGTAATAGAATGCAATATTGGGTGTTCTGTGGGCTTCGTGATTAGAGGGTTGCTGGTTCAGCACAGGACCGCTGTGTATAAGCATCTTCGAGGATCATACATTCTCATGTTAGAATGGTGTAGAAGTGCAGACTCAGGTGTCGTCCTCGGCATCTAATCACGGCTGAAAACTATAATATAAACCATCCGAAAATAACCTATTTCAGCTACAAAATGGAGCGTTAGCTCTTTAACCGGTAATAATATGGCATATTAAGTGTATGAATATCAAAAAGATGTTTTAGTTAAAAGATTAATAGAACTATCCAGGTGAGCATTATTTGATAATCAAAGCAGTGAAGAAATTCTAACGAAGTTAAATACTAAATATCCTGGTCAGATAGTCTTTCCAAGAGAAAAAAAAAGTTTTTAGAATAGAAATAGAGAATCTAGAAATAGATGGCATCTCTTTGACCAAATTAGCATATATGCTAAGCTTAAAGGTGATTGAAACTCAAAGGGCTACATAAAATATTTACGTCAGTTTAAAATATTTGAATTTTGTTACATTCCTATTTAACAATAAGTTTTTCTTCAATGCTTTTCATTTAATTAATTCAAAATCTAATGAGAGCCGTTTCCAAGAGGACAAAGTGAAATAATAATATGATAAACAGTATTTGAAATAGTAAATATTCCGGATATTTTGCTCAAAACTCAATTGATTTCTATTGATCCGGCATTGAGATTTTGCATACTAAACAGCAAAATGATAACGAGGGCGATTACATCGTTGATTGAATTTAAAACTTTAAAAAATTGTTTGAATTTAATTTGAAAAAATGACATTATTTTCCGGTCCTCTAATATTAAAACTGAGAATGCCGAAAATAATTTTCGAAACTTGAGGAACTTTGGGAACAAAAGGACCATAAAGATATTTTTCTATCTTTCAATCGTGTATTTTAATTCTTTAAAGAAAATATATGTCTTTCTATATTTCCAAACAATTCTAACTTGTAAACACTGATGTGTGTGGAGATCAATCATAGGCTATTTGCATCAAATGTGTGTCACATTCTCATCTCCTCATCTCATTTTTTCTATCTACACTACATTGAGCTCAGAAGTGTACTGAGACGAAAAGCTAATATTTTCGTGCTTGTATGAAATATTTCATTATTTCCATAGTTAGAATTAAAAAATAATATATCCAACTTTACTTTTGGATAAATGTCAACTTGAAGATTGTAAAGATTCGTAAGTTCTATGAAACAATCTCAAAGTTTAAAATTTAAGCTATTCGATTTTGCATAAAATAAACGCATGTTTGTCAAGAATCGACGTCTAAGTCGGCTGATATTTTTAATTTTGCAAAAAATTTTTTGATAAAACTTTTTGTTGAATTATATTTAAACTAGTGTTTTCTTATACTGTTTCTGTTTTAAATCATATAATAATTTTGGGTATGGAATGTAGGGAGATTATTAAACTTTTTAAAGTATTAGTTCCAGTTTCTTTTCCGGAAGTTTTTATAGCGATAGAAGAACAGATATTTAGGTATATTTTTCAAGCATAGGATTTCAAACCCGTGAATGAGTTGAAGCCATCAAGATGGAAGGTCTTGTTTTAACAGGACCACCCATTAACGGTGGATCTTTAGTGCAATCGCATCACGATAACGAAACCGACTCTGTCATCTGAATTAGAAATTATTGTTATGATGCGCAATTATACCGTTGTCATTACTGAGTAGTGAAACAAACATAATCATCATCAACTGACTACTCCGACCCATCCGAAGGCACACGGAAAAAATTTGAATTACCGGACTGGTGGGAACTGTGGTTGAGTCCTAAGGGACACGATACAACCACTGTTCATCACCGGCCACGGTACAACGGTATTTTAAAGTGCAAATTTTATTTTATATAAAATAGATTTGTAAATGCAAAGAGATCACTAGAATTTAATTTTGTTTTACCTTTTAACAACTTTTTTGAGTGTTTTTTTAAGTATATTATTGTATGCATGTACATTCTTTTATTACAGTATTCTTTTTGCTGACATCGTTGGTTTCACTGTACTAGCTTCGCAGTGCACAGCTCAAGAGCTCGTAAGATTGCTGAATGAATTATTTGGAAGGTTCGACCAACTATCCAATGTAAGAAATAGTTTCAAAGTGCATGGATACTTCTATCTTGAAGAAATAAATTTTGGTTCCATTAAGTTACTTTTCTTTTTAGGATAACCACTGCTTGCGAATTAAAATTCTTGGAGATTGTTATTATTGTGTGAGTGGTCTGCCTGATCCAAGATCAGATCACGCTCATTGCGCTGTTGAAATGGGTCTGGATATGATTGATGTTATTGCGTAAGATTTCTTTTTATTTTTTTCCGCACACTTTTTTTTCCTATATTTGTGTTTACTTATTTATTGTGGAAATAAAGGGACAGCTTTTTATTGAAGATAGACTTTCTCTTAATTTGTAGTGTTAAATTAACTTAATTAAAGAATAACCACTCTTTGTCTTTAATATGCTTAATGGCCCCCTCAGATTACGTTTGATTAATGTAAGTGATTTATGCTTTCCTCCAGTTTAGTCTGGTTGCTTCAAAAGTTTGGAAACAGTATAATACTGTAAATCCAAATTAATAAACGATTTGGTATAAATATATAATTTTTTATTTAGTATTCATTATAGACAAATTAAAAAAAGGAATTATTAACAGTGTCTTCATTCTTTTCTACAAGTATATACATTCGTTTATGCTGAAGAGTTGAAAACGAAAGTAGCTTAAACGGCTCTGTCTTTCATTATATTAATTGAATATAGATTTATATTCAAGCACAGATGTTTTCAGTTTTCATCGCCGCTTTCTGTTTTTCTCAAATAATAGAATATTTTATTTTTTCTTCACGAAATAAAATTGACTGACTCATTTGATTTTATTCTTTTGTACGTGATATTTTTACACACTTTTATTTAGCTTTATTTGCTTCGTGTTTCTGAAGATGAAATTTTATAGTAAATTTTTCAATTTTTTCTTGGTGTACTAAAAATTTAAAATTTTATACTCTTGCATTTCTTAATGAACGTACAGTATTTTAATATTTTTAGGACTTAATTATCAACTTATCGTTTCACAGCATTTTGATTCCTTGCCGGTGACGATGAATTTGAGAAAATGATTATTTCAAGCTCTTGTAATATTTATAATAATGATTTACAATTTAAAGATTAAAAAATAGAAAATAATTAAAATAAAGACTATAATTTTTATCACATTTATTAAAATTTTTGAAAACAATTTTTATTAAATTTAATATAAATGAGGCTTGTAATATTTTTTTGAGTTTATCTATATAAATTTGAAAATTGCATTTTAAATGGTGATGAAAATATTCGCTTTTTAACATTTGTGCATGAAATTCTAGGTCTGTAGTGGAAGCTACTGATGTACATCTGAATATGCGAGTAGGTATTCATACGGGTCGCGTTTTGTGTGGAGTTCTGGGTCTTCGAAAATGGCAATATGATGTATGGAGTAATGACGTCACCCTTGCAAACTATATGGAAGCTGGTGGTGAACCTGGGTGAGTTTCTTTTAATTTGGATTTAATTAATTTTAATACTTTAATGAGATTCTGCATTTCCTAATTTGCAATGTGTACAGGCTTTTAATTCCCAAACGAAAGATAAAAAGCCTCACAACTTGATTGTAAGATTCAGGACGAAGAGATTTGGAAAACAATTTCAACAAAGATGTGGCGTTAAATGTCGACCTCAAATATTGTCCTGCCGAGGTGATGATAGAGGTACCAGTTGAGATATCAGCAGCCTTAAAATAGTCCTCGTGTTGCTCTCAAAGGCGACTTTCATACAACTAAACTAAGTAGAAACTTATTAAATATCCTCAGTATACTTATCGAGTTATTGATGTTTAAGTTCATTTATCATTTCAATAAAATAACTTATTCCTCTCTGGCTTTCAAAGAAGCATTAGAACTAAGATGGTGGCAAATTTGTCTCCTTAATTCACAAGTTTCTCGGGATTTATCATTGAATCAAGTATTCGAATTTTGCCTTTCAACTTATTGCGTCAATTCCTATTTGGAAAACCGCTTTTATTTCTTAAACTCTATTTATTACTTTTTGGTTATTTCCGCCCCAAGTATCAGTGATGGATTTTAAGTAAAAGAAATCTCTGAATGTTGATTGACAAATCTGCATTTGGTTCATCAACAAACATATTTCTGTATTAAACAAATGAACTGAAATATTAATTCATAGAACATTTTTAAATCAAAAAGGTCGGGCAGAAGACATTTTCATACGATTATGCTGTTTTCAGTTAGAAAAGATGTAAGTGTCAACTTTTTTTTTATCTTTGTGCATGATCTTATAGAAGCACCTGCTCTAAAATCCACAATAATGTATTTCAAAGATACTGTTATATAAATATTGCCTTGCAAAAGCTGCCTTTTCAATTAACACTCAGAGTGGCAGCAACAAAGTTTATTTAGAATATTAAACACATATAGACGACATGATTGAGGAGATTTTATTATAAGAGCATTACAATTAATCAGTTGTTAGTGTCCTCTGCGACTAAAAACAATATCTAACTTCCACGTAGCGTTCACCCTCTCGTTTCTTCAATAGAATCTCCAGCCAATTCACAGATCACAACGGCATCCCTTGGACATGTCAAGAGGAAAAGTCCTCTTGACTTATTATATCCATAAACTTAAAAAGTAACAAATTATTATTATTACCAAACTTTTATGTTTATAATTGGATTACAAAACAGTAAAAATGTAAACCTTATTCATTAAATTTATAAATAATATAACTGTACGGCAATAAAATGATTTGTAAACCAATATTTTTAAGCATTACAGAAATCATAATGTGAGTGCTTAGCTGTTTTTGACATTTTTGATCCAAGACAATCAGACATTTCTGTGTATATAAGGAAGCACTCATTTCATTCATTTAACTGTTAACGAAGCATCATGCAGAATTATTTCTAAAAAAATATGAGTTTTAAATCTGACTAATTACCGATTTGGTCAAGCATGAATTTAATCTAAATTACAATGATTGCACAATACTTTGATAAATATAAAGTATACAATTCAGCAAATTATGTCACAAATTGTGCAGTAAATTTCTTTTAGAATTTCTTTGTGTGGATATCTTTACCATGAATCTAAACAAATGTATAAAGACTATAGAAACAAATTAAGCTATCTTTTTAAATTCACAAATAAATATATCTAGAAAATAAAAGACAAAACAATAATTTAAATCTCATTCATCTACATAAAAAATACATAACATGCTAAATATAATTCTAAGATATAAATTATCATTTGTTCCTAATATGTATATATATTGATTAAATGAATTTATAAGGTGATTAGAAATTACATGTGAAGTTTAATTATATCGCATATATAAATTAACCTTTAACTTCAATAATGGAAATTCTTGAACCTTTAATATAAAGAGAACTGTAATTTTCTTATAAAATGCACGGTTGAAAATATCTACAGCTTTAAAAAGAAAATCTAACTATAATTCATTGACCGCTTAAAAAGAGTGTAAATAAGAAATTGAATAGTTGTTTGCATTGAAGTTTTGATGTATGAGAGAAATAAGAAACAGACATTTATTCCATTGATATCATACCTGCATGACAAAACACATTATCCATTGCAAAAAAAAAACCCCTTTAAATGCGTATAACAATGAAGAAATTATATACACTATTTCTTATCTATAGAAACTCTAAATGATGATAATTTTGAATGGTCTATATTTACAATATAAGAAAGGATTAGAAGTATTTCTTTTAATTCTTTATTCAGCACTTTGAAGTAAGAAAAACACTTTACTTCTAATTATTTGTCATAAACTTCAGAAGAAACTGATATCCAATAAAAACGAATATGGAAGTAGTCACATTTTAACTTCCTATGTACCAAGAGAAACTCGGAGAAATCCAATGGCGTTAATAGATGTAATTTATCTTCCCTTCTTTAAAGACAAGTGAAAGTAGTCAATATATACTCCCCTCCGTCATGAAATTCACAAATTTTCGAAAAAGACCTTAATACTTATGAATTCTCCCTTCCAGATGAGAAGGTGATTTTTATTATCATATCCCTGTAGTATAATATTTCAATTTTGTTTTAAGAGATCTAGCTTGAATTGATTCTCAAGCTGTCAAATGGACAGTATACTATATGTCCATATCTGATTGGAACCATACTAATATTTAAGACTTTGGAGAATAGTTAAAAAAACATATATTTTTCTTTTAAATTGAACCAAATGGTTCCTCAATTTTCTAACCCTAGTGCATTTACTTTGCTTACCCCACCTTAATTACACCATTGAGGATATTGTATAATTATATTATACCTTTGTAAATCAAATGCTTATTATCCAGAACTTTCTTCTTATCCGACTTGTTATCCTTATGCTTATTATCCGAAACGCCGTGTAGCTAGGAATGTATTCCATATAGTATTTGTGCGCTCCAAGCTCACTTCGTAAATTAAAATCTTTAATAAAAATCATACCTAATTTTTTCTTACAATTTCCTCACTTCCATGTGATACCCAAAAAGATGCTTGCATGAGTTTCTGTACTTTTTCTACCTCATTGTAGAGTAATACTAGTATTTAAGTTACAGATTCATTAAAAATTTGAACTTTAAGCATCGATTAACATCAAACGTACTTTGTTTTGCTCCTAACAGTTTATAATGTTAAATATTCATTCGGTATTTGTTTAAGTTCTACCGCATTCGAATACAACTTAGAATCGTCTGAATCATTGACATTTTCACACAGCGCTGAGTCATTTTTATTTTTCTCTTCAGCTTTTATCTGAACCATCTGCAAAGCATTTTTCTCTGCTTAGTAAATGCTTTTCCGTTTTGATTTGGTCTAAACTGTTATGAATTGCGCATAATGATTCGTATTATTTAAAATATTCGGAATTTATTCTTGCAAGGACAGCTTTTTTTTTCTGTTTCCGGTTCAGAATACACTATTTTCCAATTACGATTTTACCACAAATATAAAATTCGCTTTTCTTTTCTGTCTTTGATTTTAACTCTATTGGTCTCTAAAGAGACGAAGAGAAATAATGCCCTAAATTCTTCTTGCGCTTTCTACTCATTTGAAATATGCTTATGAACGGTGAAATGATTTCGGAAAATTCTAAATATAACGATTGATGTAATTAATCGGTAACAATCGATTCTTTTAACGTTTCAAAATCATTAACGTCACGTAATTTTCAATGATAATCGCTTATTACGAATCGAACTGAACATGAGTTTTATTCTATGAACAATTTGCTTATTTAGTTTTTGTAAACAAACTAGAGGGATTTGTTCAAATTCTTTTATTTTTTATATTCATTCGCATGATCTTCTTTAAAGTAAATTAGAATATTTATTGTTTTTCGACAAAATTTACCGTAAAATTTCTGAAGCCTTTTTTTTTTTTTTTATTTTTTTTTTTTACGTTTGGGGGGGGGGGGAACAAGATTTAATTTTTCTTTTCTTTTCGAAATCGGAAGCAGCATTAGAGTTCGGACATTATGAATAAAACTTTCAAGGCATTTATTTACTATTAATATTTTCAGCAGCAGTTCTAGTATCGGGACCGGTATATTCACCTGCTTCCTATTTTCACTTTTCTAAACTTATTATCTCTCATTCTAATTCTTGTTTTGAATTTAGGCAGAGAAAACCGGGAAAATACAAGAAAATTTGAAAATTATCATAAAAATCTGGAAAATACGGGGAATTTGAGGTTTCTCAGTTAATTTTTGGCCATCTAAAAAAATGCTGATCTCTAAAGATTGCAAGAATAAAGGATCGTAGTCATTGCTTCCAAAAACGAAACAATACCATTTGCGATTACGGAAACTGACCCCTTTTCTTCTCGCTTCCCTTTTTTTCTATATTGATCAGTCCAGTTTCGAATTGCGAGATAGTTGTTCTTTTTCCATGAGATTCCAGAATTGCAGCTAATGAGTATGCGCGAGACTTCTGTAACTACGTGAAGGAATAGAATACATTTCTCTGGTCGGAACATTCAATCTGCTGAAGCATCGCCGTGGTGTTTAGTCTACTATACTTGAGTCTATTGAATGGTTTACTTATTATTTGAGAAAATGTCAGCTTCTTTAAAGTAGATTAGAGAATTTTTTTAAAATAATGAGCTGCTCAAAATCCGTATTTCATACGAAAAAAGATTTTAAAAAAAATCATGATTCTGCTGAATGGGTTCCGTAAAATCTATTTGTTGTTTACTGCTCGTTTTGTAAGATGATGGTAAGCCTAAATAATATGGGGGAAAAGAGGCATTTACTTACCATGCCAAAAGAAGAAAATATACAAAATTGCGTGCCAGTTCAAAAGAGTCGTCATTGGTGTTGAACTTAGTATCTAAAAGAAATACAGGAAAAGATGACATGTTAAATTCAAAAATATCAAATTTAATGTTCGAAAATAAAGCGATTTCGAACTTTTTAGTTCAAGAACAGTAATTTAAAACTGAATTTTTATGTGCATTAAAACTTATTGCGTCATATTTGTCCTTTAATGTATTTAATGATATATCGGAAATGTTTTCACGCATGTTCATTGAAAGTGAAATAGCTAAAAATTGTACGTTAGGACGTACAAAAATATCATACATTATTTGTTAAGGATTAGCTCCATGAAACTGATGGATAAAAACTCTGCAAAAGTTACAGAAATTGATGGCAAAATGCATGAACTGGCAAAAATGAATAAATTTAAAAAAATGTTATTTTGCTTTGAAATGTTTTTTTTCCCCCTCGTTAAGCTATCGTTAAATGCATCATGATATCAAAACTGTTTTGCGTTTTATTTCACCCGAATCCTTAATATTATGTGATTTACAATCAAAGAACATCAGAGGTAATATACCTCCCCTCCCCCTTAATATATAAATTTGGTCTTGCCAAATTCTGGATAATAATTAAAGATAATTTTTTTTGTATGTAAATATCAACCTTTTTTTATTATGCTGCTATTTCTAATGTTAAATTGTTGTTTCCTTTCCTTGCTTTTCTCACTTCTATAAATCATATTGATGAGTGCTATTCACGCATTTCCTTGTATTTTGAATATTCGTACAAGGAAAACACACGGGATTTTTTTTTCCAGATTTGAATGGCAACTCTATTAGGCTTTTTTCTATCTTTATTTCTTGTGATTTCAAATGATCGAGTTGTTTTCTGCTATCTGCTTCCAAGCTTACATTTTTTTTTCTTTCAAATTCTAGATTTTTTTTGGTAAACATCACTGTCCAAAATAATATTTTTTAAATCAATTACTTTCATATCCAAAGTAACCCTTGCTATCATTTCTTTGGTGATAACTTAAAATGAGTCTACTAAGCTTTTTTTAACTGAAATAAATGTAGTTTTACAATACTCTTAACAAGCCCAAAAAATACATAAAAAAAGATTCCTACCTTTAATGAGCTTTCCTAGATAATCCTTTTGACGATTAATTAATTAAAAGAATTCTGCCGGCTGCTTCATTATAATTTCCTTATCCAAGTGTGTCAAAATTGTACTTTCAATTATTGCTTGAGGGAGCAATGATGTTCACTGAGGGCATTAAAAGCATAAGGACCAGTAAATATTACTATGAGGACATAACAATTAATAAATTGTTGTGACCTACTATGGACAACAACAAAACTATATAACTTCTGTGGAGTCTACCGATTTCACTCGTTTGCATCCTCGTCAGTGGTGTGCCAACAAAATAGAGCGCCAAGGACAAATTCCAAAATTGCGCCCTTTCCTTTAAAAAAAAAACACGACCTTTTTATTATTCCAGTCTATTATGCTGCGTAGTGCAAAGATTGAAAGTGGAAATAAACCTAAATAATAATATATAAAATATTTGGGAATTAATATGAATGAAACATTGCAGATAACTTTATCGTTATCTGCAATGAATCGTTATATATGGATAGCTCTTGAATATAAAAAAATATCATAATAATATTTCAAAATATTTTTGTAAAACCAGTTTTATAGAATCAATGTTAAAATTACTCAGATAATTTACTCCATTCTAATTTTAATATTTTAAATAAGGCCCGAATAATAATAAAAAAAATAGTAGTTAATGTGGTTAGTTAACTTTTATACATTACAAAATACAAATAAAAAAATTATTTTTTTTATATTAGACTTGAAAAAATTAAAAAAATATGTAAAATATAAATGTAAATATCCGTGGAAAAGAGATATATATACAAATAATAATGAAAAAGTTTTAAACATTGCTTTTTGCATTTAGATAGTATATGGAAACTCTGAATATTGAAACAAATACTTTAACACATATAAAATCGTTCAAAAATCTTGAAAAATTTATATCTATAATAATATATTTAGGACCCTGTAATAAAGTTAAAACCATTACATGAAATAAAAACGTATGCAATCACACAAAAACTCAATTATCTGATTCAAAGCTGAATTAAAATGAACACGTTATTCATTTGTTTATAACTTGTAAACTTGCACTTCGTTATAATTGTAGTAAAAATTATTGATATAGATATAAAAAAGGCGACATTGCTTCCGAATTTTTTTTTTAACTTAAGGTGTCTGATATGTTATAAATCAACCTTCTTCACCTTAATTGACTTGATATAAAAAAGGCGACATTGCTTCTGAAATTTTTTTTTTTTTTAAGGTGTCTGATATGTTATAAATAAACCTTCTTCACTTTAATTGACTCGAAAATGTTTATGATTTCATTGAAGTCAATTTATATCAATAGAATGAAATAATTTAGTCATTTTTTTTTTCCTCTCTGAAGTTTTCAGATACGAAAACTGTAGTTAACTAAAAGATCTTGCACAACTCGCACTTGAAATTGCTGTCGTCCAAAGTATCACCAGCTCTACCTTACATAATTTGAAAGTAAAGAAATAAGTTTATGAAAATATATGCGTGATAAAAATATCCGATTAATGTTTGGTAATTATATCTACGCCATCTTAAATCATAGTATACATTTTTGTTGCTGATCATCCATGATAGGGAGGAAATATGCTTGGTGGGGTCTCCAGGACATTCCCAGATACATTGGAGTGAAAAAGCGGACGTACTCGCAAAAATGATCACGGAATTGCACCCATTGGTGGAGGGGATTGCTTCAGGAGATTTAATTTTTCATTATCAGGAAACCTCATTGCAAAAATGAATCCCATTTTTAAAAATAGCAAATATGAGGAAGCTATTGTGATGTTCCCTCCATTTTTTCCTTTAATCAAAGGCTCAAAAATAAAAAGAGAAATAACAAGAGAAAATATCATAACTGCACGCCTTTTAACCCGGATGATTATAACTCCAGCTCTGTTAAATAGATTTTGTCTACACAATTATCCTCATTGCCAAGTTTGTAATCATGAAAACATTAAACATATCATCTTGTTTTAACATTAAACATATCATCTTGTTTTATTCCAAATACGCAACTCGTAGATCAAATCTTTTTGCAAAATTTAATATTGACCTTCATTCTTGTTCTTTATTCAAAGCGTTTATTCAAAAAGCTGTTTCTAATGAAAAAGCTTCACCAATCTCTGAAGTTTTTTTAACATTTATTGAATATACTCTTTTGGCATTAGGGATAACGGCCTTTGTTGCCAAAAATTCCATTCTCATCCCATTTCAATCAATCGGCCCAAGCCCTTTTATTTTTAATGAAAGTTATTTCCAGTTTTTCGCGTTCAAAAGCATTAGTCCAAATTCCAACAGATCCGCCATTCAGAATACTATTGACATTATTATTTTTTGATTAAAAGAAGTTTCAATGAATGAAAATAAATGGGATCTTGTGGCTTATTTATATCTAGTCTGGCGCTGCAGTTTTTTCCATCGTCTTCTGTTGATACTCCAAATAAAAAAAGCTGGGAAATTTAGTTTCATTGGGAGTACTTTCCGTTTTATCTTGAGATATATGTCTCTGTTATATCAATCTTAAATATACTTTATAATATTTATGATTCGATTTCCAGGAACATAGTTTCCGATAATCTGTTTTACTGCGCAGATATTTGTAAAGCAATTCTTTTCTGAAACACATATGTTACTCTTACTAAAAAAATTTGATATTCATGCGATCTCTAGTTATGCTGTTTTCGAGTGTTCAAAGCAAAGTTATCTAATATAAACTTCGCTATGATTTATTCAAAATAATCATGAGCTCTAAGCCGCAAGCTAACAACCACAAATTTCTAGTAAGCCCTTATTCCAAATTAAGGATGCCTTCAAAAGCGTTTAATTTTTTCTTCCTTCCTGAAACTATTTTAATTTTTAAAAATGTCGCACTTTATTAGAAATTTAATATTCTTTTCAATACAACGAATCGATTCCTTAATTTTGCACCCTTTGGTTTCCACAAGTTTCTGATAAGCCCTTATTCCCAATTAAGGATGCCTATTGCTTTCAAAAGTCTTTAGTCTTTAAATTCTTTCAAAAGTCTTTAGTCT
>JAPMOR010029556.1:254489-272268 GCA_026543865.1 Argiope aurantia
AATTCTTTCAAAAGTCTTTAGTCTTTAAATTCTTTCAAAAGTCTTTAAATTCTAATTATTCTCTCACTTTCTGAAACTGTTTTTAACTTTATTAGAAATTTTCTTTCTGAATTCTCACTTTCTGAAACTGAAATAAAACTTTATTAGAAGTTTAATTTTCTTTTAAATACTACGAATTGATTCCTTCATTTTGCACCCCTTGGCAACTGCGGCCAGGGCGCATGCTATACTTGTCCCAATCTAGTTACGCTACTGATCTCTTCCGCTCCTTCAATGAAATTGAAGTAGATCCCTAGCTGATTCAATTTCTGGGAGAGTGAAATTTCAGGAATACCATTGCTTATTTTTAGCATTCCCTGTGAGCCATTTTATTAAGTTTTATTTCAATAAAATAGCGTTTTACTGAATTTCGCTTTTAGCACGGTTTATTTTCTTAGTATAGTCTGTGTATTTTCTTTAGATGGTTCAAGGTCACATTTTCTACCGCGTTACTGGTACCAGGCAACCAATAACGAAGTAGAAAATGTGACCCTGAACCGCCTACAGAAAATACACGGACTATAGAACTATATGTAAAATACTTGACATTTTGTAAAATGCAGTTATCGAACTTTTTAGCTTGCTTATTTCTGCAGTCTGATTTGTCTGAACAAACTCTTATCTATATCCTTGCCCATGGCAATCAATATATCTTACTTCTATTAGAAGCTCTCTCCTGAATATTTTTCTTGCTCCAAAAAATCCCAAACTAACTAACCTGAATTTTTTAAAACATCTCATCCAGCGTATTCTCTATTTGCCTTTTGTTGAATGAAAACATGGTAATGCTCTCTCCACTAATTTTTAATATTTTTACCAATATTATATATAAATATGTCTTCTATGTAAATACTATACATTAACTATATTTTTTTATATAAATACCGTACTTCAATATTTCCTTTTATGCGTTTCCTTTTATGGTCCTTTTATGCGTGATATTCTGAAAAATGCTTTGTTCAGAGATGGATTTGGTAGAAATATCCGTATGCATTTCCAATGCTTCTTCTTTCTCATTTCGTCGTTCGTCTTGCCGTGAACTCTTTTAAAACCCGGAATATTGTATATTCTATCATAGACAGCTAAATAAGAACACACTGAAATTGGAATTAAGTCTTTCATCTATTTTATATTTCTTCCGTTTAGGATATTAGTCTTTAAAATATTATTAGGGTTTTTTTCTTTCTTTAAAATAATGGTTCGAATTAAACTAGCAGCTTGTTTTGTTAAATATTTTAAAGCAAAATTTCAATTTAAGGTTTTTTCTCTGTGCTTCATGGAAATTTCATATATGTATTTTTAAATTTCGTTTTAAGCCGAGTTCATGTGACACAAGCCACTTATGACTGCTTGCACGGAGAATATGAAGTTGAGCCTGGACGAGGAGCTGACCGTAACTCCTACTTGAGGGAACATAATGTCGTTTCCTATTTCATTGTTCCACCGAGCCATCGTAGAAAGGTAAAAAGTTATGTCAATATTTTCTTTGGAGCGAATTGAATAAATTCTTTAAATGTGTTTAAGATAGAAATTACATCTTGGTTATCAGGTACAAAACTAATGTAGATGTGAATTAACTTTTGCAAATGATTTTGAAGTGTTAACTTGATATTTTAATATTTTACTTGTGAGCTTAATTCATGCATTATTCTCTACTAGGAATAAAGATGAAAATATGTGTGTGTGTGTTGGCGCTTTATTGACCAGACCATTTAACTCAGAGCTAACAAATTTATCACATATGTAATTTGGAGAGTGCGAATTTCTACCTTGGGGCTATGTTTTATTTTTATTTGAACTTTAATTAATTAAACATTAAACGAAAAAAATTCGGAGTTTTCCCGAGATAAATTTCAAAATATATTATTGCCTCAAAAGAAATTTTACACCATTTTAAAATTTATATAAAAAAAAATGTCTTTTTAAGTATGCCAATTTATTTCCCTTGATTTAAAAAAAACTTTTTTTTGCATGATTTTTCAGGATTTTTATTGAATTGTTGATCTGAAATGAAATCAAAGTCGTTTTCATTATTCTATAAAATATTTAACCCTTTCGCCTTCCTCTCCTGGTCGCGAAAATTTCTGTTTTTCCTCTTTTTTTGCCGTATTAGAACAAACAAACAAACAAAAAATTCAAACAAGTAAACATTTACAGAGCGTTTTAAATGTTTGAAATTTTTAAAATGTAGAAGAACGCTTGAAGCGCGTTACAGCCGCGCTGCAGAAGTGTCACTTGAACGCGCTAGACGCGTTACGGACGACGAAGAGGTTATTCGCGTGATTTTCTTCCATTGTTGAAAACTAAGAAGCATTCTGTTTAATATCTACATATTTATAAGATAAATAAAAAAAAGTGAAATTATAATATTGTGAAATTTAGAAGATAGATGACCCGGATATTTAAGTGTTTAATAGTGCTATGACATCATGGGACTGTTTCTATTAGAAAGATTTATATATGCAATAAACAGAAATTATGTAAAATAATTAAAATAACATGGCTTTAATGTCAGGCAGTTTGCTGGAATCATGGACATGAAGTTATATCCAAACGTTTTATTTGAAATCAAACATAACCAATATTTCCAGTAAAACAGCTGGTCTTTTGAGCGATTAATTAATTGTTAAATCATCAATATCTAATTGTAAGAAATAGGGCAGAAGTAATTGTATCAAATTTGTTTTCATCATTTAGTTTTGACAACAATCCATTGCTTTTTCCAATGGACTAAGAACGGGAATTTCATTGATTGGAATTAATTTCATCTTATTTTGGAAATGATGCGAAATCGCTGCGCCCCATATAAATATATGTTGCATATATGTATAAATAGCACATATATTTCATCCAAGAATAAGTGGTGCATAAGTTAAATTTTCTTTTGCACATTTTACATCTGGAAAGTGTTAAAATATTCTGAAGGAGAAACATCCGCGAAAAATAGATTGGTTGCAGTGAAATTTCTGTTTTGGAATAAACTTCTTAAATATATATTTTTTATCAAACATTTCCGTATGATATGTGTTAACATTCAGAATAATCCCATTAGAAAGATGTCTGAAAATAAATGAAATGGATCTGAAATCGAGTAAACGAGTTTATTTCGTATTTCTCCACCTGAAAGCCCACATATCTATAAGGTAGAACATAATTTATCTTGTATTTTAGCCTTGAGAACATGATTTATCTTGTATTTTAGCCTTGAAATGATGCAAGAGAAAAAAATCTATTCATAAATAAAAGGAAGATTTTTGAATTCTTACAACTTTAAGAAATTGAATAAATAATTCTGATCTTTTCCCTCTGTTGATGCATACGCAAATAATTCAACTCATTTCAGCTCAAGATTTTAACTAATAAGGCGTTAAAACATCGTCTGCAAGACGACTTTATTTTGTTTAAGCCTACATATTATAATTAAAAAAAATTCTTAGTTATTTCCATTATTTAAATAAAGTCTTGATATAAAAAAGTCGGGATATAAATAAAGTCATGATTAGTTAAATAAAGTTATCTTAAATAAGTCATTTTAAGGCCTTCCGTACTTTTGCATTCTATAATTGCTATTCAATGCAAATTTCTGAATTTTTTAAGAATTTAATTCATTTTATTATAATTATTATTATAAAATCATTAAAATTTTTATCAATAAATATTATTTCATTATTTTTTTAAAACTTCATGGTTTATTTATCCAATATGAGTGGCTTTTGATTCACTGGATTAATTGTCTCTAAATTTTCTTATTAAATATTTCATGTAACTTAGTCGTTAGCAAAATATTTTTAAGCTTTAAATTTTGATTAACATATCTTATTTTATTATAAAAGCCTTACACTATTCTGTTTACTGTACTATGCATTCCTCTACATTTTTGTGATCTCCAATAAAATTTGAAGTGATATTCAGACTTTAATAACTCCAATCGCAAAATAGGGGGATTTTCTTATTAGTACCTCAAGAATATTTTAGAAAATAAGATGCATAGGACCGAGGATCTGTGTAAAAATTTGTAATTCGAAACTCATCAGAACATTGATTGATTTAAATGACATAAAATATAACTCATTACTTCATTTAAATCCATTTCTGATGTAGATGTGCGTGTCTATGACTAATTATTTAGACATTTCCAGTTGGGACCCAGTTTCCTTAATGTAAACTACTTTTGCCTGAAACACTACCGAATAGTAATGTTACATAATAATAAAATGCTACACAATAATAATATCTATATATATATATTAAAAGTGACAGAAAACTTTTTGTATTTATTCTTCTAGAAAATATCATGTTTCATATTATTTTATTTTGAATAAATACGTGCTAAAAATGACACTTTTCTTAGTTTAGTTTGCAATGAGAATTAACTTAATCTTTTAATTTGAACTTTTGTCAGCGTGATGGCGCTGCGTTAATAAAAGCTTTTATTTATTTATTTTTCATCCAAGTATAATTAGTGAGCAAGTTAAGTTTTATTTTTATTTTGTCTAAAATAAATGGTGGGAAAATAAGCTTAAAAGGATTTTTTTAAATTATACGGCAAAATCATAGATGTAATCGAAAAATAATTCTTTAGAATTTTAAGATGGTGTAAAATTCACTTTTGTGCTGTCGTATTTTC
Source organism: Argiope aurantia (assembly GCA_026543865.1). Taxonomy (NCBI): domain Eukaryota; kingdom Metazoa; phylum Arthropoda; class Arachnida; order Araneae; family Araneidae; genus Argiope; species Argiope aurantia. The sequence goes on from JAPMOR010029556.1 coordinate 259,156, forward strand.
GAAGATTATTGCAGAAAAAAATGCGAAAATTTCACTTCATTTTAAATAAAAAGAAATTCTAATTTTTTGTAATCGCCCCTAGCTGTACATTTCTACTGTTCAAAGTATATATCCGCCAAGTTAGATATCCTAGATGAAACGGTTTAGGCTCTAAAGAACCAACGAAAGAAACAGACTTACACAATTTCATCTTTATTATAAGTAGAGATGTACTATTTATTAAAACAATTATATATAATGCATAAAATATTTTGTAATGAACTTTTTCCTCACTTCTTGATGAGATAGAATTTTGAAATTGTACACACGTTTTTATATACTACTAGTAGCCGCCTTTGGCGACCATCCGGTTCGCCAGTATTACCGCTCGCTACAATTTTCAATTAAATATTTTAAGTAACTGGTCTCTTAATAGATTCTCAAACAAAACATTTTTAATTTTCAAATTTTGATAGTCGTACTAAACTTATGCTGTTGTTTAGATCGTTTCGTTCAATTTACTATATATATTTTGCTAATTTGTTGTCATTTCCGGTAAAACTTCAACTTTAATTTAAAGTGGAAATGATGAAATTGCAATTAATATAAAGATATTTTTTAATAAAACCAAGCGTTTTATTTTATTTATCATCTTTATTGTTATTTATTTATTATTATTATTATTGAATATGAATATTGCAAACAGAATCGCTCGGTATTTAAGTCTTATTTTAACTACAAAATATTTTTCATAATTTATGTAATATATCAAACAATAATTCAACAAAAATTTCTCAGATTCAGCATAAAATTCAGTTTTTAGTTTTACTTTCAAAAGGATTGAAATGAAATCAATAATAATATTTTTTTCCAGCCTATAAATATATTTCAAAAATTATGAAGTCTAAATTTAATATAGTAAGGTATCATATTCTGAGAAATATTCTGGACACACCAAATTTTAAATAAATGAATGAATGTTTCTATTTTCCACGATCAATTAAGACTTATTTATGAAGTTTTGAATGTTAAAAATTTAGAAAAACCAACATTTTCATAATCTTAGGCAAAATAATCTTGAGAAACCTGCGCGCTGATTGACATATTTTCTTTGAAATGATCGATGGAAAATCTAAAATTATCTTTTTTTTTTATAGAATAGTGATATTCAAATTTTCATAAATCAGTCAGTTTAAGTGATTGATTTAGTTGATTGTAAATTAACTCTTTTTATTTAAAATATTAGTGTTTCAAGAACATTTTGTTATTCGTAATTTCCACAGCAGAATCTTTATGTGAATTCAAAAATTAGCATTTATTGAATTAAGTTACATAAAATATAATCATTTTCCATTTAGACCATTTTAGCATATCTGTGTCTTACTAAAGGTTTACAAATTAACTGTGTGGCCCTGATTTGAATGGAGATCCTGTTCATATTAAACAACACTTGCCTTAAAATAAAACTGATTGATTGGATTAATAATATAGCGAGTGTAAACGATCATAAAATAATTTTTCTTGAATTTATTTTTTAGAAAAAATATTTCATATTTGTTTCATTTCCTACAGACACGTGCCGAAAATTATATTTTTGCAGATTTCATTTCCAAAAAGATTTAATTTATTTTTTGTTGGAACTTTAATCAATGTGATGGCAATACTTTGAAAAAAGCTAATTTTTTCCCATAAATGCGAAACGTGCTCGTGCAGCATAAATTTTATTTTTATTTTGTACGAAAAAAAAAATGTTGAAAAATATAGTTAAAATATTTATTTAAAAATTCATTAAAAATAGAAATTTAATTTTAAGGTTAAAACATTAGTATCATTTTAAAGATAAATTTTTGATCTTTAACTTCATGTAAAAATCTTTTTTGTGCGGTAATATTTTCGGAAGTTATAGCAGAAACACGTTAAAATTTCGCTTAATTTTTAAATAAATAAAATTCTAGTTAAAAATTCAAAAAATAACAACCAGGTGCACATTCCCGGCCTCCAAGGTATACACGTGCCAAATTTGGTAGCTGTAGGTTGAATGGTCTGGCCTGTAGAGCGCCAACACACACACACATACATTGAGCTTTATTATAAGTACAGATGATTACAGAATTTTAGCTTCTTCACAATTTACTTATGAACTGATCTATCCATTTACTTAAATTTTAAATCGTATTACGTGATTTTGGATTGAAATAAAATATTTTACGATTCCATAATGTATAGAATAATAATTAATGACTAAAAATAAAAGAAGAAATTGAAATACAGAAATTATATTTTTTAGTTTACTAATAAACTTTCTTTTTAAAAGTTTTTTTTGTTAATTTTTTTTTATTCTGGGTGATATTCGACTGGGGACCAAGTACTTTGGAAAATTATTTCCAATTGGACCCCACATCTCCACAGCCCGGCCCTGCTTAAATGTCCATTTTTAACGATATATATGAATTCTTACCCTTTAATTGATATATAATGAGTAGGAATCGATTTCTTCTTTTTCTACATTGTGAATTAAATAATTGACGTTTTTCAACCCTTAACCCTTTTATTCACTTCCCTTTAATTCAATGAAGTTTTTGTTCACTATTTTGAGATTAAAATACATAACTTTTTTCTTTCATTTCTTCTCGATTGATTGCATTTAACAAAAAAATCGCGTGTCTAGTTCATAATATTTTAAAATGTCCCGGCAGCCTCGTATAAACTGATTTTTAAAATAAAGCATTTTTTCGCCATTTTCACAAAGATTTTTTTTAAATTATAAAGTTGATTTCCTTTACATAATAGTTTAAGTAGTTTTTATAATAAATCTCTCTCTTTCATCATTTGTCCAATAAAGATATAATGCTAGTAAACTATCTAAGAACTTTCAAATTCACCTTATTAATCTAAACCGAATGCCAGAACCGAATAAAATCCTCTGAATTATAGTGGAATATTAAATTATATTTTGCCACTTGTATCTGTATTTAGACCTGTACAGCTCTTTTCCGATTTTGAAGTTTATTTTTTAAGGAAATTCCTTCCTAAGTTCCTTCCCACCTTCATAACTTCGGAACCGCTGCTGCTATATTCTTAAAAGTGCTATCTAGTAGGTATAGTCAAGGAGCTATTGAATGAAACCGCTTACTGCGCCACCTGGTGGAAAGCTGGGGAAATAGCATGTATCTCGAAAACAGAATGAGATTGTGGAACATCGTCGATTTATTACGAAAAGACACCTTATGAACATTAATTCAAAGAATCGAACTGTTAAAACGCGCATTTGTTGGTTCGCAGGCGAGTCTGCGATGAGAAAATATAAAGACACGTATTTTTTTAGGTAGCTGTAAAACTCTGATCTATTCTTCTACTATATTTTAAATTTCTCTTTTATTTTATACATATCTTTTGATAATGTTTTGATTGACCTTAAAGCAGTGATTTAATATTGTTTGAAGGTAAATATAAAATTCGCCCATATGAAGTCAAGAACAATAAAGGTTTTTCGAACAGATGAAACCGATGTTCAAGGACAGCAATAACTTCAAGCCATGAGAAAACAATCAAAATTTTGTCTTTTATCATAGTAACTTTGGAGAAAATTATCGGAGATATATTTATAGACCATCTTAAAATTCGAAATTTTAGTTTTTTTTTTCAATGAATTTTTCAATTTCATTTTTATGCATTTTTTTCAGTTGTTATTAAATTTTTAAAAGAAATTTAGTGCAGACAATCTTGAAATAAGGATATTTATAGATACTCATTTACTATGCAGAGTTGCGACTTTAAATCATTCTATCACTATCATTTTATTTCTCTTTTATTTTAATGCATATTTATTGACAATGTGTGGTTTTTTATTTATTTTAAAGTGGTGGTTTGACAAAACTAGAAGAAAGTATGAGTGCTCCGATCAGATTCAGATTAAGGCTAATAAATCTTCCGTGCACAAAATAAATACTTTTTATTGTTTCTGTGCAAGGATAACAGGTCATTTCAAACCATTTCAGACGATAAAAGGGTTTGGCATTTTATAATATTGAAAGGTATAAATTATCATCTAGTATTAAATAAGAATACAAATAGAAAAGTCGAATCTGATTCCCGAATTTGCATTGTTAAATGAAATAAACGAAGAGAGATTTCAGTCAAAATGAAGACTGCAGATATAACAGACATTTCTGTTATAGTTGCCACATCGCTTACTTTCAAGTGAACCAAAAAGTTTGTGAATGGATGTGATTAATTGGAAATCTCATTCCTAATTTTTGAGCAAATGTTAACTTGAGTAATATGCAATTATTCTCTTTTCTTTAGCCCTTAATGTTCAGCGCCCAGAGCCAGATCCGTCCTGGGGGAAATCGCCGCAAGTTGTCTTTCAAAAATGTTTCGAATGTTGTTGTGCAGTTACTCCACTCTATTAAATATAGCATGGATGTTCCTTTTTCAAATATGGCTGTAACTAGTGGTCCAGTTGTAGAAAAGCCAGGAACTAAAATGGTGATTATTTTGTTTATCAGATCGTTATAGACTAACTGTATACCTTGCATTCAACATTCACCTGGTATGTTTTGTTTTATTTTTTCAGTCCACTTTCGCTGATAAATTAAGGAAGCCTTTTAAAAAGAGGTTAGTAGTATACAAATTTTATGGCTCTACATATTTTGATTTATTATTTCAAAGCAAAACAATAAAGTCAACTGTTAACCATAATCCAACTGTTTTTAAAGTAAATTGCATTTTAATTGTAATAATCTGTTGGTTTTCTTCTTCGTAGGCATTCTACAGTCTACCATCAGCCTACTAGCAGAGTGAATAAGTACCTTGCGCAAGCTATTGAAGCCAGAAGTGTAGATCAAGAAAAATCAACTCATGTTAATGTTATAACTTTATGCTTTAAAGACAGATTAAAAGAAAAACAGGTATGTAATAATTTATATGCAAATTTCAGATATTGATTGGAGTTGTATATAATTATATGTTATTTCCATAACTTCTGTGCATGGATGTTTTTTATGTGTGTGTGTATGATAAAAACATAGAATTTTTATGACGAGAGGTAGAATAGAAGGTCAAATAGTATCACGGATTCAAAACTAGATTCCTCTGAAGATTCATAATATATTTTATGTATAATTTGGTGCTTTTGAGTTCTGCCTTGATTCAAATGCCAGTGTAGGGGCCATTTTCATCATTAATTTATGTTTCGAAATTTCCAGATGCTTTAAAGTCTGATGTTTATCTGACAGTTTAATCAGCCATATGAAATTTTTGTTTTATGTTAAATTTTCTGTATAATTTTTCACTTATGATCAAATTGCTGCTTTTTAAAAGCGCTTAATGGTATTATATCCTGCTTTTCATCTTTTTTTTCTAGATTTAGATATAATTGTTACAATTATTGTAAAATACATTTCTTGATTTCTAAACATTCATTAAGGGAAGTGTTTAGTTGATCAAAAACTTTTGCAGTATTCTTAATGTAAGGAATAAATTACTTACAAACCAAACAAAATCAATATGTGTGCTGAAGAAAATAAAAAATATTTTTTTAAAACGCATAGATTTAAGAAAAAACGTTTGCTTTGAAAATGTTGCATGGAAATGCAAAGACGTAAAAACTGTTCCGTTGTATACGACGTATAGGTACTAGAAAACATTTTAATATTAATTCTGCTCTCACTTATGTAATTAATATTTCTAAAGACGAAATTTTACTTCTTCTGCTAAAAATTTACTCATTAAATGTGTTGTCTTTTTTGATTATTGTACTTATAGAATCATCTAAATGTTACCGCATATCGTTCACCATAAAATGCTTTAAATATTCTTATTTGATATTTTTAATTTTGTATGTATAGCCCATGTTTTGTATGTATGTATAGCAATATTGTATAGCCTTTTTCATAATTAAAAATAACTTTTAAAGATTAGTTATCTGTTTTAACATATATTTTGTTTCAATAAGTTTTTCTAATTGCAACATTCACAGGAATATTGATTCGAGGATGTCGGCATCTCATTCTTGAAAATGAGGAATGAGAAATTGCCATATTAGCATATTCTCATCTTTATTTGGTGGCACAATATCGATTTTCTAGTTAGTTAACAACCTTATCACCAAACAGAGGAGATTCTTCTTCTACATCCACGGAGAGTCTAGTAACATTAGAATTTTTCTTCGAAAAAATTTGAAGTCAAATTTTTGTTTTCGCAAGGACGATCTTTATGTCATTTTAAATAATATTTAAAAAATCTATCTGTTCCAAGTTCTGTTGTACGCTTCCTCATTTTTTGAGAGGGTAAGAAACTTGTATCTTAACAATCTGGGTATTGGCTAGTGACGAGGTATATTAAATGGGGAATAAACTATAACTGAAGTTTTAATGCCTTAATCACTTCAATAAGGATCCAATATGGCTATTCCAAGGGCTCAGCATGGGTGTTCCAAGTTTAGCAAGGGTCCAGTATGGCTGTTTAAAGTTCAGTAAGGGTCCAGAATAGCGGTTCCAAGTTTTTCCTTAACGAAAGGTAAACTTTGATATCTAGGTGATGAAAATGAATTGAAAATTTCGCTTTTTCCTAATTACTCGAAAACGTCACATTAAATCCTAAACAAGATGTACCGAAATGTTGTAGAAAATTAAAATCTGCATAAAATGTATTCCAAAATTTTATGTTTTGCCACAGAATTATAAGTACTATCTCTAAATAAAATCCTAGTGATTTTTTCAAACTTCAAAAAAAGGGGGGGGAGTGTGTCATTTTTTTTGTAGTGTGGAAGCTTGGAGAGGAGTTCCAACCAGTTCGCATTATATTTAACTGATCACTGATCAAAGTTATGCGGTTCATACCAAAATAGCTTCTATGTAGTTTCTAAATTGGACTTAAATAATTCTAAACCACTACCAAAGTATCTACCGAATTTACTACGTTTTTTTTTTTTTTAAACTTGGATAAAAAAAAATAAGAAAGGGCAATGTATGAAGTTTCCCCATATGACTCTTTGTATTCATTCCACACTATTCTAGTGCTCTGGGTTTGGTAAACCAACATAACTATGCATGTAAAAGTATATATTTTTGCGCAGAATCTTTATTTAGACAACTAATTTAACTATATGTGCCATCTTTCGGAAGGAAAACCTTATTTTTAAAGAGTGAAAAATCATCGAAATTTTAATTTGAGCTACTAGTACTTATGATTCTGTAGCAAAATATAAAATGTTGGAATTCATTTTACGCAGATTTTATTGCTCTGCAAATTTTTATTATCTTATTTTTCGGATTTAATAAGTGATTTTAGAGTAATTTACACGAAAAAAAGTGGAAAACACTCCATTTCAATTCACTCTTTTCCCTCTATAAGCCAAAATTCATTTTTAGGTAGGGAAAAAATTTGTGACAGTCATATTGGACTCTTACTGAAGTGATTAAAGCAATAAAACGTTAGCCATAGTTTATTCCCCATTTAAAATCCTTCGTCACTAACCTAGCTTATGAGAACAATTTTTTTACCCCGTACCTCCGAAAAAAAATTGGGAGAGCGTAAAATAGAATGTCAGGAAGTTTTGAAATATCATTTAAAATGACATGCTTTTGTGGAAAAAAAAATCTTGGCTTAAAATATTTCCTAGGAAATGCCTATTTTCTGGCTAAAGTTACTGGACACTAGGAATGGGACCTAATTTACTGTCTTCTCACCTCTAGCGTTATTAGCTATGGTGATCCATTCAATATACACAAAGGGATGACAATTCTTAATGATTACTTAGATATCTCGTGAGGCAAATTCAAGATTCGAGATCACTTCAACAATTTCTGGTACAGCACCCACCGATTCTACTTTATTAGCATGAGTACTTTGAAAGTAATTTTAAAATTAAATTTTACTAGGCTTGAGCTGACACTGCTATTGTAACTGTAGATTATTAATAACAGAATCAGTTCCAAAATGTATGTAACTGAAACAATATTTCCATGAATGAGTTATAGCATGCTGTACAAAAATATCCTACTATGAAAAATCAGCGTGCACTTGGAATAAATATAGAAATCAGTTTTAGTTAATGAAATAATATTAATCTTGCTATATGTAATTTTCCTTTTATTTTTTTTTTATAGTATTACAGTGAAAGAGATGACGGATTTACTAACAGCATGATATGCTGCTTGATTGTTCTCTTACTTTTGGGTTGTTTGCAAGCTACCGTTTTGACTAGGTAATCCTGAATTTTTAATTATAAAATTGGTTTCTATGTTAGTGCCTAGTTCTAAATAAATTTAACCCAATTTATGGACTTTTATTCAATATGAAAATTCTAATTGTGAATTTTTAGCTCATAAATAAATGAAATGCTCATCAATTAATTTCAAATATAATAATATAATTATGAATGTGGAACTTTATATATATATATATATATATATATATATATAGTCCTTTCTGTTAAAATGGTATATCTCTTAGGCCTAATTTCAGGGGATTTTCGGGTCACGAAGGAATCATTATTAGACGTAATGTCTGAATTTTCTTAACAGAAAAAATCCCTTTTTTGAATCCCTGCCTGAGGGTGACCCTTGAAAAAGTCTTCAGGCCGGATTCTTCTTTTTTTAATCTTTTTTTAATATTTTTTATTTGGTTTATTTGTTTTTCCATTTAACTTGATTTTTATACTTTTGTATCAGTTCATCTGTGTTTTAGAAGTAGCTGCATTTGCGCTCTCTAAATACTATGAAGTTTTTACCTGTTCCATTTTTGGTTTTTGTTTGAATAGATAATAATTTTTGTTGCGATTTTGAAATTGTTTCGCTTTCGTTTTCATTTTAGTTTAGTTTTCAAACTATTTCTTGCTTTAGATTGGTTACTATATATATATATATATATATAAACATAAAAACTGTGGTATTTTTCCTTTGTGAGGCTGATATTTTTTCAGATAAATTTAAACATGTTTAATAAAATACTAATGGTGACTGGATGTAAATTGAGAATTGGGAGAACGTTTTTTACCTTGAAAAAGCTGAACATGATAAAGTTCCAGAGAGTTGTCATCCAAAATTCTTTTTAAAGTTTTGCTAAAATCTCTTTATTTATCCTTATTGCATATAAAAGGAATAAACTTGATACACTGTGTATGAATGCTTTCATAAGAATAAGAGCTAAAATCTCAACTTTTATTATATCTTGAAACTGAAATTATTATGATTTTACAAACAGAACTCATTTCAATATATAAAGGTAAATAAAATGGCCAAATAAGCTTTTCTCATATCAGTCAAATTGCAAATATTGTTATTTCACATTAAAATAGATAAAAAGCTTCATATTTTTTAAAAAATGAAATACACATTAAAAATCATTTTTTAAAGCTCTTGTCATTATGCATTCTGGTGTCATTAATATAGATAACTTTATAAATAAATATTCTTCCACTAATCTGTGTAATTTTTTATTTCTATTTTTCGTCTAGATCTCTTTTGATGGTGATTTTATTTATATCTGCGTTTGGTTGGACTTTCTTTTTGATTATTTTAACTATTGGAGCAAAAATGAAAGTAAGTCAACAATTATCGAAATATGAAAAATGTATACCACATTTCCATTTTCTTTCTTTTTTTAAAATCTAGTTATACTAACACATTAGAAATATGCAATCTATACTTATAATAAAGCTCAATGTGTGTGTGTGTGTGTGTGTGTGTTGGCGCTCTACAGGCCAGACCATTCAACATACAGCTACCAAATTTGGCACGTGTATACCTTGGAGGTCGGTAATGTGCACCTGGGGGTTAATTTTTCCAATTTTTAATTATTAAAAAATATATTTATATTAATTTCAATTTCATCATTTCCACTTGAAAGTTGAAGTTTTACCGGAAATGGCAACAAATTAGCAAAATATATTAGTAAATTCAACGAAACGATCTAAACAACAGTATATGTTTCACATGATTATCAAAATTTGAGGATTAAAAATGTTTTGTTTGAGAATCTATTAAGAGACCAGTTACTTAAAATATTTAATTGAAAATTGTAGCGAGCGGTAATACTGGCGAACCGGCTGGTCGCCAAAGGCGGCTAGTATATAATATAATAAATTAATTTTACATATTTTATTATATGCAATTTGTATTCTAATTGACTAATTAAAAAAATTGTAAAAAACAGGTGATTTTATGATTTCTAATTCAAATCATAACTTAATCCTTGAAAATTAACTGTATATTATAAAGATATCATTACATAAAAGATGTAATTTCTCATTTAAAAGACTTAGTTCTCTAATAAAAGGAAGCTCAATATATATTAAAGTATTATAATTGCAGTGTCTAGATATTTAAGAAAAGCCTTAATTTGCATTTTCTATTATGAGAATTATGTCAGTTTTTTTTTATTATTTTTACAGTCTATTTTATTTTATTATTTTTTAAAAATTGGGTTAATTTTCAATACTATATTGGAGTTGTAGTCATAAAAAATGCTTATTGAGTAGATTTTTGTGAGCATTTAATTTTATGACATTGGTAGTAATTAAACTTACTTTCATTGCGTTAAAATCCAGAATTTGAAATATGGGATCAAGATAGAAATCCTTCTGTGTATCTAATTTGTTTTTATTGGATTGTTCCTAATCATTCTATGGAGAACTGACGAAGAGTATAACATACATGTCATTCGCATATGTTTTATGTCTGTTAATATTAATAACATTTCAAAATCTTGTGTTGCTGAACCGTGATTTTTCCAAATAAAAATTCATGTATGTTTATCATATGTAGAAGGAAATCACTGTCAACTTTCGAACATTAAATAGAATTTCAGTTAATTAAAAATTATTCAAAATTTTGGTGGGTTTTTTTTTTTCTTTTTTTTTTTGCGATGTCTTCCAAAAACATTGTCTGACAAAAATTATTTTTATGTCATTTTAAATTTAAAAAATAATATTTTTATTAATATAAATTTTATTACAATTTCTCCCATAGTTTTAACAAATGCTTTAAAATATTTTTCATCATTGGTAACTATACTTTTTGTTGTTGCAATGGAAATCAAATTGATGTCATTCTTTCATCAAATCATTTAATCACCATATGTTTGCCATTGTTCTAGCTATGACGTTTGCTTTCTTTGATATATTTATATGTATTGGATCTAAAGTAGATTTTCACGTGCCCGTCGTATGAATTTAACCACTTTTTTCAAATATGTTTTTCAATTTAAGTTTATCAAAGAAAAAGATTTTTATTTCCATTGATAAATTTTGTGCTGTGAAATATTTTCTAGTTATAAGCTCAAATTGATATTTTCTATAATGACATTAATTATTACAATTCAGCTTTCTTCTTTTTTATACACCTTAACTCAGTAGAAACGATTTTTTTTTTTAAATTCTTCACAGAATATATTATTTGAAAAATTCCGACAGTTAGCTCCTTTAAATGCTATTTGTAACATTTTTCTTAAAAACACTTTTGTTGAAAATTTAGTTTCTATTTCAGTTTTTTTCGTTTAGTTTTTCAATGTATCATTTTATACTTTCATCCAATATGTGATATAATGGGTGGATCTGTTGCAACTTTCTTCTGCGTTTTTTGCTTAATATTAAAATGCTTTATATCGCAAGAAAGCAACAAAATGTAAGAAGTAAATAAATTTTGCATGAATTTAATTTTTAATAAATAGTAGTTAATATACCTGGTGTTGCTTGCGATTAAAACTCTTTCATGATTAACTCTTAACGTAAGATTTTTAACATACGTAATACTTTTGTATGAAATATTATAATATGCAAAATCGTTGCATCACCTTTTTTTTAAATTTAAAATTAAAATATCAATTGACCCAAGTAATTTTTAAAATCCCCTGCAAGTTGATTTTCTCCATAATTTATTAACATTTGCTAAATTGATTCTTCAAACTCATTCATTAATGCTGCAGTTTAAAAAATGATTTTAAAAAAAACATTTTGAGGCAGTAAGACAGTAAGATTCAATAAAAAATATACACTGCTGGCATTAAAATTACAACACCATAAAGGAAAAAAAATACAAAAAAAAAAAAAAAAAAAAAGATGTACGTAAGCATAATGGCATGAAGACAAAATAATTATATTTGTAAGCAGTTTGGGGGTTTACAAGGGTGTGAAATTGGTAGAAACAGCTACCAACCCTGGTAGCTAAAACGGCCTTTACCCGGATAGACATGGAGTGGTTCCGGACTTGGAGGACAAAAAAAGGCAACTCATTCTATGCTGCTTCAAGTCTATGCCACACTTCATTAACCGTACTAGATAAAGTGGGGTGGCGGGCTAGTCTCTCATTAAACTAGGACCAGAGGTTTTCAATGGGTGACAGATCTGGAGACCATGCAGGCCATTGCAACAGCTGAATACCCTGTGTATCAAAGAAGGTCAGAACATGACGTGCAACCACGACCTTCGTAAAACAAGGCCTCACAACTCATTGACGTCACGCGGGTAGGATGATTGGCTGCCATGAACAGAATCCCGCTTTCTTCCTTGATGTTTAGGTATATTTTAAATTCACTTAAAAATAACTTATTATTAAGACATTTACCTTGCATAAAATTCAAAATTATTTATTTTTTCCCTGTGTGAATAAAAGAAACGGCATGGTAGAAAATCTTAAGGTCCTCTATAGCTTATTGACGATTTAATAACATTTAAATCACAATGTAAATTTATTAGATACATACATTGGGGTATTATTGTTAGTTTTTATTCTTTTAATGGAGATTTTTTTTATTTGATTAAAAGTCGTTTTGTTTTTTCCCTGGAAATATTTTTAAAGCTTAAAATTAAATTAATCTAATACTTTTTAAACCTTTTGGTGATTTTTTTTTATTGTAGTGACAGATAATACATGTATACATGTATTTAAGTTAACATAAAATTGTTTACTCTCAAATTACTTGTGAACTTTCAAGTAAAATATTAATGTATTTAATATAAAATTTAAATTTTACACCAACTAATTCTGTTGATAAGAAAGAATTACTTTCACAGCTTGTTTTTTCACATTAAGAATTGTTTTCATTTAATATATTAATAATTCATACAATTTAATAAATTAGCTTTTATTATATCTGATTTTATATTTCAATGCATTTATAATTAATTTCAAT
>JAPMOR010029556.1:272278-376926 GCA_026543865.1 Argiope aurantia
TATTATATCTGATTTTATATTTCAATGCATTTATAATTAATTTCAATTCAATCTATAGAAACAGTAAAAGAAAACACAGATAAAAATATCACACACAATTTGAATCGTAACATTTTATTTGCAGAGAGACAATAACAAAATAAATTTTTTCCCAACTTTATTATAAATTTCACACAGAGAAATGAAAATAATTATAATATTAAATACAGTTAAAATACAAACTTCCAAATTACTCCTAATTTGGAAGAAATTAATAAAGAATGACTTACCTTAGGAGCTTGAGAAGTGTCTAGACAAATAAAAATTATTTTGTTTGCTTTTTGAATTATACTCCATGTACTTGATTTAAAGTTTTTAAATTTTAAAATGAAATCAGAAAAATGGTTGAATTTTTTCTATCTCCTCTCTTTTTGCTATGTCCTGGAGACTGTTATTTAAAGCTGCTTTTAAATTTTCTCATTTTTTTATGTGTTGCCCTATCCATTGGAGTTTCTTTTCTTGCTTTTGATTCCGAGGAAAAGCATGAGGGTAAATTAGGGAAAATTGAAGGTACAGCATCAGATACAAGCCTAGGAAAAAAAAAAAAGAAAGAAAGAAAGAAAGAAAAATAAGAGGAATTCTTGAGATAAAAAAATTAGTAATTTATTAAAACTTAAAATCAAAAACAGAATAAATATTTTCTTAATATATAAACTAAAAGCTAACGTATGTTGGACAGCATTAAATAAAATCATATTGAGTCTGAAATAATAAAATTTAAAATCAACAGAAACATTCATTTATCCAAAATAAATACCTAGTTCAATATTATGTTGGAATATCTATAGTAATTATTTATACTACCATTCAAGTTATACAATATTCTACATGAAATAATCAATTGATTTTACACGGTATGAAAAATTGATTTAAAAACAGTAACTTTTCATTACTTTTTTTAAAAAAGTTTCATATATTTGTAAAAGTTGCATTCAGTCATAATTAAAGATTGTGTATAACTAATGATATTTAAAACTAATAATAAATATTAATTGTTTTATATATAATCTGATGATTTATAGATAAACAAATAAAAACTACTTTTTCTAAACCTATATGAGTATGCTATTCATATTTTATTACAACTATATCTAACTTTTTTACAAAATATTTTTGAATAAAATATAAGTTTACTCTGCTACAATCTATAGACATGATATATATAATTAAAAATTAAGTTTTATTATTAATTAGATGATTTTAAACTTTTTTTATAAGAGCACAATAACAATAAATCACTTAAGTACTTTGTAAGATTTTGGTGATTATTAAAAATTTCTGAAAAAATTGCCTTTTACACTCTAGTTTTACTTGAATAAGTTCTCCTGTACTGGTATTAAAAACTGATAAACTGAACTGCATGTTAAAAACTGATTTTCTTGAAAATGTTTATCACAGACCTAAATGTTAGCAACAAATATTAGGCCTAAATCAGATTTTAAAAAATATCCATGAGGTATAATTAAAAAGATACAGAAACAAAACATTTTAAATATTAGGAACAAATAAATAAAAGACTATGAGAAGTAACAATAAAACAAAGAAGTTTTTTTTTTTTTTTTTTTTTAATTTATTTAGCTCAAGCAAACAATACCAAAGTAATTGGAAGCATAAGCAACTAAATGTAGAGCAAACAAAAATGGCAGAAGATAAATGGAAGTTATACATAATTTTAAATGTTTCGCATTTCAAAAGAATTAATTAACTAAAAATTGTACAAAAAAATCAAACTTACCTTACTATATTTAGTTGGTACGAAATCGTCCCGCTTTATTGCAGAGATCCATGCTCTTCAAGTGTTTTCATCGCTTGGAAACGAAAATACAGAAACATTGGAGCTATTTTTTTTTGTGTAATTACTTTTACAATTGGGAACACAGCACGCACTAGGCATCTTCATTACGATAAATTAAAATTAATATGCAAAAAGATCAGAAAACTTTCAAACAAAGCCAATAATATTTCCCATTCTTCAACGATAATGATTACTGTTTTCTACAGAATTCATCCAACCTCATGACGTCACGGGCTGAAAGCGTTGGGAGTTGTGAGGCCTTGTATTACGAAGGTCGTGGTGCAACATGTGGTCTTGCAATCCTTTTAGAAGATGCCGTTTTTCAGGCCTCCCTGTTAGGGCACAACTACTGGACGTAAAATGTCGGAAATGTGCCAATCTACGTTCAAATTGCAGTCGATCCGAACTAAAGATGTGCGTATCGTGTACCCAATGGCTGCCTAACCCATCAAACCTGATGCAGGACCTCTAAGTCGATGTCGAATGCAAGGAGGTGACCTGCGGTCTCCTTGGAGTTTCCAGACACGTATGCGGCCATCAGAAAACTGCATGCAAAACCAGGACACATCTTAAAAGATGACAGTTTGCCCTTCTTTTATCCAGTCTTGTCGTTAGGTGTACCAGAGACGCCATCTCTCTCTTTATGCTGCATTGTCAAGGGAAGCTGAAGTAATAGCCGCCGTGTTGACAGTCCATGCTGCTGCAATCGTCGTTGCATCGTATGAGCGGATACTGGGCGTGCTTCTAATTCCCCATTTCCAGACTAATGGTCTACGATGTGGTTGTACTGTTTTGCAGGGCTGACCTCACAATATGTCTGCCCTCTCGGGCATTAGTCATGGGAGGACTTTGAGGCTGCATGCCGTACATTATGACCCTCAGCAACGATCTTGTCTGTTTCGAATTCCGACACTTGCTGGTAAGCATTTCTTTTAATTCGAGACATAACATGATATTCTGAGCTAACTCGAACCTTACAAAGCTCTTTATGAACGAGAAATCCATTAGACAATTTTTCATTTATGTAGTGCTTCAGCTGTAGTTTCTCCCCCCTGCGTCGTCTAAACGCTCTGAAATACTAGTCATTTGCATATCCCTACCTCTTCTTCCATTAATGTGATTTTGACGATCATCAGATTATTCCTTCCTGGTTTTGCAATTTTAATGACCAGCAGTGTATAAATAAATCAAAACAATAGTTAATCTAAATATACATTTTTTGCTTTTAAAGTTTTCTTTTAGTATTTTGCTGATGTGCTTTGGCCAAATCTGTTCGCATACATTTTCTTGTTCCTCAGCAATTAAAACCTCATGAAAACTTTACTTTCATAGCCTTTCTATCTGAGTGATGGAATTGTGCTTTCTATTAGTCATCATTAAATCATTATTTTAAAATTAATAAAAACATTGTCTAAGGATATTAAAATAAGGAGAAATAAAACAATAGTGGTTGTATGTTGATTAGCAAAGCAGTACTTAGATATTTCCTTATTTTAAAACTGTTAATAATTGTATCATTGAAAGGTAAGATTTCGAATTTTAAATGGTGTAAAGATATTTTTCTCTGGTGTCATTTTCTCTGAAGTTACTAAGAAAAAAAATGACAAAATCTTGGATAATTTCTTATTAGTTGAATATTTAATAAAATTTTGTATCTTGAAAAGTTGACAGTATTTCTCTCTTGTCTTAAATAATAAGTATTCAAAATTTGATTGAATTCGCCCCAGTTATTTAGGAAAAGATTGGGAAGATACATATATGGTCTCAATGGCATTTATTTCTATTAAGATTAGAGTTCGTTCATGGAAAATTTGAGTAAAGCGAACTATGTAGTTAATTTATTTCACTGTATTCTTAAATTCTTAATTCGTAGTTTCTGTTTAGATGACTTTTTTCTAACTTTTTATTCATTATTCTATTTGTTGTTATTTTTGTTAGAAGCTGTTTTATGATATAAGGATTATTAAATTTAATTTCCATACACACAAATTTGGAATTTCGACTTCAAAACCTTTTTCTTATTCATTTATTTTCTGTAAAATCCGAGTAAGTTATCTTAGTTATCGATATAACGAACGGGAAGCTGAGAAAATTGAAAGCAATTTCTTAATTCCTTAAATTTTTTAAATCAGATTTTATATTTAATCCAATTACGCACTTTATTTGTTTTCTTGGATAAGAATTTACTTATTTTTTTATAATTTGATTGTTAAATTGATGTTAGTTTCTAGAAGTTGCTGTTTTTTTAGGGAAATATTCTATTCAAAAAACCTGTTTAAATTTATTTTCTTATAATCATTTCATTTTTTTAAAAAATATATATATATATTTTATTTTACTAATGCTACAATTTTTTTGCAGCTTATTTCATGGGATATTAGTCAATCTTTTCTCCTTCGTATGTCTGCAATTGTGATGACTATAATCTTCGTTTATGTTGTTGCTCAAGTAAACGTTGTAAGTAATCAAATTTATTAAATGCATTTCTTGCATTTTAATATCGTGTTATCTTATACATTATTTATTGTTTAAAAATTGCTTCTTTAATTTCTTTATTTCAAAATGAACCAAAAACAACCTATCTGATTCTATCGTTTAGCGATTTGTTTAATGAATGACTCAGTACAATAAATATTAATCAAATAAATTTCTAAAAACGAATTTGACATTAGTTGAAAAGTTTATGAATTCATGAAACCTTTGCATTGTACCTTGATACAACAGTAACGAAGTCTACAACAGTAAACGAAATATAAGCATAGTAAAGCAGCAGAATTTCAGAATGTTAATTTTTTAATGCTTTTTCCTAACTTCGCGTGTTCCATGTTTGTAATGATACAATTTTTTAATGGACATTTCTCTCACTTCTTCATGTTCTGAAATTTCGTACCGTTATTGGTTCCTGATGACAATAGAATATTTTAATAGGTTTAGAGCACTTAATCATCAATTCATTTATTAATTTATCTAAAATATATCAGAGATGGTGGCATCTAAAATTCAGTAAGAAAATTTTTTAATTTTATGATGTTTATGACCGTGAATTATGAAGTATATTAAAGACTTAACATAAATTAGAAGGAATTTTTTAAATCTTTGAGAGACGGTGGCACAGCATCTGTCAAACATTTAAGGTTTATTTTTATTAATTTTTTTCTCATTTTTCAAAAAATAATTTCAGTGGATAGTTGAATATTTCTTATATTTCAAAAAAAAAAAAAAAAAAAAAAAGAGTTCAGTATCTTTAAAATTAATTAAAATGTCTTAAAAGTAATTTTAAATCCAATACTTTTCAGATGGTGGAATTCTTTATTTGTAATATAGCAAAACACTTTTCTGAGTAAATGATTATTGCAAAAGAAATCTTTAAATTTTAACGTATACATTTATATACATTATAATATGCATTTAACAATTGCATGTATTCAAAATAAATTCGCACATGAAGAATTCTCATTAATTATTAAATGTGCAAAAGGGCGTAATTACTCGTTTCATTTGTCTTTGCACTCAACATCTTTCTGGGCCAGAGGCGGCGTTAGCAAGGGAGTAAAGGGGACAAATGCTGCCAGTCTGCATCTGCTTGCCCCCGTCAGCGAGAGATTGAGAGTTTCGTCGTCAAAAGTTTTCTCGATTTCAGGACGGTTGTAGAGAGCTGGGCTATAATGAATACAATAATTTAAAAACCATCTTAAAGTTAATATACTGTTAACAATCGAATAAGGTTTAAGCAGTTTGATTACGTTTGACAATATAACCGACAAGGTGACAAATGAATAAGATACTGTATTTTGTCGATTAATATTTGGTCGACTCACTAAAAACTCAATTCGATGGCTGGCGATGAGGTGAAGACAGCAGATTTTTCAGCCGAAACGGGTAGTATCTGAATTTTTAAAAAAGCTAAATAATACTTAATTTTCCTTAATTAAATCTAAAAAAATATTATGATTTATTTTGAAGCCAAATAAGAGAAACTGTGTTTTCCTTTGTCGGGTTTATCTTGGCCCCCATCCCCATCTGCGAACTTCTGCCGCCGCCTCTGGTAGATTTCCCAAAGCAGACAGAGGGAAAATCACGCGTCTCATTTGTTCTTGCTGTCAACATCTTTCTGGACAACCAAAAGCCTGAAAATTATATTTATTTAATTAGCAAAATGTTTAACTGTTTCAAACTTTGGTTGTAAAATGAGCAAAAATAGGTTTATTACTTTCCCAGCTATGTACATACTTTCCCTGGAAAGCTTGGTGATACTAGTTAAACAGGGCGAACGATTTCACCAGGACTTAAAGATTCAGGAGGACTCTATCAAGATTGATGGTATGTCCATATCATGGCTGATTGCTATGAGAATCTTTTTAAAAAAAAGCCTATAAACAAATTTTACTGAAGAAGTTTGAACTGGGGCAGGGGAAACTGTTTGTCGATTCTTTTTCATATTTTATAAAATTTATTAAAGAACATTAATTTGTTAAAGAGTTTGTTTTCAACTTTATTAATTTATGATATTCTTCGTTTCCAATCCATTTCGCCAAACAATGTTCGGCATTAGTGGAATGCTGCTAATTCTACTATTTTTAATTTTCATCAGTTGCTTTCAAACTATATGAGATGAAAATCATATGGGATCGTTGAAAAGATAGTTAAAATCTTCTCATTATGCAGCTGAAATTTTCTTTGCTTCATTTTAATTTCATTATACTTTTGTTTGAACATTGCGGAAAACGGAAATTTTTGTTACTAAGTTGTCTGAGAAGCCTCTTCAGTCGTCAAATATTTAAACTTTTAATGCATTCATGAAGCAGTTCATTATCATTTGATTTTTAAAATAATAACATTTCTAAAAATTCTCGAAAATTGAAGTAAAGATCATTCGTTTTCTTTTGAATTTATTTTATTAATTTCTCGTTTATATTTTTAATGAATTGGTTGACAATTAATTGGTTAATTAGTAATGGAAATTAATGAAATCATATTGTTTGTTTTTTCCGGAACTTTTTCTTATTATGTCTTCTCTCAGATATGGTAAAGTATTAAGGTATTTTGACTTTAAATGATAATTTAATTATATGAAAAGAATGAAGCTCAGAAAAAATAGCAAAAAAATTCTTCCATGATCTGTAAACAATTTGAAATCGTCATAATAAACTCTGGTTTCCTAAAATTAGATTAAAAAGTGTATTAAGATTAAAATTTTCTTAATACGGTGTTTTGAAATGATTAATATTTTTCTCTATCGGTATCAAACAATGTAAATTTAAAATGTAGTAAAATTGACATAACAGTTTTAGAAATGTAGCAAAAAAGATGTAATTCCAAAATTTTTTCGTTGTAGCGGGAATTTTTGCATGAAAATGTAATTTAAAGCAATTCTTCTTTGTTCGTTTGTTTGTTTTTAATTTTGTTTTCACTGCAGTATTTATGCTTAAATCTTTTTTTTTTTTTAACTATATGAGTAAAAATATTTTTATTTTCTTCTAGTTTGCTTGCGTTAAGGAACCGAAATGCAGTCCATCAGCAAATATTTCTCTGACTTCACTACTATACGATCATTACTATTGTCCCCTTCCTCATTATATTGTAATAAGCTGTATTTTGACTTTCTTCTCTGTTGTTGTTTTTCTTCGAATTCCAATACTGATTAAAGTATCATTGCTTCTGCCATTGACGATTATATCGATAGTAACTATTGAAGTTATACAATTGCCACTATTTGAATGCTACGATGAACATGTTAGGTGAGTTTATTAATTATTTCTTTGTCTATTTTTGTATACCATCAAAAAGAGCATGAAATTACGGCCTTACTTTATTTATACGTATTTCTTAACATTTTAAAGAGAATATAAATTTTCGAAGAAAATGCATTTTACATTAGTAAAGTTTTAAAACTTTCTATTAGAAATTATTTGTACTTGAAAATAAAACATGGAAAATGCTTGTTATTTCTAATGTTAATAAATGCGAAATTTCCTTATCAAGTTAACTTTCGTTTAATATCATAAACTGTGTCACAAAACTTATTTGAAATTCGAGTTTTTTCCTAAATGATTTGATTTTTTTGTAGGTCTGTTGTCCCTGAACACCTTATTGGTCTTGTTGTGATTATACATTTTTTGTTAGCTGTTTTGATACATGGAAGACAAGTAGAATGGACTGCAAGACTTGACTTTCTATGGAATCTTCAGGTTTCTATCTGCTGTTATTTATATATTATTTACATTGAATATTCATTTATGTTATATGTCTACGAAATTTAATTTAATAATCAAGCAAATTTATGGAGACATTCTTTAAAATTGCTGTATTATGTGTATAAACTTCTTACATTAATTGCTCATTGAAAGTTCGAAACAACTCTTTGAAAGTTCATTGCTCATTGAAAGTTTGAATATCATTTACAGTGGTTTCTGAAAATTAAGAGGAAAATATTATTGTGAAATTTCTATTTGTTGAAATATGCCAATTAAACAATTAATTAAACAATGCTTCACATATTACAGACGAAAGAAAAACAATGACTTTTTTATTTTTAAAATACACGTAATAAAAGCATGCAGTAATAAAAAACAAGCATCCGAGTCCATTGTATGTATCCCTCAATATTGAGTGTAATCACTTGTAACACAACAGCTGAACTCCATGTTCAAAATGCTGATACATATGAAAATTAGTGGTAGTAGAAACAATTGTTATGTTTAGGCAATTTGAAAATCCTGAAAGGTTGCAGATATTAGATGAAATGCAGCAGTACATTTCCCTTGAGCATTCCAGATATATTTAATCAGATTCACTTTCAGAGAATATGCTGGCCAACCTACAAAAGTCTTTTTAAGAAAGTAATTCGTCAATTACTCAGTTCTGTGTGGTGTAGCATTATCATCTTGCAGAAGGAAAGCCCATTCAACTTTTATAAGAGTGAGCAATTGGATGAAAAATGCCGTTTGTATAAAACTGAGCATTAACATTGACTCTTGAATGAAATTCAGATCAGTGTGGTCATTCAGAAAAATGTTTCATCATACTTGTAGCCTACCAAATTTGTCTGTTTCATAGATGCAGCACGAGTAAAACCTGGTTATCTATTCATAGCAGAATAACAACCGTCTTAAGTCACTTTGTTAGTAATATCTGAATTCATCTGTAAAGATTAAAGACTACAATTGTTCACACTCTAATTGACAAGTGTACGAGCATAATTGTCTTTCATTTAAGTAACGTAGAACGTTAGCTTTAAATATTTCAAAAATTCAACTTCTTGAAGACTTGTTCACATAATTGATCTGAATACCAGCTTACCAGGAGTTGCTATTAGAGACCCGAGGGGCTATGGCTTCATTATGCTAAGCGGCAAATGGCGATTATCTGCAACACTTGTAGCTCTAGATTTTCCTCGGCTGCACCTTCTAGAACCTGATTTTATTTTCAGAAATGCAGTCCACAGCCTATGAAGTATAGAAGAGTTTAAATTCAGCCATCTTACTACATACCATTGATGATTACATACTTTTATTCGCCTAATGGCCCACCAAATGTCAAGTACGTATATCTAAAAAAAGTAGTATCTCGAAACTTCACATCAGTTTTACTTACAGAAACTATTGATACTTTAAAACCCTGCTTTTTCTTGCATATTTAATCAGTAATGTTCAATTAATGCAGCTATAATTTATATATAATATTACAATTCAGCGTTACTTTTTACATATGCTTTGGAATTAGTATAAAAAATTACTTGACAATGTAATTGCATTCGCTCTGAGTTTTTCATTATTTTTTGGAAACCAGTGTACAATGAAGTTGCTGGTTCATAAATGCAAACTGCAGTTTTTTAATGAAATAAAATCTTAAATGCTGACAAAGGTATTATCTAAAAATCTTCTTGAAAATGTCAAGAGTTCTTCCTTCGACTTTCTCGTTGACTTACAAGCAGCCGTTTGTTTTTTAAATTTTCAACGAATATATATTTGGAGTGAAATCTGCCAAAATGAATATCAGAATTGAAAAATGAGAGTGTTATTGTATGATTATTTTTAGAATCAATCACAGCAATTACCTACAGTAAAATACAACATTATAAACAACAACTAAATATAAGATATTATACAGTGGATTTCTCTAATTTCTGTTACATCTGATTAGAGTTGAAATGATGCTGCCCATTTCAATTCTATTTATATATCAGAAATATAAAATTTGTGTAAAATGATTTAAAAGAAGCGTTATGAAATCCTTTAACTGTTAAAACACATGTCACGTTACTAATTAGTATGCCAGGTACATATTTTAGATCCAAAAGGAACTGGAGGAAAATAATGTCGTAAATTAATTTAACAATTTTTATGCTTGAAGTCAAAAATAAATTATTGAAAATTGATTAAATTAAGAAAATAATTTTAATTTAAAATCTTAAAAGGTGCTTTTTATAAATTTATCAAATTTTTAAAAATGCATACAAGCTTTTGATAAGATCTATATTGTTGGAACTAAGAGGACGAAATCGCGAGGCTCACACAAAATGAGTGGCATGCATATCCACAAATAGGAACTGAGGAAGATATTAACTTACTAAACTCTTTGCGGTCGTATGTCTATTCTCAGCCACCAGATGTTTTTAATCTTTTTAATCGTATGTCTTTTATCAAAGTTTTTACGGCCCGAGTCGTACGTTTGTTCTTGAGTAACGCAGCTTATATTATGCTAAGTCTACAAACTTCAAAGATAAATAAATTCGAAATAATATTTTACAAATTGTACTAAAATGAAATTATGCATTTTCTTTTTCTGTTTAATATTTTAAAAATAAAACT
Organism: Argiope aurantia; assembly: GCA_026543865.1. Taxonomy (NCBI): domain Eukaryota; kingdom Metazoa; phylum Arthropoda; class Arachnida; order Araneae; family Araneidae; genus Argiope; species Argiope aurantia. The sequence goes on from JAPMOR010029556.1 coordinate 282,923, forward strand.
CTAAAGTGGCAAAAAGAAAGTTACAGAAAGAAGTGCACTGTAAAATTCAAAGTAGCAAGTATGAATTTGATTTTGACTATTTGAACACAGATATAGAAAGTGAAAAATTGTTTTGAAAATATTTATTCTAGTGATTCTGGAAGTTCCAAGAAAGTGAAAAATTGTTTTGAAAATATTTATTCTGGTGATTCTGGAAGTTCCAAGAAAGTGAAAAAATGTTTTGAAAATATTTATTCTAGTGATTCTGGAAGTTCCAAGAAAGTGAAAAATTGTTTTGAAAATATTTATTCTAGTGATTCTGGAAGTTCCAAGAAAGTGAAATTTCAAGTGGCAGGGAAATAGAAAGAGAGAGATAGAGAATAGTAAAAATTTATTAATCCGACCAACATGACACCTATCTATAGATTTAATATGATCGCAAAGGGTTAATGGAAGGAATTTAATAAAAGCTAATATATATATGAAAGGCATTTAAAAATGATATCTTTTTTCCCAAAAGGCATTTAAGACATTTTGCATTCATTTATTCTTTTTATATATTATCAGGCCAACGAAGAAAAGAGGGAAATGCACGAATTGCAAAGTAGCAATCGACGAATTCTTTTCAACTTGCTTCCAGCTCATGTTGCGACCCATTTCTTGGACAATCAATTTAAAAATAATATGGTAAGTTATCTTTATTTGATTAGTTTCGTCACACACAAAAAGGAATGAATTGCTTAATATTTCTGTATTTTCAAGGACCTCTACAATCAAAGCTACTCTAAAGTTGGTGTGGTATTTGCATCGATACCAAATTTTCATGAATTTTACATGGAACTGGATGGAAATAACCAAGGAATGGAGTGCTTGCGCCTTCTAAATGAAATAATTGCCGACTTTGATGAAGTTAGTTAATTTGCCTTTTCGATGTTTTATTCACTCACAAATAGTTTATAAAAACTCACAACTTATATATTTTTTTAATTAGCTATTGGATGACGAAAGATTTAAGGCCATAGATAAGATTAAGACTGTTGGTAGTACATATATGGCTGCCATTGGTCTAATGCCTGACTACAGAATTATTGTAAGTAATTACTCTTTAAAGTTTTCATATTTTTGACTCGCTGTTAATAATATTTATAGATGATTTAAGGGATTATATATTTTGAAAATATTATTAAAATAACTGATGAAACAACTGTGAAAACAATTTGTCAGTAAGGAGTTAACATCAAAAATGATTGTTAAAAGTATTTACAACTAGAGTCGCAGAGATCCAAAGTTCTGAATAATTCTTTCACGCAATACTAAAAATTACGTTGGACTTATGAGATTAGAAAATTTACGAATTATCCTTTCTTTGTTAATTTTAATACTTCACTCTTTAATACACTCAGTTCATTAAAAGTTCCTAAGTTCTTAAATTTCAGTTTTATCGTAAATTTTCTCTTAACATCTATATTATTTTCTTTTAATCGGCAATTTCCTTGAAATCTTTCATACGAAATTATCCGGAGGTAAAAATTCTCATTTTTAAATGAAGGGAAAATTGCATAAAATGTACGGGGCCAGATTTCAAAAAATATTTTCAAAAACATAATGATTATAATACAAACGAAAATTGAAATGCTTTGAAGTAATATGACCTCTTAGTGAGTTTGAGGCAATGGAATAAAATTTTGAATGCAAGTATTATATGAAATGCACTAAAAAATTATGAGAAAAGCAATAGTCCAGCTTTCACAGTTAATGTTGCAGTGACAAAATATCAAAACTTTCAAATAAGAACACGTATTTTATTTTCGTGGAAGTTCGATCCTTACAGTAAAAAACTTAAAACTGAGTTGAAACAGTAGTTTTAACATATAAAATTTCAATGCTTAGCAAAGTCGAAGAAAAAGCGAAAATAATCTTTATAAAAGACAAAAAATAAATAAAATAAAAACAAAAAGTAAAACAAACATTTTTATTTTCACAAATTTTCGAACTTCCTGTATTTACACTCGATGGTACTTTGCATGTGGCAGATGCTGAATTGTACTGCAAAGCACCTACCATATGAAGAAATATTTGTTGAATCTCAAATTGGAGTAGACACAATTGGAGACAAATTGGAGTACACGGATTTGATTCAGGTATTCAGGTATGAGATCGAGGAGAATAGTGAAGATAATTCTGTCACTCAATATTAAAAAAATGTTTGTCAGAATATCCTGCATATGGGGCAATCCCACTCCTTCCCACCCCGGTTCTGCGGAACGAAATTATCGATGATTGGGGGGAGGGTGTGGGTACAATATCCTACAATTTTGCATTCAAACGGCATCAAACCGAATATTTTTTTTATTGTAAATCGGAAATGACATAAATAGTCAACACAGATTCATAACGAGCACTTGTTACCGTCACGTTCGTAGACCCTGGGACAGTAATCTCTTGAAAGAAGCTAATGGCCATGTATGAAGGTTTTTGTTATTCCATACTGCATAATGACTTTTGCTTCATGTAACAGAAGTGCGACCACGTTATGGGGATTTTAACCTGGCCAGTGTACCCAATTCTTCGAATTAGCATTACCAGTCAATGAGAAATGTGCTTCTTCTATCCATAACATGCGCAAATGTCAGCTGTTATCAGCGTCATACCGAATGAGGAATTCATTAGTAAAATGCATCTGTAAATGGTGATCATCCGCTTGTAGCATCTGAATGCCCTGAATTCAGATGCTATAAGAAACGAGTACGGAAACATGTAAAGGACAGAGCTCAGAATTTTGCAAAACGTAGGAGTTGGCACATCTAGCATTTGTTTTGGTTTTGTCTATTGTAGTTACACTAACGCTCCGCTTTTAAAGCAACACTAGAGCTATGTTGGAATGGCCTTCGTAATTATAAACCGCAGTTAAATGATGAGGACGGAACCTGTGTTGACATATATTCTCCAAGCTTCCATATCACAACAGCGAGAAGTCATTGGGATTCCGAAGGATTTAAAGTTTACCAGACGCGCTTAGGATCCCGACTCCACTGAGGATCTTAGGTGGAGTCGGATCCGAAATCGAAACCTCACCACCAGGGCCCTATAGTATACATACACTTCTTAACAGAAACCGAAGTTCGTGTAAAACGAGACGCATAGGTGCAATTCATTTCTTTAAATTTGCATATTAAATTCCATGCAGCTTTCAATCAACATTCCAGTTTAAGATTTTTTACTGTGTGGATCACGGTTCCGTGGGATAAAAAAACGACTTTCCCATTTGAAAATTTCCCTGGAACTATAATTGTGAGATCCAGATTGTTATTTTCACATCTTTCTTGATCGCAACCATAAAACGTTTGTATTCAAAATTTCCTTTTAATGTTATGTTCTCTATGGGATCATATATCAGCAAATTTTATAAATGGAATAAGTACAACTTTTATTTGATAAATTAAGTTTTACCACATTTTTTTTAAATGAATGTCTTTCGTTTTTCCATGGTAAAAGTAGTAGGTAAAATAGGTTATTCAACGCATTTTCTGTGTTTTTATTTCGTCGCTAATGTTGATTGCCTCTCTCCCTTTATACACATCTACGAAATCTCATTTTTCGAAAATGTTTTTGAAAAATTTCTTGCTAATTATTAAACACTGTAGGAATTTTACTACTTGGAGAAAAGTTGGAAAATTTAAACATCAATCATCAACATTTTAGTTTTTATTAGCATCGTCGATATTTCTTTATATGTGCAACAACAGCCATAATTAACGCTTAATTGATCATTATATAAGATCTGCTGTTAAAGATAAAATTTTGACCCTGTTCATGAAACAAATAGAATTTTATTAACTTCGGTATTATTGTTCATTTTTTTTAAGTTTGAAACTTCAGAATTTGTTATTTGGATGATCCAAAAGAATATATTGGTAACTGATGTTTTAAAATTTTTACATAATCTTTTTTAGAAAGATTGTGAATCTTATCTATTTACTTGCGATTTAATAAAGGTATTATCCTGATATATGTTTTGTAATGTTTTTAGGATGAGAATCGCGACTCAGCTGTTGAGTATATGAGCATCCTGGCAGAAATGGTTTTTGCATTTAAAGACAAATTAGCCGACATCAATGAAAATTCTTATAACAACTTTTTTCTGAGAATTGGTAAATATATTGTTATTCTCTCTTGTCACCCTTTCATTTGAAATATTTATTTTGACTACATTTTTATGAGGTGATATTTGTAAATATAAATTATTCTTCCTTTATCAAAAGTATAATAATACATTATGTTTATAGATTCTACTAACATTAATGGAAAAAGACTGAAATATTATCCACGTATATTTGCATCACCAAAGATATCAGTTTGAGTTCCATTAATGTTAATCGAAATATTTCTACAGGTTTAAATATTGGTCCTGTTGTTGCTGGAGTTATTGGAGCTAGTAAGCCACAATATGACATCTGGGGGAATACAGTAAATGTTGCAAGTAGAATGGATAGTACTGGTCTTCCTAATCACATACAGGTAATTGTATTTTTTGTTTTAATTAAAGTTGCATTTATAATGCATTAAGGTCAAGTTTATAACCCCAAATTTTCTGGATTTTCTTATGTTGCTGCATCAATTTTTGTGTATACAATCTGAAAAATTGTTATAGTTTAAAAATAAGGAAAACGACATTTGTTTACTGAAAATTAAGTATGTTATATTTAGAAATTTTGTCGATTTTTATTTTTCAGTTATTTTTTGTTTTCTTGTGGCGATCATGAAATTTTTTGCAAATATTTTCCATTTATTTATTTTGTTTTTAGCACTATCATTCTTTGCTAACTAATCGCATTGATTATATGACCTCATATATGCCGAATCTAGAGAAGAAATATGTATGTCACCTCCCCTTCATCCAAGTCCCCGCTGGGCACATCTTTGCCATGCTATCAAATAAAACCGCATTCAATAAACTGCTTATTTCATATTTTTGATCAAACATGAACAACTGAATGGACAACTAAAACTTGTTAAAAGCGTATATTAACATAATGCAGCATCGTATGAGTATATTAATATAATATCTATTTAGCTCTAAGAATTATTAAAATCATTTAGTTTCCACTTGTAATTATGTTAGGAACATAGATAAAAATTTATCGAAATGTAATTTGTTGTTCGGTATTTATGTTAATATGATATTAACACGTATTTGACAACTCGCTTTCTACCCTGACTATATGTCTGTTACGTACAAAGTTTGCAATCGATTTTAAATCAACACCCCGATGAGTTAGAGATTTGATACTAAACATTAGACTAGAGATTTGAAACATACTTCAGAACTGGATGACGATGCAATATTAACTCGCATTCTTTTTTTCTTTCTTTCTGTTTGTTTGTTTGGTGCAAATGTTGCATTTGATTAAAACTTTCATTATCGACATATGGCGCCAAGCCAAGTCATAATCGGGAAGTTAGTTAAAATTGTAATGTCATTCATACAAGACTGAAAAACAGAAAATAATTATTTGAAAATAAGAAAATTAATATACCACGTTCTAAAAACGTACTATAATGTATAAAATAAAGTTTCCTTGCCCCACTCAGATTGATAGCCCCGTACAGATTGTCCTGAAAATTTGTGACTGAATTTTTAAAGTTTGTGAATATGAATTTAAAAAACTCACAATTACAAATTGTCTGGACAATTTTTATGGAATTAGAAATCTGTGAGGGGTTAAGAAAAATTATTTTAATTTACAAAAAAATTAATTAAATAAAAATAAATTGTGCGAAATAGAAAAGTTTATGTATACTGAATAATTTCCATACTGCTTTTAAGTTTTAAGTTTAAAGATTTAATCTTTAAAATTATATAATAATGCAAATGATTAAACATATAAAAAATAAAGTATTTTTAGAATTACAGATAATGATGAGATTCATTTTCTAAGGGTCCCAATAGGACAGTATGCTGGATTGGTTCCTTAGAAGTTTAATCACATCTCTTTAATTTAGCCACTGATTTCATATATTAGATTGCAATAAAAAGATTGATTGTATTTATTGAAACACAGTATCTATTCATGAAGTCATAGAAGCTAGATCTTAATAGAGAAAAAAAATTGTGATTTTTTTTCCTTCAGAGTAAAATGTTTTAATTTTGATCAGAAGTCATAATGCTTGCATATGTTGTGTCTAGACATTTTGTGTGAACGTTAACTATAAACCGAATATAAACGTGCACGGAATTTAAAAGAGTTTTGTTTTCGTTTTGTGTTCTGAAATGTCTGAAGAGGATACAGGCCTGCACTTAATGATGCTATATTATTCTATGTTAACCAGTTGGTTCTACATCTAAATTTATCTCCAAGTAAAGGGTATGCGAAGTTAAATAAATCTCATGTATCAAGAACCCATAACAGAACAGAATATTAAGGAATAATGGCGATTAATTGATTACACTGTACAATTTACAATTTGTGTAGCTAATACATTATAGTTGTTATAAGGTAACTATGTCAAATTACATAGAGACCTTAAGTCTTCAATAATGCAGCAGTTTTCAGGCTTCAATAGTGTAGCGTGTATTAATTGAAACATTTGGAAAGTAATAAATATTTCGAACTCTAATTGTAAACTTTCATTTTTTAGGTAACTGAAGAAGTCTACAACCTTTTAAAAGATACATATGTATTTCAATGCAGAGGAATTGTCAAAGTGAAGGGAAAAGGTGATATGACTACGTATTTTCTCATTCGAAGAAAACAACCCCATGAAATTCAAAAAAATGAACCAACTATATGTAAAGAAGAAAAGAATGAAATTTGCCAAAATGTTCAAAAAGAGGCTTGTGTCAACAGTATGAGTTCAACACATTCTTCTGCATCTAAAACAAATAATGAAAATACGAATGCCAATCGAATTAGGAAAACTCATCTATACCACTCAGAACCAGTTAATGAAATTCATTCGACTAGTAGTCCAAGATTACCATCAATGCAATTGCCACCTTGGCAACCTCGTTGCCATCAAAGAAGTTTTTCGAGTGATAAAGAATCTGACTTGTATGACCAACCCAAACCAATAATTGGCAATGCCCCAACCAAATCCTATTCACAATCCCGTCCACGTTTCAACAATAATCATGCTAATGCCAATAATAAAAACAATACAAAAAGTTGCAGTTCATCAGCCGAATCAAAGGATGACTTACAAGATAAATTACAAAAACTCAATACTGGGTCTAGTTTATATACAAATAAAGTCTATAGACCATCCAAAATGTATACGCATCCTAGGGCTCATGCTGTAAATAAATCTCCTGCTGTGCTTACACCACCCGAAGAAATGTTCAATTTTCCAGCAGTGAATTCGGCAAACCATGCAGAATCAAGTTCTTCTTCTGCTGTACCAAATAATACAAGCTTTGCCATCAACAACAGTAATGACAGTCTCTTAGGACAGGAACAAAATAATTATGTCGATTCATCTTCATTAAATCATTCTTCAACTTCATCCTGTGACAGCTATATTCGTACAGATTTTTCGCGAACAGATACAGATGCACCTTCTCCTGCATTGTATGATTATACATGTAATGGATCTAATGTTGAATGGATTTATCCTGCAGATAATATTGGAAATGATTCTTTAGGTCGAGAAACAGAAGAAAATTCTTTCACTAACAATTTGACTGATAATAAACAGGTACTTCCCGAAGTTGGCTTGTCTCCTTCTCATCACAACGGCAAAAGTATAACTAATCGTGGTGATGAAAAAAAAGTTAAAAACAGACAAGAGGAGAATAAAATGGTGTTGAGTTCTAGTGTGGACGGTAGTTTTTCAAATATAGCTACCGAAATTGAAAATTCTCACGATAGGGAAAAAACTGAGCGAAAACAAATATCTATTAATAACCAAGGTCTTATGCCAAATATGGATTTTAATTCTTCTCAAACAAATGGCTCGAGGAATTCTGCTCCTTTTTCATCAGTTATTGATGAACAACTTACCCAGCAAGGTAAATCATATTTGAATGGAACAAATGTCCCTGAAAACCAGTCTGTTTGTCCTTTAACGAATGCAAGTGTTGGCTTTAAAGTTAAAAATAAGTCAAGTGAAATACTTCCTGAGTCTTTGCAGAATATCCAGACAATGAATTCATCCAATGAACTACCATCTGACAGAAATATTCATAAGATTCATGAGTCATTACTTTGTTCAGAAAAAACCCATAAACATGCTGATAATAATAATTCGTTTAAAAATAATTCATCTAAAAATCTACTTGCAAAAGAAAAAAGTGATTATTTAGACTATTTTGATATGAAGTCTTCTAGCTTTCCCAGCTCTTCAGATTCTTCACCTAAATCTTCTAAGAAAAACGAATCTGAGATGTGTACTAAAAAATTATCTAAAAATAGTTTAAATAGTCGGCAGGCTATTAATAATAATTCACGTTTATCTTCCGCTACACATAAAAATCATAAAGACTTGACCTATGAAGAAACTATGCCAATTTTACAAGAAGATATGAATATAGTACCTAGAGCGTCAGTCGAACTCACAGACAGTGATGAAAGCGATGATGAGAAATCTGCTGAAATACCTCTTATTGATGATTATTGTACTGATGATCCTGCTTTGGAAAATGCATCTTTATTAAATGAACATGGTCTTACTGATGCTGAAGGAGCTTTGAGTGATTTAAATTCAATTATCAACGATCCGAATCCTGGAGATGGAGATATGGATGATACCAGCATATCTTCAAGAGCTAGCAGTAGAATGTTTGATAGTGATCAACTGCTAAGTGTTGATAGTTTGAATGTTATGTATGACTCAGAATATGATAACTATAGGCCGGGAATGGTAAGTGATGAGGATATATTCCACCATGAACGTGCTAGTGATCCTGATTTGGATTACTTAGAGGATCCGAACGTAGAAAACATCAGAGTTTTATCAAATAATATAACAAGAAATTTTGGACTACCTTCAAAATATGAAAAGGAAGATAGTGAAATAGGCTGACATGTGTTACGTTATTCTTATTACTTTGTCTTTCATATATATATGTATATGTCTTTAAACACCTTATAGTGCAATAACTATTAAGTGATGAAAATGTTTTTTGAAAGCAGGCATTACTCACAAACGCACGATAAAAGAATATAGCATTGGCACTAATGTTCAATTAGTGTTCAGCACTAGTAGTGCTTGCCTCTCAAATGCTAAATTACAATAGAAAAGTAATTAAAATGAACAAACATCAGTTTTGAGTAACTAGTTAGGAACTTAACTTTAAAAAAAACTAACTTAAAAAAATTAGAAAAATACTGAACGGTGTTTTCATTCATTATTTTACTGTGGGTAATGTCTATAGAAAAAGAAAGTGCCTCTGACACAACAGGCTGCTCATTAAAGCATGAAACAGATTTTAAGAAAGAAAACATTTTTTTTAAAGATTTTGCATTGTTGGAACTGATCAAAATGGAGGTAGAATATCAGATTTCATGTTAAATCTAAGTTAAAATTTCTATGTACATTTTTAGCGACATGTTTAAATTTTCTTAAGAGAACAAGGAAGTAAATTATGTATTGTTAATGCATTGTCCATAAAACAAACAAAATTATATACTTCAAAAATAACCTTTAAATTTGTAGGAAGCTTTATATTGTGAAAAGAACGTTGTTCTCAGGGCAATTTTATTAATATTTAGTAAAATAAATGCTCTCATATTTATGGTTCTACCAATAAAATATAATTCTGATACATAATTAGTTAAAATTATTGTTTCATTTTCGTTTATTATTGTAATTAATTGTTTTTTCTAGTTGTTAAGGTATAACGGTCCAATCTAGTAAAATGGATAATTAATTTTCAAGACTAGTTCTTCCATAAAAACATTTTATGTAATATAAGTGCTTTTTATTCACATGTGTGCTCAAAATTAAAATAGCTTGATATGGAATATCATTTAAAACACATTGATTTTTAAGGAGAGGAATAAAATTTCCATTCAGGATTTTGTGCTTTCATTGCTAACTCAGTGCGTACATTCTCATCACTTATAAAAATCTGCAGCGATATTTAATGTTAAAATTATTTGGAGTTAGATTCTTCTTGTAATTATAAGCATTTGACTTCCTCTTCCGACATGTTTAATCCTGAAAGTTAAGACATTAATTACAGTTTGTTCTTCAATTTTAAATTTCACACTCTCTCTTTATGTAATACAGAAACTATGTGATTATGTTTTGTAGTTGTCATAGCTAGGGATAACAAAAATACATAAAAGGCAAAAATATATTTTGCCTTTAAATTTTCCTGGCTATAAGGATGTTATAAATAAAAGAATCTCTATTATTTTGACTTATTAAATATAATTTTCTGTATTTGTGAATTATGCCAAAAACTCCCATTATGTATGTATCACTGTGATATGCCTGTTTATGTGTGTTTACTTTTAAAAATTTAGACATTAAAATCTTAATCTGTATGCATTGCCAAAGTGCCATCTAACTATATAGGTATGTAAATTACATTGCAAGGCACGGTTCCTGTTTCTTGTAGATATATCATCAGAATTGCACTTTTCTTATTCTTTTTTTAAAATTTGTTTGTGCGACTCAATTTTAGAATTTTGGCACTTCCATCCGTCCTATGTGTACACTATTTTAACTACTGAAACAAACTTTTCCATTTAAAGTTTGTCTTTGAATTTCTAAGTTTTGTATAAATATTAATTGCACTTATGTTTATGCAATAATATCTGCATGTGATGCCTGTGTACTTCACTGTTCAAAATTGCTTGTTGTATTAGATGTACAAAAGTTCCTTTAAATATTTATCTGCTTTTACAGAAGTTCTCAATATATAAGTGTTATGTAAAATTATTCCATATTCTCATGGTATTAAGCTGCACTGTGGTTTTTGACACTTCAATGTATTGCTTTTCAGAGTTTTATGTATCACACATTTAAGCATTGCTGTTAACTATTTATTTATTCAACGTGAAAAATATTTTGCAACTAGGAAAACTTAACTATATGGCACAGATATTTTTGTGTACAAAATATGGTTACTTGTAATATACGATATGTGTTGAGTTTCAATACATAGCTATCATACTTTTATCACACAGGTGACAATTTATAAGCAAATAATCTGTCAATAAATACATTGCTTTATTTTATTGAGCATAATGCTGATACAAATTAAGTTTTCAAAAATTTCTTTCCAATAAATTTTCATGTTTTTAGTTAATATCTGGAAGTGAAATCAGCAAATATTCTGAAAAAATATTAAATGGTATTTATTAATATAGTTGTTTCCACATAAGTTTTTTATAAAAACTTTCTGTGAAAAATATTTTTTAATAAAAAATAGATATTTTGCTTAGAAAATATGTTAATTTCCTCTGTCCTATTGGTTGTGCCTTACAATTTCCTTTACCGCAGAGAATAAACAATTGTAGTTTTAATTCGACAACTGCCAAACTTTTCCTTCAAAATCTAAATATTTAATTTTATGCATGACTTTGCCTGCTTGGGCATTTCGAATTGAATTGGCAAAAATAAGAGGAAAAATTTTGATTTTAAAGTTATTTATGTGAACTTTCTTCGATTTCTTGTTCGAAATGCTTCGGTTGGTACAGATTCTGTCTCAGAAATTTTTCATATATTTCACTTTTCTTTTCCAATACTTCATCTATGTGAATTATATCATTTTTGTATGTTTTGTATAAATTTTACCACCTTACTTGTTCATAAATTATATTTTGCTATTTATCTATGAATGGTTTTCTTTATAGATATATTATCTGTTTTATGATTTATGCACAATGAGGATGAAAATGTAGGATTTCATGTAATTGTATATTATATTAAAAAATGCGAAACTAGGAGCTAAAAGCAACGATGATTAAAATTGCTTTTTAGGAAACTAAATCAATTCTTAGATGTCTTTAAAATTTAGGTTATAAGTTATTGGTGTTATTTCTTAAAATATATATAATGCATGATAAGTGTTTTCATCTATATTGATATTATAGGAATTTCTTGGGAATTGAGAGTGTAACAGAGTATAGAAAACTGTTGATAGAAATTGAAGTATAGTTATTAGGATGTGGACGTTAGCTTACAGAAAAATCTCTAAAATGACGGAGTTTATGTGTACAAATATATAGTATTGAAAATATTTCATGTAGATGAAATTAGGCCATTTCTATTGCTGCATATATAAGCCTTCTGCACAAGTTCCAATGGAAGGTAATTCTAAAACAACGATCTGCAGTTTTGTGGTATAATTATGCGTATGCATTAAATATATAGTATTCAATATTTTTTTATAAATGAATGAGATGTAGGAAGCTGTAAAAAAATCTTTCTATTTAAATTTAAAAAGATGTTATGTGAAAATTTTGAAAAAAATATTCTATTCAATAGTTGTGTTTTTTATTGTTTAAAGCAAATTTAACATACTTACTTTTTTAAGGTTAAGTTTATATTATTTGCCTTACAAGAAAAAAAAATTGCAAGCATTTATTTGGTCATTTTAATAAATTTTACTGCACTTCTTTTCTGCGTGTTATTAATTAAGCACAAGATGTGGCAGAAGTGCCTTCAGAGCATATTTTATTTTCAGAAAATAGCTTCTATTTACATTAGATGTGTTAAATGTACATAAAAACAGATAGGATACGCTAAGTAAATTCGAGTATGAAATTCAGAGTTTTTATACATTTTTAAATAGTATGATACATAAAATAAATACATTTAATACATAAAATATATGAAAATGTTATAAAGTAGTAAAAAGTAAAGAAAAAAGTAATAAAAGCATTCTAAAATTGTATCAGAAAATTTATTTTATAGGTTACTAAATACTATTCTCTAAATTTAATTTATTATTATCTTATCAAAATCTAAGAATCTTTAAGAATAATGAAGGAAGTAAACTTCTTTTTTTGAGAACTTCAGGTTGAAAAATATTTTCGAAACGATATTCAAAGAATTTTTCCTTCTATTGATGAATAAATTCTTTATAAAATCTAATTATATATTGATACAAAATTTAAACTTTTATCTGTGTTTATTGCTAATTATTTTGATTTTAAAATATTTTTTGTAGCAACTGAGTATTGCCATGAAATTTATTATGCTATCACAAATTCTGAAGCTAAGAAAATGTGTCAAAAATAAGTACCTTTGAAAAAAAATCATATAAATAAAATTTTTTGTATAAACGCATGTTCCATTTCCTACCATGGAGGTAATTTGTGTTATAAAAGTGGATTTTTGGAAACGAAGTGGTGCTTGCTCAATGAGAATTGTTCAGAACCGTCTTTAAATTTTTTTAACCTATTCATGGTTTATAATTTCAGTATTTTAGCTTGTGTTTTGCACTGTTTATGAAATTTATATTTAAAGCTCTTTAATAAATCTTAAGTATTTGTTCATTTTTAGTAGTGCTAGATTCAAGAGAATACAACTTTCCGTTCAGCATCTATGGAGTAATGTTGATATATTTATGCTCACTCTATACATATAATATTGTAAAGCCATTTCTCGTTATGAATGTTTCCCTGTTAATGAACATTTGATAATCAATATTTTGTTGTTAATGTTGTGCTGGCATGCCCTACTTGTATTTTGGCTTGTGAAAACCAAATAAAACTGCGATTTCAACAAGTCTCTTTTATCTGTATTATCACAAGCGTCTTTTAAATGTCCTAAAATGCTCTTCATGGAACTGTGATTGCATATAAAATAAAAAGCATGAGGGCTGAGAAAACGGCAGTAAATGGCAGTGTCACAAGCCAGGCTAATATGATACTTCGAAACAACTTTAGATCCACGTCTTTTGTGCTCTTTGTTCGAGCAATTCCCACAAATACAACAGAACCAACTTTACAATGAGTTGTGCTGATAGGCAAGCCTATCTTTGATGCCATTAAAACAGTTGTTGCTGATCCAATTTCAATTGTAAAGCCACTGCAACAGAAGAAAAAAAATATCATTCGCATTCTTTTAAAAGGATCTAAATCCATAGCATTGCTATGTAAATATATAAAAGAACATAAATACTTTAGCAAATATATAATTATTATTGGTATGTTTCAATATGGCAGTTCTTTATGGTATGATCTGTAAATTGCAAACCTTAATTATTATAATGACTTCAGATCCTTCTATAATATTAAATCCAGCCCATTTTTCACATTTCGCAACTTTCACCCTTTATCCTCAGCTGTTTTTAAATGAAATCTTATACTCGAATTTTCAGTTATTAATGCAAAAAAAAAAAGGTCTCTCATTCTCAAATAAAATATTTAAATCTATTAAAATTATTAGAATGTCTTGTCCTTTGCATTTATGTTGAAAATTTTGTATTCTCAAAACTATTACATAATTTTGTAGGTATATATTATCATAAAAGTAAATTCCGTTCCCACTTAATTCTGTAGTTGCATTGCAATCGAAATAGCATACATGCGCGCTGATTAGTTTAAATTATATGCAAGACTGAGACATTTTCTAGCGTGGTTAAAAAGAGAGACGCAAGGCAGGTAGCCTTGGCTGGAAAGATGGCCTTTACGTACATATATAATAGTTTTATACATAAGCTCCGGAGTAATGTCAGACAAATTATCAGAGAGAAAAGTTGAATGTGCGCGTTGTAATAAGTTATTCCATTTCGTTCCGACCTCTGGGAAAAAATCAAAGCAAAACGGTTACTAATGAGTTATCCGAATTTCAGGCTACTCATCGCTTATCTCACTTTTATAAAAATGATTTATACCATAAAAACCGGATGAGCATACTAAGCCTAAACAGACATAAAAGCATTGTTCAGACAGTATTTCACAGATTTCAGAAAGAAGATCAAATAAATAAATAGAAAATAAAAGCATATTTATGAAGCTGTTGTTGCAATGATTAAAAAAACATAAACAAAGCATTTTTCTGTCAATGAATATTGATGATCGTTAATAGTGTTGCATCCATTCATATTCATCAATTGTTATTCCATATGATGATACCAAGGAAATACTTAACATTAAATTTGATTTTTGAAGATGTCAACTTTTTAATTCCCCCGTTATTCTCCTTTCTTATTGTTAGAAGTCAACAAACAGAGTTCTCTTATATGCTTAACCAAATTAGAATTAAAATAATTTTACATTCAAAATTCAAAAAGAAAGATAAAATGAATCCGGCCCGAAGACTTTTTCAAGGGTCACTCTCAGGCAAGGATTCAAACCAGGGATTTTTTCTGTGAAGGGTCTGACTCTCGTCCAACCAACTGACCCTTCGTCACCCGAAAATCCCAGAAAATTGAGGTTTTGGAGACAAAAATTATTATCACAAGAATAAAACAATCCAGAAGAAAACACAGCAAATCACGCCACAAAATACCAAGAAAAAAGAACCAAAATCATTTTGATTATGAGCTATTACACTTCCAATGTCATAATTTTGATAATATTAATATTTACATTCTGGAAGATAATATTATTGATTTAAACAGAAGATTAGACTTGGAAAATATTTATATATGTAATTTAAAAACTTTGTTTCCTTATGGTCTCAACAGCAAATTAAATGGAGAGGGTTACGGGGATTTGGATAACATTTGTATTTATAATAAACTTAACATCTTTGAGGATTTTCTAGATAAGGAAAACAAAAGTAAAAGATTCAGGAAAGGAAACGGTAGAGGAGGCAATTTTGATATAGTACTTGAGGATTTTCAAAATTTGTGTAATTTGGAACATAATAATGAAAACATTCTTAAAATTAAGAAATATCTATTCGGCTTTAGGAAAAATAAAATTAGATGGTTCATTAAAAACAAATTTGAAGATTTAGAGTTTAAAAATTTATTCACTAAATTCATAATTCTGGATCTAATCAAATTCAAGCTTAATATAGGAAAAAACGATTTACTATTTAAAAATAAAAGTAATTTAAATAAAGAATACTGTGTGGTGAGATTCTTGGATATTTACTTCGAAAACCTCGGGTTGCCAAAAATTGTGCACAACAATAAAGAATTTTTTCCCTTAAAGGATAATGCAATAGCTTCAATAGCATTTAGTTATTCAGCAACTTTAAGAAAAAGAATCTGTAACTATAATTACTATAGTAAAAATTTAAATAAAATAGATAAGACAGATTGTAATTGCAGCAAAGACATTTATAAAGATTATATAGATGCTGACAAAGGACATATTATAACAGGGAATTTGAAAATTATAGAGTCTTGCTCTTTAAGAAATTTGATGGAGAGGGGAACAAAATTTAGATTGAGAGAAAGAGTAAACATTAAAAAATCTTAATTTCCATCGGACAAGATTTGGATATTTTTATTTCCAAATTATCTAGGAAATACCATTGGCCTCCAGAGGATTTCAGAGAATGGAAAGTAAGGATTTTAGAGGAAATTAAAACAAAATTTAATGCAGATAACATTAGAACTAAAGAACGAGGAATTTATTTCAACAAAGCATTGAAAAAAGAAATAAAAAATTTAAAAGACAGATTTGTTGTTACAGTAATAGATAAATCGGCAAATAATTTCGGTTTAATTTGTAAATATTATTATAAAGAACTTCTAATTAATTAATATAACTCCGATTCAACTTACAAATTAAATAGCACCGGGAAAAAGGAATTGGATAAAAGGATGCTGGCTTTCGCTAAAAGAACTAAAATTAAGACTTGCTCTTTAAACTACCCTTACCAATTCCCAACAATAAAATTTCATAAAAAAACCAATAAAATTTAGATTTGTAACTTGTAGCACCGGTAGTTACAATTACTATACTGGAAAACATTTCTTTAAATACTTGAAAATTGTCTTAGACAAAATTAATGATGAAGATAGTTTTATTATCAATAGTAATAAAGATATCTTGGAACTTCTAAAAAATAACAATATTTATAAGCTTAATACTTATGATTTGGAAAATTTGTACACTAATCTACCTCATGAAAAGTTAATAGAGGTCTGTACTATTATATATGACGAATATTTAAATAGAGATATTATTACAAAAAGTAATTGACTAGAGTTGTGTAAATTTAATATTAAAGAAAACTATGTTTTTAATGGAATTAATTTCTATAAACAAATAAAGGGAATTCCGATGGGTACAGCCTTTTCAAGTGCGTTAACCAATATTTTTCTACATTATTATGAAAAAGAAATAATTAAACACAACTTAGTAATAGGCTGGAGATACATTGATGACTTAATTTTGTTAAATTTGGATAATCCTAGTGATGTTATTAATTGTTACCCAAAGGACTTAGTTTTGACTCAAACAAACGAAAATAAACTTAGAGCTAATTATTTAGATTTAAATATTGAAATTAATAATGGAAAAACTTTAATAAGTATTTTTGATAAAAGGGATGATTTTAACTTTAAAATAATAAAACTTAGTAACTACCATTCTAATTTACACTCTAAAATTTTCAAAAATTTGATTTTTTCACAATTTAACAGGATTAAAAAAATATACAATAATAAAAGTTCTCATATTTTAGCAACAAACAATCTCATTGAGAACTTGACTATTAACGAATTCCCTAAAAACTTTTGCAATATAGAGGTTTTGATAAGAGAAGGACTGTCTGATTTCTGACTTCCTCCGGTTTGTTGGCTTTGAGTTATGACTCAACAGAGGGCGCTTCAACGTTGATGACGTTACATTATGACAATACTTAGTAAGCATATATAGCTGTAAACGTGGAAAATTTAATTTTGATTCAATTTAACGAAGTGCATTTGCTGTAACAAGTTTATACCTCACATTGTCTTTTGGAATTATACTTTTAATTAGTAAGTACTTAGCTTTCTGGTTTAAATGATTTTTGTTCTTTTTTCTTGGTATTTTGTGGCGTGATTTGCTGTGTTTTCTTCTGGATTGTTTTCTTCTTGTGATAATAATTTTTGTCTCCAAAACCTCAATTTTCTGGGATTTTCGGGTGACGAAGGGTCAGTTGGTTGGACGAGAGTCAGACCCTTCACAGAAAAAATCCCTGGTTTGAATCCTTGCCTGAGGGTGACCCTTGAAAAAGTCTTCGGGCCGGATTCATTTTATCTTTCTTTTTGAATTTTGAATGTAAAATTATTTTAATTCTAATTTGGGTAAGCTCATTTGTTTTTTAGTTGTAGCAGCATTAGCGCTCTCTAAATACAATGCATATTTTATTATATAGATTCAGGAAATTTTATATAGTTAATTTTCATATTGTTTATTTCTGAATTGATAGTTACTTCTCTTATATGCTTATACTCATCATACAGCGTGGATCAAAGAATGTTTTCGACTTACTTCTTTGAATAAATGGATTTATTCATTTGATTCTAGTTCAGTTATTAATTATTTAAAGAGCGTGAGTTAAAAATAAGCTTCCAAAAGGTGTTTAGAACCATTTTTACATGAAAGCTTTGACTAAATATTAAATCATAACAGTACATAAACTTACAATATACTTAGCTAAAGTATAAAGATTATTAGTAGTATTATCAGTTGCCACGTAAAATCGAAATATTAAATTTTCAAATGTGAATAATTTGAAGTCAGCAGGTTTCGAAGGATTTTCAAAAATAAATCTAATTATCATTTTTCATTAGATGCACATTTTTAATAAATACTCATGATCCGCGCTTAAAATATTTCTATCCTGTAATGATGGAAAACTATTTTCAGCTGACAAGTAGGAAACCCGAGGACGCTCGTAACAGCTTCTCAGTTATTTATCCAGTTCCCCTTTAAAAGTATTGAGATTCTTAGCTTTCCCATCTAAAAAACCAAAAAGGTAGCTTAAAAGAAGTTTATTATTATACAATAAGCAAACTTCTTGGTCTTCCAACAAAGAAATTAAAATATTATAGATTACAGAATTTAAGACGATTCAATCACGACTCAATTCCTAAACTGTTTAATATCAAAACTCACTTCTGTCTGTCGATCAAAACTCAATTGTGTGGTCTAAATTTCTTTTTTTACGCCAGATATTGGCCTTACATGGTCGAAAGACTTTCATTCTTCTATTATCCATTCGGTAGTAATTATTTTGTAAAGTTAATTCATTTCTCTTTTTAATAACTGTCGTGTTTTCTTCCATTAAAAAATTCTTCTTTTTCGGTTAGGAAACCCTGTTAGACTTTAACGATTTTTTTTGGGGGGGGGGGAGTGTATTTTTCTCGTCTAATTTTCATTGGGTCAGTTGCTTTATTTTTGCAATCATTATTTATAAAGCTCAAGTTCTGCAAAATAGCACTTGTTATTGCTGCACCAGTTATATCGTTTACTCCTGAGCTATCCCCGAAGGAGGCAGTAGGCAGCAGTTTAATGCGCATTTGAAACATTTTATTGATATAATGTTAAAGGACTTTCTAAAATTTTTAAAGAACCCTCATGTTTATCGTCATTAAATGCAGCTTTTCTTTCACTTTTTGTTTTTCGTCAGAAAGAGTATTTTGTTTTCTGTCTATGAAAGAGTATTTTGTAGCTAATAGTTTTTTGATGGTTCATTTCCCTTTCTTTCAGTTCAAATAGGGCCCAATTTCCTTATTACTGAATCATGCCAACTGTATGTAGACACAGAATGGTTGGGTAACTTTTAATACAGCAGCCAATTCCGATTGTATTTGGCAAGGATCTTCATCAAGTAATGTTTCCAGATCTTCATCTTGGATATTTTGATGAACTACAGAGCATTTTGTCATATTTTTGAATTTTTTTTAAATCACTCTTTGCAAGTTATATTTAGTGGAGCATTTTCACCATAAATATCAAACAGCAACTGAAATACTTCTGCTGCTGTTATGAAATAATGTAACATACTTCTCGCGAATGCATTTTCGAAAAAATGTATATAGCTAATCTAAAAAAAAAAAAACTTTTTTTTAATCTAAAAAAATATATTTTTTAAATATTAATCTGAGTTTTCTCTAATTTTTAAAGGTTGAGGTCAAAGCTTTAAAATACAATTTTCCTTATTTATTTGCAGGTAAGCAGTATTACTTATGCAATTTATTAATAATGGACTGAATCATATCTATACAAAAAATTTTGCCTTTTTCGCATGAAAAAGAAACTTTTCCGTACTATTAAAAATTAAAGAAAGGAATTTCTTTCTCATTCCTCCATAAGCATTCAGAATATCGAAAAACATTGCTGAGATCTTTATTGCTAATAGGGTTATAACAAAATGAGAAATTTCATTCTATAGACATCACGACGAATAGTTCTGTCATCTTTAAAGAATCCATCTAACACAAATGTGTATGCATGTGATCTTCAAACTATTCAGTGGCGTAGCATGAGAATCAAAATTATATCTCTTGAAAAGAGAAACTAACTCTCTAAATCACTGTAACTACCGAAGAATGCTCTTATACAGACCGTTGAAAAATATCCGAACATTTTTTACTATTCGTAATCTATAAAAACCAAATTCTAGTAAAATATGTCATTCAACTTGCAAATATATTTTCTTTAAAACTGTACAAACTGAATTCACATAAGGGGCCATCTATATATTTAGATTTGCATAATCTTAATATTTGCCTATTGCAACACCAAATTTTTCTTTTTTAAAATTATTTTTAAAAAATGAGAAATTTCCACATATAAAATTGTAGACAAATCGGTTCAAAATAATCGGTTCTGTTTCAATGTATGCTAATGTAACTAATAAGACATTATTAATACATATCTTCATTTAAATATTCATTTTAATCTTTAAAATGGTAACATTGCTGTAAATGAAATTAATATATTTTTTAAAGATTGGTAAAAACTAATGATAAGCAATTAAATATGAATTCGAAATACTTGCTTTTATTCGCATATTTATTTACAGATAAATAAATGGAAATTAATTTTAAACCATATGCATCAAGAATACTATTTATCAAAAATATTGGATTTCAGTAATCGATGTTAATGATATAAGTTTAAAAAACAGTTTTTGGTGCAAATAAAAAGTGAAAGGAAGTCGTTTATTTCCTGAAACCTTTATAAATTAAGTATAAATGGCATATATTTTTAATTACTTTTTCAAGTTTCTGCTAAACTATACTTCAAACTATTTTCTTATACTTAATTACTTTTAACAAGAAAAAATATAAAATAATAACAATTAATTTACCGAAACTTCTTTTAAGCTTTTGTTTTATTTAAAAAAAATACTTTGTCAAAACCTAATAACATTGTCTTATCCATCTACAAGCAATTGCTTTTATATTTTTTTCGATAATGTTTTATTCATTCAGGCTTTTAATGCTATATAAATTCATACTTTTTTCAGAATTTTGTTACTACATTTTTATTAATTAAAATTTTTAGAAATCATTTCTACAATCGTATCAGCTACCATTTGTCTTAAACTAAATTGGTGTGAAATGTTAGCAGAGTCGAATCTGTTGCATGTATTAATTTTTTCCCTCACCTCTACATTTATTTGAAAAAGAAATATGTATGAATCTAAAGCAGCGTTGAGAAACATGCTTTGTTTCCTGTTTCATTTTAGCGAATTTTTATTCCTCCAGAGAATATTTTTTTTTAAGTTGAGACACTCCCCAAAGATAATGTTTTATTCATTCAGGCTATTCTACGTGCTATTCTGTTTCTGGAATTTGCTATATATCTTAAAAATTATTAGATAGAATCGGATAAAAATTCAAAGCAATGCGTTTTAGGTATTGCTCCTTCAATAGACGTAAACATTTTTTGTGATTTTCTTTACAATGATTTTTAACTTTCGAATTTAAGAATAAATATAAAATATATTTTTATATTTCTAATACGACATTTTTGCTTTTTAAATGAGTGTTTTAAAGTAAAATAAAAATTATTGTCAATAATTCCTTATATTATGAAATATCCTGAATAAACCGGAAATCTCATTTAACATCATTAATTGAAAATTTCAATTGTTTATGACTCTCAGTTGTTTATTCAAAAATTACAAAATGTTATATGTATTTGAGCCATTTTAATATATACTCGAAAATGCATGTTGCTATTTGAAAAATTGAGTTCCTGTAAATTTAATAATGAAGCCATCCTCTTGCATATAAAAGGGACGCGGTGGTCTGGTGGTAAGGTCTCGGCTTCGGAACCGGAGAGTTTCAGGTTCGAGACCCGATTCCACCGAAGAACCGTCGTGTAAGGGGGTCTGTTGCACGTTAAGTCCGTCCTGACCAAACGTCCTTCCGCTGGTGTGGTGTGGTGTGGAGAGGGGGGTGCCAGCTCAGTGTCGTCCTCGTCATGTGACCGCGATTCAAAATTACGAGGCCCCCAAAATAGCCCTAGTGTTACTTGAAAAGGGACGTTAATATAACTAAACTAAACCCTTGCATATAAAAATATTTCATATATTTATGGAGACCATTATTTTACAGTGACAATTTTATTGAGCGGTAATTAGTTTCGGAATAACAAAAAGTATCCGAATACCATTCTGATGCACTGTATCTATATTATGAAGAGAAGTACTTAACCCACAATGCAAGAGGTCCGCGTTGGCCTGGTAGTTAGGTTGTGGCTTCGGAACCGGAGGGTTTTAGGTTCGATTACACCGAAGAACCGTCGCATAAGCAGACCTGCTGGGATGTGGAAGTTTGGAGACAGGGTGCTAGTTCAAGTGGCGTCCTTTCATCTGACCGCGATTGAAAATGACAAGGTCCGTCCCAAAATAACCCTAGTGTTGCTTTAAAACCGGAAGTTAATGTAACTAAATTAAACTGAAACTAAACCCACTGTAAGTAGATAAAATGTAAATGATACTTTTTACATTGTCTGTCGGATTTTTCTAGTAAGAAGCATAGTCTATCTATTAATTGCTAAAACAGTTCAAAAACTGACGCCTAACTATTATTACGGAAGGCCCACTATATTTTTATCATTCATTTTTGGTCTTGGAACTTTTCATTTCACTTAACTCCGACGATACTTTAACTTCCTGAACTGAAAGAATGAATGGAAAATAATCAGCCAAATAATATTTCAAAAAACTCAGAAACTATAGTTAATCTATCAGCGTCATCCCAATATGAATTGATTCAAATCATGGTCTTCATTCCATAACTATTCTGTTACGTTACTTATTATTAAAATATTTAAAACAAATGAAAGTTGTTCGTGATTATCGCTACTGATTGTTTTCTAACTGATTAAAACTTAAATGAAAACAGGGGCCAACATTTTGAAAGAATGTCTCAAGTTATATGTCTTTTAGTTATAGGAAAGAATGTCTTTTAGTTATATGAACATTCCATTTGAAATCAACACAAGGGCTATTTTTAGACGGAATTTGGAAGTTTGAAACGCGGTCAGAAGGTGAGGAAGACATCTGAGCTGGCTGCTCCTCTCCAAACTTCCGCACCCCAGCAATTGGTGCATGTTTGACCGAAGACTTTGGAATTAGTGTTCACGCAAATACACCAGACATGCATACATAACGGGATTTTAGTGAAATCGAGACTCGAGCATAGAGCAAGCAGCACAGAGACTTTACTACTAACCCACCGCGGCCCACTCACGATCTTTGAATCTTAACTCTAAAAAGGGAATCTGCTATTTTCACAACCATTTCGTGATAAAGCATATCATCACTTTGAAATAGAAATTTTCAACTAGTCACCACATTTTTCAAATCTATTATTTTATTTTAAGATTGAAATGTCCCATTTTCTTTTCTTAAAGTGAAATATATTTAAAGGAATGATATTTTGCGACAGGGAAAGAATGGAAGAAAATATACTAATCAAATGCCCAAATATTCAGTACGGCGATTATGTTTCAAATATCGTATACACTATGGAATAAATTCTTGATACAAAAATATAATAGGAAAATAATAAATAGGATACTATAGATATAAGTTTAGAATAATAATACAAGGGGTGATAAACAAGTTAGATAATTAATGAACACACTCTTTAGAATTTCATTTATGAAAAGTAAAGTCTTATAGGCGTTTATACGCTTGTAATTTTTTTAAAAAGATTTTTATTTATGTATTTGAAACATCACATACCTTGTTGGTGTTATTTTAGTCAGATCTTGACCCATTGTTTGTATGACTTTCCGACCCATAATCCATAATCCAGCGCTAATGCCTATTCCACCATAGACCAGAAGCCAAGCAGGTGTTTCTCCATCAGGATTATTAGAATAGATTAACCATAGGCTGACAAGAGGAGCTATAGCATTACTGAAAAGTTAAAAGACTTCATTACAATACTTACTTGACTTACAATATTAAGTTATATGACTTCATTTCGTATCTAAAGATTTAAAAAGTAAGAAATAAATTTATTTTACCTCACATCATTGCCTCCATGAGCAAATGATCCAAAAACTGCAGTCATGACTTGGAGATTCTTGAAAAGAACTGAAACCTCAGGACGGTTATCATCGGTTGTCTAAGGGACAAAAAGGATTTAATCAAAAATATTTCAAACTAAAAAGTGCTGATCAACGTAGTGCTTAGGTTTTATTGGTTGATTAGAATAAAAAGTTGCTTCAAAAATTCCAATAAATTAAGATGTTTGCTTTCTGCTCTAAAAGTTCCTGTATTTCACAATTTAAGATTGAAATGTTATTAAATTTGATTTGCATTTTTAGCAAGAATCCTGGAAAAGAAAACCCTAAATATATAAAATGTAGTAAAGACAAATATTGACATTAGAAAAGGTAAGAAAAGTAGCCTTTCTTTTAAAATTTTTTCCATCTATAGTAAAAAATATTTATTTTTGTTCAAAAAAATTATTTTCAATATTTCATGGAATGTGAAAGCGTCAAAAATGTTTCAGCTCAAGATTTAAGCTTCGATTACAAAGATTTTATCATAAATGGCACAGAAGATATTTACCTGAATAGCAAAATAAATAAAAAATGTGATTACAAATGGAAGAATGCTTTTTATGCTTTTTGATTGAAAGAATTTTGCTGTTCATTTGTGTTAGAGTGCCAAACAGTTTTTCAAATTAGATGTGCAAAATGAAACAGAAACGCTACATTTTTCATTTTGTTTTTTTTAAAATTCAAAACAAGTATTTCAACCTCAATACACTTGTTGTAGCTTTTGGTTGTTCAAAGTTTCTGTTTTGATACTGACTCCAAAGCAAGAGTCGTTGTTATTTATGTGGTCGGGAAACATCATCAAAATAACGCCCTACTGATTTGACAAAATATTTTGAAAATAAAAAATAAAAAATATTGCAAGGTGCTAAACCTGATGAATATTGTGGATCATTTTAAATAGATTATTTTCCTTGGTTGTCCAATAATCTTTGAACATTAAGTGACTGAATGCATTATCATGCAACAAACAGTAATTATTGTCACGGAAGAATGTGATGAATTCGTGCTTCTAAACGTTTAAATAATATTTACCAGTTATTGTTCACACATTTGAAGCAAATTCTTTGTGAGCAACACTCTATTATCGAAAAGTGTTATGAGCATTTTTTATTCGATTTTGGATGGAACTTTTCTCTTCATTGACTTGTGCTTGTTACTTTCATTCCCCTTTTTGTCTCTTTGTTTTGGAATCATATGGAAAACATCATATTTCTTTACATGTAACATCGATTTCGAGAAATAAGGAAACTTTCTTATATGCTGAACTAACGTTTCTGCAATGTTCATTTACCATTGCTTTTTGTTTATTGTTAAAATGTGTTGAACGAATTTAGCACATATTTTTTTTCTGCTCAAATTTTCATGAAGAAGGCTCGAATCGTTTCTTTATTGATACTCAAACATTTTAAAATCCTTTTCGATGATGAATAGGGATATTTTGGGGACGAAATCACTCGTTTATTCAACAGTTCTCAAAAGAACCAGGTCATTTGATATATTTCTCATCTTCTAGCATATCGATAAGTTAAATGGAAAATATTTGATCGATTTGAATAAATTTTGTTGTAAATTTGTATAACAAATTACGTTTCCGAAGCACTGTTAACAAATTTAGCGTCATATAAAATTATTGCCTTTTGTTCTAATTTAATAATTTAACAAAGAGGTTTAATTCTCCATTGAACAATCGTATTTTTTCAGTTCGTTTAGCAGACATAACATCATAGAGCTTTTGACAATAATTTAACAGAAGGTCAAGATTTATTACACATGCTCTTTGTTCTATTTTAATAATTCAACGTTAAACAGGTTTCGTCTCTATTGATCAGTCCTATTTTTTTAGCAGACATAACATCATAAAGTTTTTAACAATACTCCAACAGAAGGAAAGTCAAGATTTGTTATACATGCACGATTGCAGCGCCACTGCAAGCAACAGTAACCACAGTTTTTAACACGCTGTATATTTTTTAATTTTAAAAAAAGACCTAAAAATCAGATAAAAGAAAAAAAGAGTGTTATACTTACATCTATATCTTCATCAGGGGTGATTGGACTTTCTAAAGCTCGCTCGTTTTGTTCTCGTGTAGTATCCGCTGCAAAATAAACGCATTTGAACTCGGCACTTCTGTATGGATTGAAGTGAAATTTTTGCCATATTACGTTAAAAATAAATTAATATTGTAGTTAAGAACAAAAAGATTTATGTGATTGTACACTAGTAATTACAATTAGTAATATTTTTCCTAATTTCCCTGATTTGGTTTTCCAAGAGAATGGAGCTCTGAGGTATTTCATTGATATTTAACATAATTTTGCTTTGCCTTCTTAGAAAGTTATTTACTTAGTTGCTTCTGACTAGTTATTTGCTTTTAATTTGAAGAATGTGTTGGATGCACAATGTTTATGTTGTGCTAAGACAAAGAGCATTTGATCCGTTCCTTGCAGCTTTTTTCTTTCTTTATGATACAAATCTGTGTTATTTAAATCGTTTATTTTGAACAAGGCTATAAAATTTTTCTTTGAAATTCGGAAGTTTTTTCAACAATGAAAATGTAGTTATTAATACATATTTAGGTTCCAAATAGCTTGTATACATTACGTATTCCATTCCTTACTCAGATTTATGTAAGTGCGGTTGAAAAAAATCGGGTAGTGTAAGGTTTTATACATTTTTACTTCTTTGGAAAATTTTCATAATTTAATAATAAGTTTTCTATTTATATTATGATACTTATATTAGATTTTCTGTAAATATACTATTTAACAAAATTTTCATATCGAGATAATTTTAAAGGTTTGTTAAGGTTGATGCTTTAATTGCTATGTAAAAATTAATACGAGAACTGATTGTGTTTGATAGAGATATATGAAGACAGTTTTATTTTTCAGAAAATTGTTTCTTGTAATTTTTTTATTGATAACTAAGGAATATGAAAGTAAATTTATCATTTTTAATAAATCAATTTTTATTTCAACATTTCTATTCGTAAGAATACATTTATAACTAAAAAAAATACTGTTATGAACATTTCGAATTTGCTTGTTTTACTCCTAGAAGTCGTTTGAAAGCTAGGTGGCGCAGGCTATAAATTCGAAAGAACATGCTGAAATTAAATTTATTAATTATTGACTTGAAACATTTTACAAAAAGATCGATTAATATTTGTCACGGTTTTCTGAGGTTAGATATGTAGTAAATAATAAGTAGTCGTCAAAATTATATCAGTTTGCTAAAGCAAGTGATTATCCATTGAAGGTAACAGTTTCCATTTTAAAATAGTGATTTTGTTCAAACCAACTGAATTTCCTATTTTCATTTCTTTCTTCTTTAGGTATTGAATGAAATTATCAGATTTTTGCAGAAGTTTTTTAATATGAACAATTAGATGATGGTAAAATCAATTGTACAAAAAGGATAATTTTATAACTATATACGAAACTGTATTTACACGAAGAATACTGCGCATTTTATAAAGCAGAAAATTACCTTTATTTCTCTCTTTGGGAACTACTTTAAAACGGATAAATACGGCGACTGAAATAGCTATAACTGCAGCAATTAACACTGCTACCCATGACGGAATCCTGTCCAGCGCCAGCACTAAATAAAAGAAGTAATAATTATTTCATTATATAATTAACGAATAACTATAACTCATTATAATGCAGAGTAAGGCTACCAAACTTTATTGGTTTCATAGCTTCTCTCTGTTAAAAATTTTCCTCTAATACTATGAAAACATTTTTCCTAATTTTTTCTTTAAAAAATATAAAAAGGAAGGCATTTGTTGAATGGTTACAGTTAAGTTCAATTATTTTGCATACCAATTCTTAAAAGTTGAAAAAATGAGCATATAAATGAAAAATATATATTCACTTTTCACTGAGCGAATGAATATATCACTCTGAATAGCACCTGAGTTAATTATTACTCATTATAATTGCTATAAATCATATCAAGGTGTATTATTAATATGTATTTTTCATCCACGTGACAAATCAAAACCGAGTCATATGTGATCTCTCAATTTAGAATAAGAGAAAAAAATTTAACTATCCTTTATATAGTTAGAAAACTTTCTAATCAGATTAAATTTTAGGCTAATTGAGAAATGTGTTGTCTAATTGTAAAAGAGAAGATCACAGCTGAGCTAGAGTTAACCGCTAAAGATATTTTGCTAGAACTATATACATAAATTCCGTTTCAATCTAGTACTGTAACGTGATTTTTTTCAATATGTGGGCATCAATTATTGCTTAATTTTCTTCACTATTTTAACCTTCGATTTCAATAACTTATTATACTAGTCTTAAATACCATTATAAAATCATTGTTTAATAATAGAAATTGTTGTTTAATTTTAGGTAAATTATATCAAATTTAAAAGGAAAGGAAAGGATTATCTCTTTTTACACGTCTATAGAACAGTTGTTAATAAACCGGGATGAGACGAGGCACATTGTAATAATACTCACTGAAAATTGATTATTTGAACGAAAAATCGCAATTTATAATAAGTTGAAAAGTGTGCAACATTAAACAATAAGTCTAAAAATAATCACTGAAATAATTGAATTAATGTGCTCTTTAAAATGAAGATCTCTCCGTAAGATACTGCTCTTTGGTTACACTATTTGGTATTATTTATTTGTGTATTCAAAATATTTATGAAAGATTTCATGAAATGCATTAAACTGTTTATATCCCTTTTAGAAGGGTTGTGATATAGAAGAGTGAGATTTTGGTTAATACAATTAGCCAATACTTAATCCGTTTTGCATCGAAGAGAACGAATTATTTTGTGATAACTGAATTCCAAGTGAAACTGGTGATTGATATTTCGGGGAACTCAGCATTCTTTCTTTTAAAGGAAAAGGATAATCAACATTCTCTATCGTTCATTCATTTTAAGAATTCGCATTTCCATGATGAATTTTAATTTCATGGTCCCCTTTTCCATTTCTCTCAATCCGTTTCTTCTGAACCCCTTGTGACAAATGCTGTGTCTTCATGATATCTGCGCTTCTTTTTCATTAAAATTGCATTCACCTTCTGCTAATCACCCTGCTGATGATTTTACTGACTTATTCTATTGCATTATCCTTTGTTTATTCACTATTGTTAATGAACCTCAATGACTATCGAATAGAACTATCTCTTATTGACTTAGAAGGAGGAAAGTACTTTCCTTTTCTCCAAAATCCCCGTTGATTTTTTTTCCAGCCTTAGTTTAAAGGTTAACTATAATATCTTTAAACTGGACCAATAATAAATTGTATATTCTTCTATTCATAGTTAATAAAAATGTGTGTGGTTTAATATATTTGAGTTATGGAATGTACAGCCATGTCATATTTTTGGTTCGAGGGTGGAAAGTTTAACATTTAAAAAAGCTGAAACTTCAAGATTGTTAGAATGTAAAAAACTGTTCACTTCGTTTGCTTATTTTTCTGTGTGTAATTCAATTGTTATTTAATCCCTTTGATTTTAATTTAAACATTCCACAGAAATATAGATTCATGCCGTCAAGAAACTTTTTTTTCTGTACTTTAATGTTTGATTTTATTATTTCAAATGTGAATTTTAATTTAACATTATTAGATACCGAAGTCAAATGCCGATGACTAAGATATACAGAGTCGTTAAAATTAAACTGGTAGTACTCAGAGATTTGTACTCTGTTCTTTCTGAGCAGATTCGAATGAAACTTCATATATTTGTTACATAGACCATAGGGCCAAGGTTTCCGTCGAAAAAAAAATGAAATTTTGCCAACAAGCAGCGTTGTAACGAAATAAAAAAGAAAGATTTTGGTTTAAAAATAAAGTGATAACAGTATATTTTATTTATTCTCACAGCTGTGTGCTCTATGTGCTTACTTTGTCTATCAACAATATATTGCAAGAATACTACCGCCTTATCAAAGACCGCGTGCAACATTTCAGAAAGAATGAGGGAGACGTTTCGAACGATGCAGGCTTTCAAGACCACTTGATTAGTTACATGTCCTTGATAAGCGCGATCCGTGTGAAAACCCCATAGCCAGAAATCACGAGGATTCTGATCTGGTGACAGCGCTGACCAGACAAGTGGGAAAGTACATAATATGACATGTTCATCAGGAAAGTGAACTTGAGTCACGTTCTTTACACGTCTTTCTGTGTGAATAGTTGGAAAGTCTTGCATTAACGCTATTGTACCCAAACAGCCTCTTTAACTTAACCCTGGGACAGCATGAGATTCTCCAGGCTACGAGAGTCTGCTGTATCGGTCAATGATGACTTTACACCTAACATACCCGAGAAGTACGACGAATGATGAAATTCACCGTGAATCCACACCAGGCCGTGACGTTTGAGGAAGATATTCTAATGCCAGTATTTTTGTCATGAATCTTCGCTAGAAAACGCAGGGCAAAATCAAGACGCACAGTGTAAAACGCGCGCGGTTTGAAATGTTGTACGGAATGCATCTTGTAAGAATACTGTAATGAGGATTCTTTTAACTATAACATTTTTGTAGATGAGTGAATTGTGATCGGAGACAAAGAATGCGGATTTTTTAGATTATTTATTTGCACATTAGGCTAATGGGACACAACACCACATATATACAAGTTATATATCAGATCATCTCTTTTCCGAGCCTTGCGGCTGTCTTCTCTCTGTCGAACTCCCCTCTACACTTTTTCTCATCCCTTCCTTCCCTACTTGATGATTCATTTATTTCATCAAGCTTTAAGAATGGTCCCCAGATCATAATGGCACCTTACAGGTGCAACTTCAGAATTTTACAAAAAAGCATGCACATGGTTGCTCATGGAAGATCAAGTGCTCTAGCTATTATGCGACTACTAACAGTACCACACCATTGTGATGAACTTGCAGGTGCTTCAGATGGATGCCAGACTACAACTTTCCTCCACAACTGGATCCTTTGTCCGTCATCCTCTCCCCGGTTGCAACAGCCAGAGAACCGATTTCTTCAAACTTGCACAATATGCCTTTAACTACATTTGTGGAAATGGGTACTTTCCTTAAATTTTTCATCCGCCAGTAAACACTGAGTGCTATTGAAGCATTGCTCGATTTATACGATCATATAAGATTTATACGATCAATGCATGCTTTCTTATTCAGCGGCATGTTCACTGTGGGCAAATGATTTTGCCGAACCATGCCCATCGCTTTTATAGCGAACTTAAATGAGCTATTCATTAGCATATGGGCAATACAGCGGCATCAATTGGCAAACTTTAAAATAAAAACCGACGGAAATTTTGGCTCCATTGTATAAGTAAGAAATATATGAAGTTTCATTCTGATCTGTTCTGTAGAAACGTAACTGCGTGTCTCTGACTGAGTACCGTCAGATTAATTTGAACCACCCTGTACTTGATTTCATTCAGGATGTAGCCAATGAAATGACTCAACAAGAGACCGTCGTAACTTTAGTACGATTTTCAAACTGTTTAGCTCAAACAATACGACTTAGGGATGTATTGTTTCAACTAAAGGGATGTATTATTCAAATATTTTATCTCAAATACTTTTTCATAAAGTAACACTAAGCAAGCGTTTATGAAAGACATGTGTTTGCATCATAAAGAATTATGTAATTTGATACATTTGATTATATATGATATTATTGTCTGCTTTATACACTTATGCGGCTTTTTAGAAATTGAAAATAATAGCATCAAAATAAGTATCATGAGAAACTCATATTTAAATTCAGTACTCTTCTGAAAGAAGGTTTTACAACTGAAATAATAAATCATTTAAAAAGGACAATAGAAAAACTTTGAACTAAGTTGTTTATTTTATTATTTATCAAAAACAATGCAACGAAATAATGACCTATTATTACTAATTTTCTGTTTAAAACACTGACTGCAAAAAACCAATGAATGAAAAAAAATATTAAGAGTAAGGGAAAAAATGATCAAGGTACATGCAATTTTTTAAATCAGACAATAGATTTTATTTTATTATTATTTGTATTTATTATTATTTATCGTCATTTTTTTATAATCTCTCTTTAAAATGTTACTGAAAGCAAATGTTTTGATAAATTCTAACTAAAAATGCGGTCTATTTTAATTACAAAAAGATTCTGCTAACGAAAATTCGGATCGTATTTATTGTAACACTCTATGTCATGAGAAATACAAATCCAATTCTTATATTGCGAGAATGAAAACTTAAAATTATCTTATTTACGACTTTTGCTTATATTTTATAAGTATATTATCTCCATCTCATGAGAATATAAAGCTACACATTTAGTTCAGCTAATAATTGAAGGAAAGTTTTATATATAGTATAGTGCGTACTTTTATGGATTTTTATGTTAGTCTCCAAACTCCAATCTATGTTCACATAATCCATGTCATTTTCTTCGTTTTATATAGTTTTAAATCGAGGTTAAAGACATGCAAAATTTATTAGTGTGGAATCTGCAGCTGAACGACCCATTAACACTGTGTGAAACAGAGTTATATTTTTGAATCTGAATGATGTATTCAACATTTAATGTCATTTTATAATAGTCTTTTATTTAATGGTCACAAAATAATGAAGAGAATTACATAAAAGCCCATTTTACTTGAATTTTTCAGATGCCACAGTATGGCTTCTCTGAGATGACTACAGTTAAATTACTATAATTATATATAGAATGTTACCATAAATAAAATGTCTTTGGTAGAAAACTGTTATAACAGAAGAGGTTTTCCACATAAAATAAAGTTGATGGATCGTTTTATTTTTCATTCAAAAAATATATGCTACAGAAAGTTTTTTAAATTAAAATGAATAATTTATAATTGGAATTATATATAGAAAAGCAATAGAAAAAGCTTGGTTGCTATATTTCTCAAGAACATTATATTATTTTCATAAGCAACAACTATAATGTTAGATGTCTATTTCATTATAAAGCTACCAATTTTGACATCATTTTGACCTATTAATGGAAGCCTACACTAACGGAACTGTACGTCTTATAAATCTTAATTTCAAGACCTTTTTTGAGAATTTTATTCATCTTTTTCTTTTGTTCATGCTAAGAATTCAGAAAATTGAGAAAATATTTTAGCTCCGTATTTTCCCATTAAAACAGTTTCTTTATTTAAAAGCATTTGCTCTTGAAATAAATTTCAAATGCAGGAATTACTTGTAAAGAAAAAATGGCATAATAAAGATCAGGAAGATGGCTAAAGCCTTTCTTTATTTAAACAATCACTCTTGATTTATTTCTAAAATGTTTACAGCTCATCTCAGGTGTTTTAAATGAAAAAAGAATGCTAATTGTTTGAAAGAGAGTTTCTGAAATGTAATTGAGCTTTTCAAAACTTACCCGGTGATCCATCAAGTACAATAGAAATGACATTCACAAAAACCGTCAAAGCATAAAAAATAGGAAGAGCGGTGAGGCCGGCTTCCCCTGGTTTTTCCTTGAAAGAAGCAGATTATTATTAACAAACTTCACGATACACAATGAAAAGGAAATAAATCACTTAAAATAATTAACGGAGAATGAAATATGAAATCTAAAATACATAAGTATTAATTTTTAAGACATAATTGCAATTATTATTTTTTTTTATTTATAGAATATTTAAGGTATTAGAAGCTTCGGGAACATGCATTTCAAAAGTAAAGTCTCTCATTATCTTTTTGGTATTCAAAATTGTATTTAAAAATACTCATATATTTTTTGCTTATGCTATATTAGATTTTTATTCTATATAAAAAGTTTTGCGAGATGAGGCTTGAAAACAACTTGCTTGCTCTTTGAAAGCTTTTAAATTTTGTAACTATGATTCTATCACCTTTAACTTTCCTACAAGTAGACAATCAGATTGCTATGTCTAACGAAATTGTAATTTCTAAAATACAGGTTACTCTTAAAAGCATCAAGGTCTGGACAAAGGAAATGCTTTCTCCTTCTGCGGCTTTCCCATACAGTAAGGGGTGCTAATTAACCCGACCACCAGATGGCAGTGTCAGGACATTAGTTTCTTATCGCGTCTTTTCTCTGTGAGGGGTCCCTTCCTTCTACATTCGGAGAGGCGATTGAAATCCCCTAAATGCAGCGTCTATGTGGGAATCAGTCATTCCCTTTCAATTGTTTCATAAAACACAATATAAAATTTACTTGTAAAAATAAATTTTTATTATTTTAGTTTTAATATGAGTCTAATTATTAAATTGAATGCTTACGTTTCATTGGGTTCTTTTTCTCTTCAATACATAAGAAAATAGATTTATTACGTTGAAATGCACGCTTATTTCTCGAAATGAGGTACGGGAGATTTAATTCTTGAAACAAAAACAAATATATAGTTATAACTTTTATATGGTATCAATGTATTTCCTGTTCCGACATTAAAATATTTGGATCTGTTCTTTTGTGAATTTTTAAAAATAAGTAAGTTCGATAACTGATATCATAGAACAGAAAAAACAGTCCTATTAGAATTTTTTATAAACATTAACCTACATAAAATTCTTAATTATTTATTCTGCACTTTGCGTTCATTTTTATTTTACCACATTTCTTTATAACATTCACAAAAACTATACTTCTTACAACCTTCATAAAAATGAAGATTTTCATGGTATTTATAGCTGCCAGTATTTTGAATGAATCGTTTATTCTATAATATCATTTTATAGGTGACCACAAAGGGCATTAGATTTTGCACATTTCCTAAGAAATTTCTGTGGGATAAATTTACTTTCTGCGTTATCATTAAATTTAATGCATATATTCCTTCGTGCGTTTTCATAAAAAATATGAAGATACTAATTTCAGTTAGCAATTAAAAAAACGAAATAAAAATATTATAAAAATAAAATAATCGAACACTAAATAAAAAAATATTATATAATGCTCAATTGCATTAAAAATCAAAATTATAAAAAAAAATTGATATGATACTAACGTTTATCTATATTACATGTAGATAAGAAAAAGCAAATACATTACTTTTAAATCGTATAATTTTTATATTTAATCTCTTCGGAAGTTTTAAGACCCACAGTTTCAATTAATTATCAATGTAAAGATTTCAGATAAATGACATTTTTATTCTCAATTTTGGAGCAGAAATAAAATGACACTTAGGGCTGGTAATTGGTAGTTGGCGAAACATTTAGCTCCAGGTATACTGGATTTGTAAGAGATTAAATTTTATTTTAAGAGATAAGTAATGTAAACAGGAGGCAAACTTAAAGTTCTTTAACTCCAGATAATAGTCTCTTATTTTAATACTTGATGTAAAAACACACGCAGATTTTTTTAATATAAACTAATACTAAAAGCAGAATTTCGCAAGTACAAATTCAGATAATGCACAAAATAAATAAATTACAAATTCAGAAAATTTACAACAAAAAAAGAAGTCTAGATATTA
Source organism: Argiope aurantia (assembly GCA_026543865.1). Lineage (NCBI taxonomy): Eukaryota > Metazoa > Arthropoda > Arachnida > Araneae > Araneidae > Argiope > Argiope aurantia. The sequence goes on from JAPMOR010029556.1 coordinate 318,714, forward strand.
TGGAGTTAACGAAAAGAAAGCTTGTAGTCAGGGGAAAAAAGATAATCGGAAATACCCATTAATGCATATTAAAAAAATATTTCTTGAAAGCTAGTACGATAGAATTTATAATATTGTATAAAACTTATCAAGGGAAATAAAATTTCATTCAACGAACTGAAAAAGAAAAATCAGCAGCAGACAGTATATGATATGTCAACTAAACTTTAAAACCGTAAAAGTGCAAAAATATGAGACAAAATTGGGCCAAACAGTTAAAAAAGAGTATTACAGTTTTAAGACATTGCTTAGTGTAATTTACTACACATGCATATGAAAGTGTTGTTTCTTATTATAGACAATCGATGCAAAAGTGAAAATGTAGGAATACAGCAAATTAATTTTAACATTGCTGAAACCTCGCGAGTGATATATGTAAATAAACAGTAAAATAAGCTTAATATTTCGATAAAAAACAACTGGAACAATTGACTATAGATCGAAGAAAATATTTTTTATCTGACTTCACCCCCTTCAAAAGGGATAAGACATTTTTAAGAAGTGCAATTGATCCTTCGAAACGCTAAGGAGCATATGTGCCAAATTTTCTTAGAATACGTCAAGGAGTATAAAGGTTCAAACAAACAGGCATTCAGGTTTAAATATACAAACTAGCTGGAGATCATTCTACTCGTCCTGTTTTTATTTGTTCTATTTCTTTGTAAGAAAAAGAGAAAAAAAAGTACATTCTTTTAAATCTAAGTTTTCAAATTTTCATACTAAATCGCTTAAGAGTTTTTAGGATTCAGTTAACAGTATTACTTACTACTCTAAAGATTCGAGATAAGCGTCAATTTTCTTTATTCTATTTAGCACAGAATAAAGCAATTCAAACTCACGAGGTAAAATAAAATCATATTTAGTGAACTAAACAATAAAGAAAGGCAGATGATATGTCAGTTGTTGCATTCAAATATTTTAAAAGAGATAAAATATGAAAAAAATTCGATCAAGAATTTAAAGAAATGGTAAAAGTTTTAAAAATAAGTGATTAATTATTGCACATGCATATAAAATTTTTTAAATAACCTTAAAATAATTTTTTCTCTTCTCTTTAAAAGGAAAAAAATTAGTGGAAAGCAATTTGACATTGGCAGAAGTGTGCGAATGATGCATATTGTTACAAATATGAAATGTTGCTTCCCAGCAATACTGATCGTATGGTTGCGAAGAGACGTTCACATTCTATCTGGACTCCAAAGGGAAAAGCAGGAATTCGACCCCCGGTTTTGGCGACAAATTTGGCGACAAAAATTGGCATCACGAATCTTCAAGTAAAAACTAGTTTCGTCTAGAAGTTTCCAGAATAGGACCGGAACATTGGAGAACTCTCTATGTGACGTCACATTCGGTCTTCAAGGTATAAATAGACAGAGTAGCACGAAGCAATAGCCCAAATAAGCAAATACATCCCTGATATTAAAATCAAAAGACCCCGCAACGTGATACTTTTTCAATAATCTAACACAAACTGATACTCAGAGTTCTCATGTCACGACCAACCCACCCCGCAAAGAAACTATTCTGATTCGCCGACCAGGAACAGTAGCCTAGCCTCAAATTTAATACAACTCAACTGCCAAAATCAACACTCTCTTGGTTTTCACAGCACCACAGATTGGCTCCGCCCTCTACTGGAAGAACGCTCCACCATTGGACGACAAGGTTCGCTCCCGCTCCTACTCCTCTGTCTCTTGAACCGGCAACGACTACTATCCTCAATCCTTACCATTAGGCCAAAAGACCAGGGCAATTAACACCGCAAGGACCCGTACAACCAGGCTCTTGGAGATAGCCTTGCTACGCAAGGCGGGTGCTCCGTAAAACTTACCATCATGAGTTAGTTAGTCTTTCGGAGTGAAAGCGATTATCTTGATTGCTTTGCAGACTGAGTGATTTTGTTCGGACAACGTCTGTTTAAAATTGTGGATTACTGTTTATTTTGTGCTGCAAATTTGCGCAAGTACGATTTTTGTTGTTATCTGTGCCTCCTGTTTTATTACTTTTAAAGAATAAATTACTATTTTTCTAGTATCCTGCTTGTCGGACTGTTCACCTACACACACCGGACAATTTTCGTAACAATATGGTTAAACAATGAAATAGGTTTAAGATTTCGAGAAAAAAATATGGAACTGATTTAAAATTATGTTTGTTTTAACTTGAAAAAAATATTAAAAATCAGAGAAAATAATACGACAATGAAATGGATGTCACTACATTGCTTATTTTTTAAATTTTAAGATGTTTAGAAAAACTTTTGTGTGAAGATTTGTTCAGAAGTTATAGCTGAAGAATGTATAATATTTCAACTCCCATTCCAGACTTTTAGAGATTTTTAGCATCTTTTAATAGGATATTTAATTGTCCCAAATGCTAAAAATCATTTATATCAAATTTTGTTTCTATCAAAGAGCGTAGAATTGTATAACGTTTAAGTAATCAAACATATACTCAATTTTGATATACAGATTATTACGGTATGAAAATATCCGATTTAGTGTAAAATGCTAATCTTTTCGGAATAAAGCAGTTAATTATACTGGTTATATACATTTTGTGGATTATACTTTTTAAATACACCACTCATTGAAAATTAAGAAAATGATTTCTTTTAAAGTTATAAACGCATTTATATGTCAAGTAAATCTTGCATGCTCCGTATTTTATATTTCCACTTAAGTTCAAAAAGCAATTTCAATTCGAATATTTTTAAAAGAAAGTAATCCATATAATAGAAAATTGTCAACATTTTCAATTTTCGATTTATTTGTTTACTTTATATTCGATTTATTTGATTTTTAAATAATTTACTTTTCTTAAGTTAAAAAGCTTTAAACTCCTACAAATTAGGTTAAAATTAATACGTATAATGTATGTATACAAGGTTTAAGATATCACATTTTCGATTTTATGCCCGTTAATCAAGACTCATTATGGATACACATTTATTCTCTAAAGCTAAACAGAAAAGGCTCTCAAAAATACTTGAGTTTTGCGCTGCTTAACGTTTCATGAGTTTAAAAGACCAGGTTTATTCAATCACACACTGATCCTTCACTGATAGGAGACATTTACTGTTATGAAAGAAAAAAAAATCGGGAAGATTTCTTGGTCCTAACCAATGGCGGCGGTTAGGAATTAAGGTACTTCATTTCCTAGATCCTACACCACTCTGTACGAATTTTCCATTATTCGAAGCAGCGCTTCATGTCATTTCTTACTACCTCTTTCATATCTTTTGTTTTCACAGTATCGACTGACTCGAACTCAGTTCCTTTCACCGCTGACTTAACCAAGAGGTATAAAAAGAATAGAGAATCCGTATTCAGCTAAAAACTTCTTCACAGACATTGGATTGCGAGCTGAGGCATTGACCTGGTCATGATGTTTTTTCCAAGTGGTCAGACCTTCTCTTCCGACATTTTTATGCAGTTATAGTATATATATTATTGGTTGATTGTTTGGTTTGAGTAGAATGTCTCTGAGGCAAAAAAAAAAAAGTTCATTTAACCAGGAAATGTATTTTCATTATTTTCTTTTCAATCTTCTTTACGCCTTTTAAACAAGTCAAAAACTCGTATACTTGGCATACTATATACATTTGTGTAATGGCCCGAAATTCTTTCTTGGATTTTTATGCGATTGGCCCTCTGAAACAACTGCTTCGCTCTTCACGAATTTTCAAAAAAATTCCAATTTCTTTTTTCATTTGTGTAGTTAATACAATTTTTTCAAGGTCTATTTGAAAAAATTTCCTAATTATCAAAAATCGTTCGTATTTTTGCATATTATTTGCGATTCCTGTTCCAATTCAGAGATCTAAAAGAAACTGATGCTTTTTTACTGTTCAATTAAAGAAATCTCTCTTAACTCTGAAGTAAATTAACAGGTGAATCCAGTTCGAGAAATTTTAAGAAAAAACTGAGCATTTTACGCTTTAAAGAAATGTTTCCTCACGAAGTTCAATTATACTTCTTCAAACGTTCTTCGGGGCCGCGGTGGTCTGATGGAAAGGTCTGGACTTCGGAATCGGAGGGTTTGAGATTCGAGTCCCACTTTCCCGAAGAACTGTCGTGCAAGCGAGTCTGGGGCATTCTAAAATCCGTCGGGGTCAAACGCTGGCGTGTTGTAGACGCTTGGAGAGGCAGAGGTTCAAAATTACGATGTCCGTCCCAAAATAACCCTAGTGTTGCTTTAAAACGGGATGTTAATAAAACTAAATTCAAACGTTCTTCGATAAAAAAGGCATTTTGCAGACAAAAGATCATTTCAAACATTTGAACTTGTAATGATTCTAAGCAATTATATTCTCTAAAAGGCATAAGATTATTATTGTTACCAAGTTAATCCCGTATTACTAATTTGCATGCTGTAGTTACCATTCTTAATCACACCGTGAAGCAAAAGTATAAAAGATCCGTGGAATTATGAATCAGTGCTAGTTTAGTTGAAGTTATGGAGCGAGGCTAATTATTCATTTGATGGGTGATCTCACAAAAGGTTGGAAGGTCATAGTGACAGATTGGCAAGGTTTCAGGTTCGAGACCCGATTCCACCAAAGAAACTTCGTGTAAGAGGGTCTGGTGCACATTAAATCCGTCGGGGCTAAACGTCTACTCACTGGTGTGGTGCAGAAGCTTGGATAGGGGAGTGTCAGTATAAAATCAAATAAAAATATTCACCTTTTTCTAAGGCTAGACGGAAACAACCAGATTTATTTTTGTATAGAAATAAAATATGCTTTGAAAAATGGCAGGAATCGACTATCGTTCTATAAATTCTAATGAAGGAGATCATCATTATTTTATTCCCCAAGTTTAGGAAGCAAATAACGCACATTGGAAAGGGGCTTGCATACGTTTCAATCAGCGAAATCTATTGATAAACATGCGAAGTATCCATATAAACGACAATAGGTTTGTGTTTTACCAGTTTACTATTGCTTTGTTTTCATTTTGAAAGTTTTCCAAAATTAGTATTATTGAGTTATTCAGTGTATAAAAACCCCAATCATGGAACGCTCCAAATTGCATTTTCGACGTTCGTTGCTTTTTTGTTTGATTTGAAGAAATCTGCTGCCGAAGCCCATCAGACACTTTTAGAAATGAATGGCGATACTGCTCCGTCACATCCCAATTGTCGGTTTTGGTTTCAACGGTTTAAGAGTATTGATTTCGATGTCAATGACAAAGAACGGCGTGGAGGACCAAAAATATTCGGAGACAATAAATCGCAAGACTTATTGGACGAAAATGGGAAAAGGTTGTAGAAAATGAGGGAAATTATTTTGATTGATATATATTGTACCAATTTTTCTCGATAAATGCCTTTTTAAAGAGAAGAAATGATCAAAGTAAATGGAAGCACCTAATATAAGCAACAAAGAAATTGAATAAAGCTTTTGTTTTTGGGATTCAATGTTACAGCGAATTTAATAAATGTGTTTATAAAACCAATAATGCAGATTTTAAACCAGAACTATAAAACTGAAATGCGTTTTCCGCAAATATGCTGTTTTACCATGGCATAGATTGTATTACACATTTACTTAATTGTTCTACAAATGATTAAGTTTAGTTAACTTAAAGACCCATTTTAAAGCAACACTAGGGCTATTTTGGGACGGACATCGTAATTTTGAACCACGGTCAGATGACGAGGACGACTGCTGAGCTGACAACCCCCTCTCCAAACTTCCACACTATACCCTACAAATGATTAAAAGGATCTTAGAGAGGAATTCCTACATCGAGATTTTACTAAAAGCAGAAGCAAATTTAAAGGTATTATATGGATAATACTGTTAGCTCCATGCCAAACCGAAGAAACTGCAATATGTTGCAGCGGCAGATATTATGTTATGCCACATTTATAAATATTTTACATTCTTATTGCTCTAAAAATAATTAAAGGAATCTTAAAGAGAAATCCGTTCATCCAGATTTTATTCGGTGTTACCCTAAATATAAATATAAAACAAAAATTCTACATTTAGAATGGAAAATTTCATAACATTCTCAATTTTTCTTTCTACTGCTATATTAAACTTTTTATATGTTGTAGGAAAAGTGATGAAAGAATATTTTCTCGTTGAAAAGTAAGCAGCTGGAACTTTCTCGATATCAATCAAGCGTGAAAAGTATTTCTTTGTGAATTTACCACTTTTCAATTTCTTCTCGATCTTTCACGGTTTCATATAGGCCTAGAAAATATATCTGAAAAAATTTGATTCGCCGGCAGCATGTGGCACTGTCATTCTTATCGGAAATTTTTTTTTGTGACAAGAAAAACTACAGGATTTTTTACTGATTAATAATTTAGCATTTTGTCTTATAAAAATTGAACGTAATTAGTTCTTCATTCCATGTTTTTTAAAAAGGAAAAAAGCAGGAAATGTTACTGAATCTTCTTTATTAATAATTCCAGTTTCAAGTAATTTAAAGAGAAACGTTGCGCATGATCATATATCCCAGGCAGAATTATAAAATTGTACAATATATTCTAAACTGAGGAACATCGAATGCCATATAAATACAATATGTGACATTTCAAAAAGCAGGAAATTATTAAAAATATTTTCATCTCAAATATATTAGTTTATTCATTTTATATCAGATATATTAGTTTTTGTTAATTTTATTTGAGATTTCACTCTAAAAATTCACTGAAACAACCTTTTCATTAAGGACCGAGTTTTGTATAATATTGTAAAGCTTTGTAGAAAAGGCATTGAAAATTCTATATGGATCAAAGTAATATAATATTGAAAAACCTTATTGAAAATTCTACATTAGCAGCGTTAATCGACGTTACGATGATGTTACTGTAAATTCGGCTTTCTGCATATAATAATATGATTTAACATTTTAATACCCATTTTTATGTGTCTTAGCTAGAGTAAGCAGACAACAGATTAGCTGTTGAGAATTTGCTGATACCTTGGTTTTGAAGTTTGGCCTAGTTTTAAAGAATCAGATTTTTATTAAAATTTTGTATCTCATCCATTATTTTTTAAGGAAAATGCACTCAAGTTGAAAAAATAAAGAAATTAAAATAAATAAGAGAAAAAGAAAACTAACAAAATATATTTGCAAAAAATTTTTGCTTTTGAAAAATTCTCTACCCTAACTTTTCTTATAAATAAAACATGAGAAATTATTGTGCTTAAGCAAATTATTAAAATATTTATAAGCAACTGTTGTTTCACAAAAAATTTTGTTTCACATTTTTCTTCATATTGCAATTTTAATTAAGACTTAATCAAAATCAAACAGAGTCAATGGTTACGGAAATTTTTTTTTATAATGCTTTGAAAGCTATTATTTTTAAGAATAACTATAATTTATTCTAATCAAATCAAATGAAAATCCTTCTGTATTTGATCTCAAATTGCATTCTTAACTCGAAATTCTATGAACATGATTTAATAAAAAAATAATCCAAAATTAAGGATATTTGTTGTCGGCTTACTGGGGTAATTTCTGATTTCATAATAAACTCGACGCCTGATTTCAACTTTCCTTCGGAGACAAAATTCTCGCGATGATATCGTGCGGTTATGGCTGTCAAGTAGTATCTTCTTCATCTGATAGTATTTCAAAATGACGAGACTTCACCCCCAAGAATGTAGTGTTAGCTTCAATAAAACGTTAACACAACGGAATTAAAATATCTCTATGTTTTATATTGTTACTTTCTTGTTTATGTTTTGCATTTAAATATTAATCCGTTGTTTTATTGCTATAATGAAATTTTATTTCTCGAAATCGCTATTAATGGCATTACTCCAATGGAATTAGAATTGAATTCAATGAATAGATCAATTGATAATTAATTCTGAAAACATTACAACGGTTGTTTTCATCACGGATACATAAATGAAAGTGAGATAGAAATCGATTACAAAATTTCAGTTTTACAAACATGAAATAAGTCAAGTAAAATAAAATCTTATAAAAAAGAAAATATTCTGGTCCTTCCTAATTTTTCTGCTTATTTTCTTCTCAAAATGTAATAAAAATCATCCGAAAAGCTACCGCTTTCGCAGAAGTGCATATAAAAAAAAAGACTGATAAATGATTAAAGAATATATAAAATATCCTAAAATTGAGTTGTCTTTGGTGCTGAAATGATAAAGAATTTCTTTTTAAAAAGCGTTTGATATATCGAGGAAAGAAAAAAACTATTGAATAATTCTGTAAATTGAAAGACTACATAGGATGCGAAACATGTAGAAAGATATATAGAATCACACAGTATAAAATGAGATTTTAAATAATAGTCGAGAGAAAAAGTGCCCCTTTGATTATAGTTCGTTTCAGGTAAATTCTTTTCACAAAACTACTAATACGAATCTCTAACATTGAAAGACCACAAGTTTAAAAGAGTTCGAATGTTTTTTAATTGAAATTGTCCCTTATATTTATCAGTGAAAATAAAAACTTAAAGCTTCATTTTTAAAACTGATTTTTTAAAAATGTTTATACTCTGTTTAAGATTTGCAGTGTTACCTTGATTTTCTCTTTTGTAGCTAGATTAAAAAGAGAACTGCCTTTTTTAAATTTAAAATTCTTGTCAGATAGACATGTGGTTAGGAATCCATCTTACTTATTTTCCTCACCACATTAAGATATAATCATTTGACTCAGAATGACGAATTTAAGTACACCAGATCAACATTCATAACTAATCACGCAGCTTTATGTAAATAAGGAGTTCATGCCGCCCCTTTTAACTGGGGAAAGTCTTAATGTATGAATGTCTGATAATAAGGGGGCAAAATGAACTCGAATCTTTTCATTATATGACGAAGATAAATTAAAAACGCCCTCTGTCAAAGGGAGATTCCTGCTACTGGTTGAGTTTATTTTAATTAGAATGCAAATAATTTTAAATTTAAAACTCATTAAAAACTATGTAATAATTGCGATTTCGCCTTTGCACGATTTTCTATCTTATAGCAAGCTCAAGAAATAACAGAAACGAAAACTCATTTAGAACAACTTCGATTCAGCTAGAAATGAATGAATAGGAAGAATAAACGGTACCTCTCTTTTTGCTTTTTCCGATCCTCAAAACAACCCGAGAAATTCCTTTCAGGGTATTTTTTTTCCTTTTTTTGATGGGACGAGATCAATGATCAGAAGAAGTAGATTCTGGAAATCATCATATATGTCGATGGAACGTTGATTGAGTATCTAAAAGAGAGTATTTATCGTTCTCTGAAGAAGTAATATCGATTTTCTCAAAGGCGATATCGATGTCGCAGAACTCACAGTTGTACAGTGCTTATATTATTTTCTGCGAGATAATATTTGAGAAAAACTTCTTTTTTTTTTAATTTCTCTTCAACTAAGTATAGAGTACGTATCATATTTGTCGAAAAATTCGTTCCTTTGACAAATTTCCACGTTTTAGATCTTCCTGAGAAATATGTAAGTTAAGTCTCCTGAGAAATATGTGAGTTAAGAGAAAGTTGATTAACTTTATTTTCAGATGTAACAAGGAAGTTATTTTGCTTGTAAAGAGAAAAAATTTAGAATATGAAGAAAAATAAAGATTCCACATAAAAAAAATAAATTTTTAGAAAAATATAAAAATGTAAATTGTTTTTCTTTTCAAAGCTTTCTTTTTACATTCGAAAACACTTCCCTTTTATTAGGAAATGCATTTCGATGACGAAAAGCGTATTCGTACCTCATGAAAATCTTACTTTGCTTAAGATGAATCTTCGGATGAGAAGGAAGATTGACACAGAGACCAGACCAGAGAGGAGAGGAGACAGAAACCAGGACGCAACTGAAAAATAATAATAATAAATAAATAAAACAATGAAAACATTTTTATTCACAAATTTAAATGCGGCTTACATGTATGAAATATAATTGTCAAAACTAATTTTTGGCTCTTCAGTTGATATAACTATCATTCGGGATCACAGATCTTTGGGAGCGATATTAAAAAAGTTTAGTTTAGTATAATTTATTTGTATTAACGTCCCATTTTTAAGACAACAGTAGGACTATTTTGGGACGGACCTCGTCATTTTGAACCGCAGTCAGAGGACGAGGATGATACCTGAGCTGTTACCGCCCCTCCAAATTTCCACACCACGCCAGTCGGAGGACGTTTGGTCCCGGGGGATTTAAAGTGCACGAGACTCATTTACACGACAGTTCTTCGATGGAATCAGATCTTGAATCCGAAACCCTCCATTTTCGAAGCCGAGAACTTACCACCAGGCCACTGCGGCCCTGTATTAAAAATTTGAGGATCGAGTCAAGTTGATTCATTGAACGAGCTTACAATTATTCATTTTAAACATATTTTTTGTTGCAAACCAAAATTTCTTATAATCATCCTACAAACAATGGATACGTGATGTTTCATCTTTGATCTTACGAAATATTTAATTATTTGTATTTAAAATTTATCATTTCGACGACATAATTGAACACTGTTGTAAAAGTATTTGTACCAAATGCAGTGAAAATCCTTACCGAAAATGTATTGCATAAATATTTTGTTTAAAAAATGCTTTTTTTCCTTATAATAAGAGATGTTTTTGATTGTTTTTAAATAAAATCATATTTTGATTGATGAATCGACTCATGCAATAAAAAATAGGTAGAAAATTATCAGGTGTCAGTTTAATATTAAGAATTGTTTGGCTGTTTTTTTTTATAGAAGACTTTCTGATGATCTCATTCTTTAAAAGTATCAAAAGAAAATTCCGATAGATCACTACTTGTTCATTTCAAATAATAAGTAAAAGCGATAATCGATAGATTTGTGGCTGATAAAGCAATTTTCTACAGTTGTTTTATTTTTTCGTAAATTATTTTTACGATGTGAGTTTTTAAGACAACTTATCAGCAGGTGTGCCTACTCAAATTTTGAGACAAATGGGGTATTTCTTACTCCGTTATCACATACGACGTCGTTCTTTGTCATGGCAAACCCTATTCTTCTGTCATTTCCGGAAGTGAGGGACATCGAGTTCAAGATCTGAGTGAACCTTTTCGCACACGGTTAACGATCGTTGCTATTCCTTCATATCATCTTTCCCTTCGGAATAAAATGGATTCGTTTCATTTTCAAGGTGACATTTCAGTATTCTTTGATTTCATATTGTCGTAAAGTTTATGCCTCTAGCTCTAGGAAATCTCTTTCGCTTTATTTCTACATGGGCCGCAGCGGCCTGGTGATAAGGTCTCGGATCGGAGAGCTTCAGGTTCGAGATCCGATTCCACCGAAGAACCGTCGTGTAAGGGGATCTGGCGCACGCTAAATTAGTCGGGGCTCATCGTTCTCTTGCTTCTTCTTTCGCCACAGAATATCTCCGAACTTGGAATCTCTAGGATTCCCTGTCGGTTGAAAGGATATACGTTTGAGTATTTATTAAGATAAAAGAAATACACATAAAAAGACATAAAATATCACCAATACACATAAAAAGTAACTATATACAATATTATAATGATGAAAGAGGTGTTCGGTGGGGAGCATGAGTAAATGAAATCTATTGAAGGTAATATATTCTGGAGAAGAATCGTTCTCCTGCTGGTGTGGTGTGGAAGTTTCAAGAGGAGGCGACATCTCAGGTGTCGTCCTCATCATGTGACCGTGGTTCAAAATGACGAGGTCCGTCCCAAAATAGTCCTAGTGTTGCTTTGAAACGGGACGTTAATATAACTAAACTAACTCTCTCTTTCTATATATGTGTATCACGTTTTAATGTTTTACTTTATTAAATATATATCTAAAAAGCATTATAAAGAATAACTGCTTACCTTTCCGCAAAAAAAATTAGTTCAGAAAATTAGTTAGCTCGAAAACTGATAAAATATGACGTCTTATGAAAGAACGGCAGCCCGATTCCGATTAATGCCCAAGACATTTTCACGTCTAAATTATGCATCAGTTCCTGAAGACGCAGTCGACAACAACGATGATTGAAACGTGAAGCTTACGTTTTATGTGTGAAGGGAAAAAGGTATCATCAGTATCAATGAGATGCCTTTTTTTATTACAATTTTTTTTGTTGTTATTCTTTATTAACTTCTTTGATTTCGTTACAATTTTATTGTTTTAATGTCATATAAAAATTTAATTTTCACTTTTGATGTAAAGATTTGCTTTTCTAACTCGTATGATTTTACTGTCATGGAATATTTTGGGACTGCAATAGTATAGGGGAAAAAACTATTGTGTCGTACAAAGTGCGATACTCTCCTGCTCTTATAAGAAATTATGGTGCGCACGCTAGAAGATGAAGAAATAGTGATTCATAGGTTTTTAAATTGAATGATTTTACCAATGACATCCAAATGTTAAAGTACCATGTTTTTACAAAGTAAACGAGAGCAAGATCTAAAAATCATTTAATAGTAACTCAAGCATACAGAAAATGTCAGTTTTGTCCCAAGCGTCAGTGAATAAAGAAAAAGTTGTAAATTTTCAATAGTTCAAGATAAGATGGGTTTGCAAATGGGGCAAACTTTTGAATAACTGAATTTAGGAGCTGTTCAAAGGGATGCATGCATCCACCTTGTACTATTGAAAATTTGTATCCTTTCAATCTCTATTGTATATTTAATCTAGTGTATTCTTTTCTTTTTCTTAATTCACTGACAAAGAATCTTCAATAGTTCCCTACGTCCTTTCCATTGTTCTATTGTAAAAATAACTTCTTTAAAATGCTTCCCTGCATTTTGATCCATCCTTTAATCTTGTCCTCGTGAATTCAGAAATATCCCGTGGATGAAACATTCGCCGGTATTTTAAGGATATTAAGAAAAATATTCGACATTATTATGATCTCAAATAAAGATTTTGTATTTAATTAAAGACTATAATCTACTAAGTCAGTATTATCAATAAATTAGAAGACTGTTAAGCACTTACATATTGAAACTGAATTTTTGGCAAATAGTTTTTAATTGTTGATATTTATTGCAATCTCAAAATGCTGTACATAATGTATGCTATATTTAGATAAGGGAGTTTTTCTTTTCACCGGAGTTTCAAGATTTATAGATCCAAGTTTTTTTTTCAAAAACAGAATTTTAAAACACATTCAAATATTAACAGTATGTATTGAAAAGTATAGAGCGGTTCAGAAATAAAAACATAGGATGTTCCAAAAATATACATATGAAATAAATAACTATCCTTAAATTAATAACGCAATTATACAAAACTGAAGACATCAGTTGAAGTTGGGGCACATCCTCTTTCCATTTCTGCACTCATCCCATTCATTGAACTATAAACGACACTTTCTTTATGTCACTAACACGTTATCCCTCAAGTGAGATCCGGTGAGTGTGTGTTTTTGAGTTTCGTTTTAGCAAAGTTGCTTCAAAAACAACATTCAATTATTTCATAAATCAGATGAATGAAAATAATTATTCAGATGATAATTAATACATAAATCATTTTGTATACTTTTAGCTGTTATTCAAAATGTATATACATCTTATCTTCCGTTAATAAACATAGCTGAATAAACTATGTCTACGAAAATTTCAAATGCATCAAGCTCCGAAACAAGTGACAAAGGAAGTAGGATATTGCACAAAAACACCTGATTGTGACTGTGTGACAATGGTCACCATAGCAACGAACTGTAGTAAAAGGAGCGAATCTTGAAACATCTGTCAAAAGCAATGAATCATTTAATCCCAATAGCAATAAAGAAATAAAAATACGTATCAATAGCTTTTTTTTTTCTTTTGGTTGTTATCTCTAAGCAAACAAAATGTTTTGGAATTTATCCAAGTGTTAGAGCTCTTTTAAAGTGTATTTTGTTCGAAAGTGGTAAAGAAATTAAGAAAAAAAAATCATACTTGGCTGAGGATATTTTAGACATCCTACAGGCTATAAAAAAAATACAAAAGCAAAACTGCCTTTTTTCATAAGTTGGGTCAACTCATTTTTTGCCTTTTCAATTTGAGTTTTGGAATTTCCGGTGAGTTATTTTATTTAAATTTTAATTATACATGATTTGAAAGAAATTAAAAAAATCTTTAAAATATTAGACAAGTCCATGTTAATATGAATAGAATTATATTTTAGAAAAGAGAGAAATTTAGATTCTCACTTCTTTTCCAGGAGGGCGGGGTCTGAAGCCAAATCATCAATTTAGATGAGTGAAAACTTTCAGATTGAAGACTTCTTATTTAAACTCTAATTCAAATGAAATATTTTATTTATTTGAGGCATCCATAAAAAAAACCTGATATGCTAACATGATTTTCATCTTTTGAATTAATTTCAACAGCAGTTTTTTCTTTTCAAAAATTAAGATAATTTAGGGCGCTAATGGGTCAAACAAAGTATAAATAGCTCTATTTTACTAAAATAAAAACAAAAATTAACTCCAAGTGCAATTTTTGAAGTAGGTGATATGTGGTCTTTTGAAATGGGACACGTGTTTTGGAGTTGAAGTGACCACATAAAAAACAGTGAAAAGTTATGTGTACAGTTTTTATAATATTTTAAAACAATTTTATTGCAAGAAAAATCTTACCAATTACATATCCATCATTTCTATGTATGATACACTACAAAATAGTTTTTGCAGAGTGTAACTTTACTCATGGCACATACAGTTTTTGTTCGGGTTTCTTTATTACTACTTTATTACTAAGATGTAGTTAAAAATTACACTAACATATAAATGTAATCACAGAAAACCATTGGGAAATGCGCTTCAATAAATTCCCCACTGACTTATCCTTTTGGATGATTTAAAAATATCAGCAGGAGATATATGTCCCGGTAGGACCCAAAGAGTTAATTACATATCCAAATGTTAAAAGTTCTGTAATTCGATCCGTGTCGAACATGGAACAGTCTAATGTCCATTCGTTCATTTTTAAAAACGCAAAAGCAAGTGAAAACCATAAATTATGCTATTCCAACGAAAAAACGTGTTTTACATTCAGTGTTACTGTAAAATGGGTTACAGTTGACAGATGAGAATGAAATGGCACGCCATGTTTGCAAAAGAATTTGACTCTAAGAAGAATGCATAAAGAAATGTCAAAACGAGTGTATGCGAGTTTCGTTTGATCAGAATTCTAAATCATGAACCTACCTATGAAACCCAAAGTCTTCCAATATATCCCACGGAATCCTTTAGCTACAAAAGTGAAGCCGAGGACAGCTCCAATAATGCTGTGGGTTCCAGATATAGGAAGTTTCAGAAACGTTGCCAAAATATTCCATACAGCACTTCCTAAAGAAAACGAGAGATGATTAAAAATTCTTAAGTATTTTAATGTCAGTGATAAAGAAAGCATGTCAGATATTGAATAAATGTTTTAAGTATTGCTTTTTGAAGTAAAAAAAAGAATCGATTTGTTCAAAGGAAATACTTGAAGAATACAAGAATAAACAAATGATGGACATAAATATTATTCGACTTGTGTTATTGATATTATGATAGGAGAGCTGAGAAAATAAGCTCTCAGCCTTTTGCGTTTCTTTTAGAAATTAAGTTTGATTTATATTTCCATTTTCAGCACTTTTACTGTGCACCGTATGGGAATCAGTGTTATAAATATGCAATGAATCAAAATTTCTTGTTTTTACCTGGACAATGCGTTTGATCTTGTATGATGGGCTTGTTTTTACCCATACATATCTTTAGGGATTAAAGATATGTATGAGTTAAAAAATATGGAATTTTAAAGCTATTGAACTATCTGCAAGTAGGAATTGATTATTTCGATGGCCAATTTAGTGCATGGGGATATATTTATCATGAGCTTCGACAGAAGAACTCTGTGGTAAATGTTATGACGCGTCGTCTTTTTACTGTCTAGGATTGGGTTCTGACATATTTTTAAAAAAGGGGATGGTGGCAAATAGATTAACATCCCATTTTGAAGCAACACAAGAGCTTTTCACGAACGCATTTCGTCATTTGGAAGGTAAAAAAGACGAACCATCTCTTCAAACTTTCATGGCATACACATGTGGTCCATTCTAATCTGTGCGGTCCAATAACAGTGACTTTCATAGAAGAATATTCGCGATATTGTGTATTTTTGAAATCTAAAATTGAAATATTATCTACATTTAAAGAAATGTCTATGGGAAAATAAAAAAAAATTGTTAAAATTAAAATCCTTGAGTAATAATGGTGGAGAATTTATTAATAGTGAATCTGATAGTTTTCAAAAATGAATTGAATAAAACGCAGGTTAATAGCTCTTTATTGTCGAGAACAATCTGGTATAGCTGAATGTAAAAACAGATCACTTATTGAAATGGCCGAAACCCTTTTATAACAATCAAATTTACCTTTAAATATGTGGGTAGAAGCCGTAAATATTGCTCATTACATGCATAATAGATGCCGGATAAGAACTCTTTCTGGAAAAGTCTATATGAATTATTTAATAACTTTGCTTCTAATATTAGCTATCTTAAGACTTTCGGTTGGAAGACATCTTATTTAGTTAACAAACCCAGTCACACCTTTTTTTCTAGATCAAAGAAAGGCACATTTATAGGTTATTCAGATAACTCGAGAGCTTTCCTATTTATATTCCTGACTAAAAGCGATTCATTATTTCGAGAAGTTGATAACAAATCATGTATTTATGAAGGCGAATTTTTAATTCCAAACAGTTTGAGGGAGCCATATCAAATGGAACAGGAAATGACTCAGATTGCAATCAAAACTCAAAATGATATGATTGAGAAGAATAACAATCTCTCAGTTGAAACGAAAGAAAGCATATTTCCCCTCCTCTCTTATTGTTGAGAAATACGCTCTCGTTACATAATTGCTAGTGTTCTACGTGATTTAAAAGTATCGGAACCAAAAAATTCTGAATCAGTCGGTTGATTTTGTATATGGTTGCAATGATGAGATTTCAATCAAGACCAGTGCAGAATCCCAGCAATGGTGCAAAGCTTTATCTGATGAAATCAATTTTTTTTAAAAAATGAGACTTTTGAGAAAATGGTAAAGGACATTTGAATGCTCTTGTAATTATATCTTATTTATATCTGTGTCAAATAATAAAAAGGGCTTAAATTTACCTGCAATGTTTCGTATCTCTTCATATAATGTACATTCCCGAGTCTCCAGCTTAATGTGGCGGAGAGGCCGTATATCTATGAACTCATTTCTTTGCCCACCAATAACAGAAGACAAAGTTTTTATACCAAAACACTCTGCTATATTACGCATTTTCTCACTTCTTATTGAGTACTAGGCCCTCCATTTATCTCAAGCCAAGTAGAATGTGAATAGTTTATTCCGCTATCTTGTGCAACACACCACTTTTCAATTTCTGCCCTATTTTTTACCAGTCCCCCACTGAACTTTTCCCAATTCCTAACTCCAAAGTTATATTTTTTGCTGTTACACAAGAATCTAGTCGCTGTATAGAGCGTAATTTCTCCTCCATACTTTTTTTTGTTTGTTTATCTCCTCTTTCGAAATTTTCCTTAAAAGCATTAAGTATACCACAAGAACAATTTACGAATCCTGTACGTACTGAGCAGGTATAATCAGGGACAGCAGCAACAACTAAAATCCGTTACACACTGACGAAACAATGAACAACGAGCAGAACGCTTCTCTTTTCCTGTCACAACTATTTTGCATACAATACGTAGGACGGTCGTAGCAAACTCCCGCTTCCAATACCTTGGGAATGTTGTCAATGCGACGCCTTGCCTTCCTTATTTAATTATGATAAAAGAAAACCAGACCGTATAATATGGAAGCCGGATAGTCGCAAACCAGATACTCGGGAGTGTACTGTAATACGTTTTCAATTATAACTAAAACAAATTGCCTTCACGCCATACCAGTTTGTAATGTAAGCAGAAAGAGATATTACTTTTCTCTCTACAACGCTTCAAGAACTATGCCATCTGGTCAAAAGTAATCCGTCTCTAGAAAGACTTCAAGAACTTCTCTCGAATTTTGACGCTATAAAGAATATGCATTTACTCACATTCATTCAGAAAATCTCCTCAAAGGACGAATTTGAAATTGAAGAAGAAGAAATTCTAGTTCACCCCGTTTCACATGAAACTGATAATGATTAGGAATTTTCAGCAATGGCTTTGTTTGCTGTACGCATTACTTATGTCAAAACTCTCGTGATTTCTATAAAAGTAGTGTTATCAATGGCAAGACATGAATAATTTATCAAAAATTCCCAAATTTTCCCAAAAGGGTTTGCTTATAATATACAAAGCATCAACCAAATCATGTGAAATTCGCATAATATGTGATAATGTGCTATCAATATATTATATTAAATATGAAAGTAAATACTTTAAGTATCTTAGGAAACATCAATATTTGTTCAAATAATATCTAATTACATGTACGCGAAACATAATATGATTTTTGTCTCTTAATATCAAAGCTAGATATATAAGGAAATTCATATAAAACATTCCAGTTCAATACCATGAAGATTCTTGGTATTTCGGCGAGTTGCTCGATGAGAGAAGCTTAATGATGATGGATTTTCAAGAAATTTGGTATTTTCTGAACTTGATTCGTTGAGTCCTTAAATATAAAAGCCAATAATATCTCAGCATACTTATAAGTTAAATGGCTGTTAACTAGGCATCGTAAATAAAAATAGATTTTATTACATTACTTCTCTTATTTGTACAAGCATTTAGAATTATCAGTTTATTTGCATTATCAAATCAAAAGCATTCGGAATATTTTGCTTACCTTGCAGATTGCCAGTTACTAATATGAAGCGGAAGTTTCTAATATGAAGTGAATGCCATGAGTGGGAAAGTGGAATTCGAATTACTGCCTACTTCAGAAACGGAGTTTTCTTTCACAAGAATAGCTTGCAGTTCCTTCAGAAACTAATAGATAGCTTTCCTCATAGAGTAGTAGTCATCATCAAAATGTCATTTCACTTCATATTAGTAAATGCATCTGCAAGATAAACAAAGCATAAAGACGCTTTAAATTCATTTCATTCCGATGAGGTGAGGCAAGGTTTGCATCGAATCTATGGAACATTTACGATGTTTCATAGATTCGACGACAACCAACACCGTAAATGTTTCTTCATTCCCTTTTGCCTAAAGGTATCTGGATATTTTTAATTACATAAAAGTATATCGTTATCTGACGTTACTTTCGAATATTTGTGTAAATAAAAGGTATAGTGTAATAAAATTTATTATTATTTATATTGCCTAATTTATTGCAATTTAAATTAGTACTTCATTTATAAATATGCAAGGATATTTAGCTTTTTTCTTACTTTTATATATTTTAATTCAGTAACTCGAAGATTCAAGTTTTTTTTTTTTATAGAGAACCTTTTATCGTTTCATTTCTCTTAGAAAGCAACTGAAATAACAGTATCTTTCTTATCTTCCTGCATTTTTTATGACAGTTTATCTATGTATTTGACATTGAAATTCAAATTAACTTTCAATTTTAATACATTGTACTGATAACACATTTTCGTCTTTTTATAAATTTCGAACAATTTCATTGGAAATTATGCATGTCATAAGCAAAATTATTTGAATACATATACTGTATATTGAATACATTTATTGTTTTTAAGAAAATGAATGTAAATATTTCGCATAATAAACTGATGAAAGTTACAAATCGTTATCAGCTTTCTGTGACCCATTTTTTTTTCTTCTTCATTAATTTCTGGCCAGTGGGCATTATGTTCTCGTGACGGAATCTTCACTGTAAAATGTGATTTCATGCATTTTTTATATTTATTGTTTCGAAATTATTCATTTTTATATTTATTATTGGGCGCAATTCAAATGCAGTTCATCTAGTCTTTATGGAGAAATTCAAAAAAATATGTACTTTCGATAGCGTTTGCATACTTTTCGTCAGATAGTGTTTACACATTAGCATGAGTGAACTTCACTTAAATAAACTCTGATTTACGGAAAATGATAGGAATGAAAATACATATATAGAAAAGAAAAAGTAGCAGACATGATCTCCAAATTTAAAACAAGATCATGATATTTTAGTATTTTAATATCTTTCAATATGTCTTTGTATTTTTAAAATGTTGCTCCGATTTCTCTTGTAATAATTTGTTGTCATTACTTTTGTTATAATTTTAAAAGAGGCACTATTTAATTATTATTTTCTGTCTGACTCCAAAGATTAATTCTATTTTTTTATAATCATTAAGTGCTTTCATTTCTTTCATTGCCATTCGAAGACATTCCTTTAATTTGACATTTTTTATCAGAAAATATGCGAGGAAATTGAATTTAGGACACCATTTATATTTTATAGTGTTTATTTTTAGCTATGTTTGAAACTGTCTAACTTTGTTTTGTTACACAATTCTTTTTCATTTCAATGGACTCAAGTTTTTGAACAAAATTTTTGAGAATAAGAAAGATACTGCGGAAACATTTTCAACTTTTGTACTTCAATTAGATATTATTTCTTAAGAAATATTTTCAACTATCCCAAATTGCTAATTTTTAAAAGAAAAGT
This sequence comes from Argiope aurantia, assembly GCA_026543865.1. NCBI lineage: Eukaryota > Metazoa > Arthropoda > Arachnida > Araneae > Araneidae > Argiope > Argiope aurantia. Next base: position 339,262 of record JAPMOR010029556.1, read on the forward strand.
TGAGGGTATAATTTTATTTTGCTTCCTTGTTTGTCAGTATTTTGAATAGAATGCACTTTAAGTATTGAAAAATGTTGATAGAGCTTTATGATCCGAAGGAATATGAAATATTCGCTTCATTATCATCAGAGTTCAGAGTTGGCTCATTTCATGAACTCAATTCCCATTTTTTATTTGAAAAGTTGTCATTATTTCTTAACTTCCATGAAGAAAAACAAATATAGAATAAGAACAATTTTCCGATTTTTGTTCCTATTTAAAAGAAAATTTGAATAATTTCATATTATAATTACAACCCATCTAAAAAGACGGAAATAGCGAAAGATATCACTGTTAGTTTTTGTTTTCTAGTATATGAAGTTGAAAAGAAAAAGGATTGTGCTCGTCAAAATATTCGAATTCGAGATTTTCTCGAATCTCCACTTTGCAGATCTCCATGAATCCAAAATCACATTTTTCGAAATACTTCTGTCAGTCTGAGAATACGAAAACTCAAAACACTTTAAGCCAGAAATACGAAATTTGGTATAATACCAAACTTGCTGAATTCTGTAAAATTTTGAAAGAAATCCATTCAGAGGAAATCTGTATTTTCGGATGTCCGAAAACAAGTTAACACGATAGCAACAAAATGGAAGAATTAGAGTGATAAAATTTGGCACATTGGCGTATCATCTAAAAGGAGATCCGTATTAAATTTTAAACAAAGTCTATCAAGGGCTTGAACATCTATCGGCCTGTATTTCCGCGTACATGGAAATGCGATCATTCCAAACAGTGAAAACTAGAATTAGGTAGGCGAATGAGGCAGATGAAGTTTTATATCTTTAGTATCTAAAGTTTAAATTTATATAAAATTTTTAAATAATTTTATTTTAGGGCTGACTATTTGTTGGCCTGCAAATTCGCATCCATGTAAATGCATTAAATCTAAGCCGCAATGACTTAAATGAATAAAATTAAGTAGGAGATTTTTAACTACAGTTGTAGTTCTCTGTCAATGTCAGTAGACGGAAAAAAAGGTTCCCAAAGTATTCGCCTTTCGAGTACTTACGTATTAACCGCATGCCGGGGATTTATTGCCAAATAAAATCGCCACTCTAGATTCAGTAAAAATGCTAATGTCACGCCAAAGAGTTATATTTCATAACTATCGTTCGCCAATGCCATGCATGGCCTTTAAGGCTTTAACAAATTTATGCTTGGGAGGAGGATAATATCTTTTTTTCAGAGAGTATGCGGGGAATTTTTGGGGAGACCCTCATTTTTTTATTTTATCATGGAAAATGAGAAACTCTTTTTACATTGAAATAATAAAGTGTAAGAGTAGGCATAAAAGTTTTATTCATTTAATATATATTTGAAGATGACGAAGGAAAACATTAATATGTCTTTGCCAATATTAAAATATAAATTTTGTGGAAACGATAGAGAACAAACATTAGGAACCGATAAATAACAATACAAGTATAGTCTTCAGATGAATAGAAAAATAATATGGGCTTCAAATTAAAAGCACAAATCAATTTATATTTTTAGCATCAATATTGCTTTTGACTCAAAATAATTTTGCCTTGTATTCTCAAAATCCAACTTTTACATCAGGGCGCATTTAACATTTTGATCTCCTCATAGTTTATTACATAAATATACTTTTATATAATATATATTCTATTATATATATGTGCATGCATGCATTGAAAGCTTTTGTAGAGAATTCTACAAAAATTATACATCGCAAAAAAAGATTTTACAAGCTTTTAGTATACAATCTAAATGCATTAACTCCAATACTGAAAGATATTATATGATATTACATATTCAGGATACCATGCAATATTGTGAAACGTTGCTCCTAGTATTACTTGATGAAACGAATGCTATGAATTTGGATTGTCATAGTATCAAAGACTTCGTATTTCAATTTCATCCATTAGAAACCATGCAGATAGTTTTTCATTTTTGTTTCATAAATGCAATGCAGTTAAACGTTATCAGTCAGATGCATCTTTATAAATTTATATATGAACTTCTTTCATTACAAGATATACTAAATGTGCTTAGATGTATGTAAATGTATTTTGTTTAATCAAAAATGATGAATTTTGCCCTTTTAAGTTTTTGAAAGATGTTTCAAAAGCAGTGAAATAAGAAGGCAGTGTTTAGTAAGACTTATTGTTTCTTAATAAAAAAAATAGTTTCATCTTTTCAGTCTTTTCTGAAATCTATTTTAATAATTGCACATTTTTTTTTGTGAGAGCACTATTTTACACATATTTAACCTTCTATGTGCATTGATCTTATACCTTTCAGATTAGAAAAATTAGTTTTTAAAGTAAATGAGGCTAACTTTGTTTTTATTTGATCATTCCCTGAAAACTTAAGAATAATTTATGTACAGATGTTTAAAAATAAATACAAATTTTCTGTTTTTGAATTGGGCATGAAAAACGGAAGAAGCCAGTTCCATCACTCCGTTCAAATAGTTTTCACTGATTTTTACTTTCTCGTATACGTAATACAGAGAAAGTAGTATAATCGTCAAAAAATTTGAAGTAGAGATTTTGACGAATCTCCACGTTTCAGATCTCCGTAAGTCCGAAAAAGCACATATTTGGAATCGTGTTTGCCTGCCTTTAAATAAGAGAATTCAAAAACGCTTTGAGCTAGGCGGTGAAATTTAATATATGGTCTCTACTACAATTATTTACATTTTTGTCCTCCCTTCCAAGAAATCATGAATCTAAGTTAACACGATAATTGCAAATAAAGAATTCTAGAGAGACAGATTGAGCATCTATGGTGAAGAAACCTAGCAAATGTTGAGCTAAATTTAAGAAGAAGTTGACTGTTTGTTGGTCTATACTTTCAGAAGCATGTAAACCCAATAACTCAGAAACGCGATGATTTAACTATCCAAAGTTGGTAGGTGATATTGTGACTACAATTGTAACTCTCGGTCTCAATAGGTTGAGAAAAAGATTTTTAAAACACACAGTCGAACCGTATGCCAGAGATTAATCGACAAAACATTCGCCAATCATCTCGCAATAGATTTTGTAGAAATTCGAAATCCACACCAAAGTTTAATATTTTGTAACTATTGTGCGTCAGTGCCATGCAAGATTCCCAACTTCCACAAATTTTTGTGAGAGTGGATGATAACACCTTTACTAGAGAGTATGAGAGAAAATTTTGGAAAGACCACTCGCACTCATTAAAGAGAGGGGGTACAACTGAAAATGATAATGATCTTGAGCATCCGAATGCTTTTACTTATGTCAAAAAATCGATTAAAGAAGCTTAAAAGCAGAAGCGAGCTTTTTCTTCAATGAAAGATCATCTAAAAAAGGGACAGGAGCCAAATGTTTTTGTTTTTACTACATAATGTGAAGTATTCTCAATGAAAGCAACACAATTGGGAAAGCTGCCAACACTGTCAGCATAAATATATGTAGGTTGTGTTTAACTTCCAAGCTGAGTACAAACAGAACTTTACGTAATAATAATAACACTAAAAACAGAATATTTCATTTCAGTCATCCTATACGCTCGAATTGCGTTTGCAATATTTCAAAATTAAGCCTAAATATTTTGACGTGAAATTATTCCTTTGATTTATTTAAATTGTAAAACATCCACACATGTAAAAATTTGAAACTAAATCAGAATATGATAAATTATTCCTCATAATTTATATTGGCACATCCCATCATTTTCAAAACAGTTATGTCTATTGAAAATTGTATAAGATTCACACATTCTCTTGTATTTAACCTCAAAATATCATTTTACCTCTTAATATCACAAATGAATGCCAATACTCTAAGACGGCTGCTTAAGTAAACAATGCTGTGAAACTGTCATAATTAAATATTCATTGTTTAAATTGAAATGGAGTTTCCTTTTTACCAGAGATCTTTCTGTTGAACATTCATAGATTGTGTTTGTTCTATTTACCATATGAGTCATTTTATTTTTTAGTATTGGTGATCCGTTAATGATATGAATGGGTTTGAATCCAATGGAAATTTTGATGCACTTAATAGAATGTCCTAGCCAAATGGGGTAAGTCTGGATTAATGTGGAGGAAAATTGAATTTGAAGACACATGTATTGCTGCCCTCCACATTGTGGTTTCGTATTTCTAATAAACGAAGTATGCATGTAAACAAACGCAATAAGATAAACAGAACACAATACGATATTTAATGTATGATCATAATTGGGAATCTTTTTCCTTCTCTTTATAACTTATTTCTTATCAGTATTCGATATTTTTTCTTATTAAATTCACTTTTCATGATTATGCACTCTTGATAGCCATACAATACTTTGTTACTCACATAATTTGATTAAAAATAAATCGGGGGATTGAAATTTGGTATCACATACATATCATTACCCTATGATGAATTTGAGAAAAAAATTGATTTCAAGATACCACGATATTTATATTAACCCTTAATTGAGGACTTAACAGGGGGGGGGGGCATCTACGAGACGGCATTTTCTTTACACTCAATTTAAATTTTCTGATTAAAGAATTAATATGAAAATCAGCCAATATATTCTGCAAACATTTTTCATGATATTGTTACAAACCTGCAATTCGGTTTCCCAGCATAGTTTGTTCCATCAATAGAAAGAAAGTTTTACAGTCATCTGAATGGGACTAGCGCGTCGGTGGTCCCAGAGCTTGGCGACAAACTTGGCGACCATTTGGCGACTTTGGCGCCAAAATAGATAATACCCGAAACTTCGAGAATTTTTCCGATCCGTCCAGTAGGAACCGAGATACGCCTCGAACGTTCCTGATTGGTTGAGAGGCTTCTAGCCCCGGCTCCTGAGACCTATAAAAGGGTCCACAGCTGCCAGAGCAGTCAAGTCAAGTCCGAGGACGGGAGACGACGAAGCCAGTAGTGGAGACGACGGAGCAGCCAAGCCAGTGGTCCGAGTTCGAGAGCAGCGAAGTTAAGTCAGTATTCCGAGCGAGAGTCGGAGAGTCCGAAGACAGAACGGAGGAGTCGTAAGCGACGGTGAGCAGCGACGGAGTCAAGCTCGTGCTGAACTGAGCTGTGCGCTACTGTCTGCAGTAGATTCTGGTTGTATGCTGCTGTGTGTGCTGTTGTATGCTACATGTCTCGGGTGAAGATAATCGTCTTCTGTGCTGTACATAGTTGTCGCTTTGTGCTGTCCTGTGTGTCTTCGTGTAAATAAACGTAGTTGTTTTTATTCTACTTCTGCCTACTGATTGAGCGTTCTACACACCATATCACTTCCACTATCCAAACGAACCCCGGTAAAGAAAATTTCGTAACAATATTTAAAATATGTTTTAAAAATTTTTCAAAACTTCTCAAATTGCATGTTATAGCAAATAATATTCTTCAAAAACATATTACTTTTTACTTTTTAAATCATATTTATTTTTCCAGTATACAAAGGTATATAGAAAAGAATATAATGGAATATTCGACAATTATATGAAAAATAAATAATTTGACAAGGTTAAAATTGACCCTTTTTTTATCCTCATCTTTTCTACGCAGAAACTTGTGAACATTCTTAGAGTGGTTTTCGAGGGCATTTTAAACATGCAGGTTAAGTGCTAGCATAAAAATCAGCCTGCAAATTCTGTAGATATTTCTCTTGGTATATTAATTTATTTTAGAAATTTTCAAAATACGTTATCACTAGAAAAATTAATTATATTTAAACATACATATCAGAATAAGTAGAATGCGAAATTTAATGGAAAAAATATTTTGTACAATTATCCTCATCACTAAAATCACTTTCTGTTTCATTAAAAAATCTCTGGAGCTCTGTTTCCTAACAAAGATCCGTAGGTAAGATGAAATTTCGAAGACCGCGTTTTAGAGCCATCTGCTTTGTATAATACTGGAACACTAAAAGGGAGGCGCGGTCTCACCGAGGTAGAACAAAGAAACAGTTAAAATATTTTTAAACACATCCGCTGAAACCGGTTGGAAAAGTGCACGTCTAGTGAAGGTCATGAAATAAGAAACCACAAGGTCAATCCATTCGATTGAGTTAAAAATAGAGTAGGGATGACCGAAAGTCTATCCTTAGCGGTCTGAGAAACCGTATTTACCCAGTTAAGGGTTAATAAATAGAAAATTGAAAATTAAAAATAATCAAACTTAGAAATTTTTGCTATTTAGTACATTAATAAAAATGTGTTTCAATAACTTTTGCCTTCTTATAAAGTATTTTTTTCTCTTTAATCCAAAGATTTTGATGGTTGAAGAAACATGGCCAAACATTCTTTCCAATATCTTTTTATATTGATTTACAGAACAAAATGTAAGCATTTTTAAATAACGAAAATAGCTCAAAACAAATGAAAATAGAACTTTGGATAATCTAAATGTTCTAAAAATTCCGAATCTTTATATATAATCCACATAGGAACAAGAGTATTATTTGGATTTATTTAGTATTTAAAGTTAAAATAAATTTTATAATATATTTTTCGCATTGCATTTAGTACAGATATGAAATGTGGAATGCTAGCACAGAATTCATTCTGGAGCCATCCAAGCGTATTCAAAATTACGAGGACTTTCTATCATACAAATTGAAAGTCAGTATTTGAAGATTAAATAAAATGTTATGTTAGCAACAAATCGGATTTCGGACAAATTCGAAAGAAATTAGCATTATAAAAGAAGCAATAATTAAATAACGCAAAATGCTCCTAACAAAATGGAGAGAAAAGGAATGAAACCATGCAAGGAAGTAAAACAGCATGGCATTTAGATAAACAATGCGCAGCGCAATTGTAATCAAGGTAGTTTTTTTAAAACTTTTTTGCTTGATAGGATATGGGCCAAAATAAGCGAAAAACGGTAATTGTAATAAGGAAACTTCGAAATACTTATTAATTAACCGTGTTAATTAAATAATAAATTAACATAATAAACCTGTATCTTTAAGCCATTCTCATTAATTATTTGAGGATACGGTAATAAATACCGGAATCATAGAGATGCCCTATTTATTTCTTTTTCACGCCTGCACATGGATGATAATCCACAGCGTTTGTAATCAAATACTGAAAATTAGTGATACACAAAATTAAGGAATTTTCTTTTTCTACGTCAGAAAGGGATTCCTCGCCCGGAGGTTTTCTTTTCTTTTTTATTTTCTGTGAAAACTCAAAACAAGAGAAATTCTCACTGTTGTAGAAAAGACTTTACTTATAATCTAATGTAGTGATAATATTCTCAAATAAATGCGTTTGTGTATTATTAACCAGGTACAATTGGAGGACAATTGTTTAGTTTAGCTATATTAGCGTCCGGGTTTAAAGCAACCCGCTATTCTGGATTGGATCTCGTTATTTTGAGCCTCGGTCAGACGACGAGGATGGCACCTGAGCTAGTGCCACCCTCTCCAAGCTTCCCTACTACGCGGCAGGGAGAAGTTTGGCTCCAACGGATTTAGCGTACACCATGCCCGCTTACACGACGGTTCTTCGGGGGAATCAGGCCTCGAACCTGAAACCGTCCAATCCCGAAGCCGATACCTTACAACATGCCACCGCGGCCACCGATGCCTTATATCGAATGTATATCTTATTATAAATGTTATTATTAACATAGATTTCTTAAGTTATTTGCAAAACGTTTGGATGTATTATCAATTTTATATAAATTTTAAGAGTGTTAACATCTTAAAATATAGAAGTAGGCGAATTTTTGTGCACATTTTATAACTAAAGAATCAAAAAATCAAGTTATCTTGCAATCACAAATAATAATTTTTTTTTCAATTCAAATTATGAATGAAATTTTATTTTTCAATCAATTTAAAATGTGTTGTTTCTAATCGGGTATACTAGCTTGTAAACGCGTAAAATAAATTCTGAAATATACTATGCGTTGAAATAATGTCAAATTTATTTCATAGTCTCCTACAAGTCATAAATTTTTAAAAATTGGAATAGAACAGTGCTATAGCATTAATTTCTAGTGCAATATTTTGTGAGAGGATATTATAATAAACTAGCCAAATATTTCAAATACATTCACAATGTACCGCTCATTTTCATGAGTAATTTAAGAATCATATAATCCTTTACGGCAGATAATCATAATCTGTTTTAATGAAACAGAAGGGGATAAGATCAACTTATCTTTCGCTTACAAAATGTCCGAAATCATACATCGAAGGCAGAATTTATAAGAGTTGAATGTGTTTAAATCAACATTTCACCATATTTTTTGTGCTTTGTCCTCTTTTGCTATTAGAAAATGCACTTTTTAAATAAAAAAAAATTGTATTTAGAAGAGAAAGATTTTCATGTAAGTACCTTATTTGATTATCAAAAAAATTATTGTATATATTAATTGCATTGTATTGTATTATATATATATAATGATATCTATAAATCTAAATTAAATCCTAATTAATTTCCTAATTTTTATCTTAATTTAGCCCATATTAACTTCATTCTAAAATGTTCTCTTATTTCCTGATCCTATTCCACCTTCTTTTATTTAAGTAATGCTACAGAAGCTCTGTGTAAATGCTTAAATCAACGGTTCTCACAATCCGAATAAAGGGATAAAAATCTGTCAATCTAAACAAATTCTATTAAAAGATACCTATAATTCCCTTACCTAAATCGACATGTGTAAAGAAATCCCTATCAGAATCTCATAGTATATAATGATCAGGAATAAATATTTCGCGCTTTCTTCTATTTTCGTTCTTGAGATGTAGATTGAAGTATCTCATCGCTTCTTGCTTGTACATAAATTATGCCTTCCTGGATGGAATAAAAGCAAAATTTAAAAATTCGAAGTGGCTTCTCTCTCTTCGGCCACGGAACTGCTCAAAAATATGTTTTACCTTATATAAATATACACTGGTGTGCAAAACTTAAGCAACAATGCAAACTTTAAGCAGATAGTCATGAAATTGTAGAAAAGGAGCTCTTGCGATCAATACAATGAACACGTAATTCAAGAGAAAGGTCATGCGTATGCAAATATCAGGAACAAAACATCACAGGCGACGTGAGCGTACGCAAAACACGTACGGAAGGCGCGCGCAGCTCAACACTACAATAAAAGGAAGGACGGAGACGCAATTAAAGACATTCGCTGCAAGTGCACGCGAGTTAATTCGTGAAATATGGCTAGCAGAAATCACCTGGACGATTTCACACGTGGAAGAATGATCGGAAAGCTGGAGGAGGGGCGTAGTGTAACCAGTGTAGCTGAAGAGTTCGGAATCAACAAAAGTGTCGTTTCGTGCGCTTGGAAAGCCTTCCAAACCACAGGTACAGCTGTGAGAAAGGTTGGTGGTGGCCGCCCCAGGAAAACAACTGCAGTGGATGACCGACATATCGTCCTGCAGGCGAAAAGAACCCGAAACCCGTCAGCAAGCGCCATTGCTCAGCAACTGTGTGCAGAAACGGGGCGACAAGTGTCGCGTTTTACTATGTCCAGACGCCTTCACAAAGGTGGCCTATTCGCCCACCGTCCTGAAAGCTGCATCCCTTTGACAGTTTCCCACCGGCTGCACCGTTTAGAGTGGTGCAGGGAGCACAAAAACTGGACATCTCATCAATGGAGTCGTGTCCTCTTTACAGATGAGAGTCGTTTTAGTGTCACAAGCGATTCCCAACGCCAGTTGATTTGGAGAGAGGTCGGGATACGGTTTCAACCCAGTAACATCACGGAAAGAGACCGTTTCAGCTGTCCTGGATTTGTCGTCTGGGGAGGCATTATGATGAAAGGGCAGACTGAGCTCCACGTTTTCGACAGAGGTTCTGTAACTGGAGATCGCTATTGTCAGGAGGTGATCCTTCCCCATGTGCGTCTGTTCCGAGGTGCCATTGGATCAGACCTCGTTTTTATGGATGACAATGCACGGCCACACAGGACTCATGCTGTTGAGGAGTTCCTGGAAAGTTAAGATATCACTCGAATGGATTGGCCGGAGTGCTCCCCTGATTTAAATCCGATAGAACATGTGTGTGATGCTTTGGGGAGACGCCGTGCGGTACGATTATATCCTCCTGGGAACACCCGACAACTTAAACAGATGCTGATTGAGGAATGGGCACTCTTACCTCAAGAACTGTTGGACAATCTGGTACTGAGTATGGAAAGACGATGCAACCATTGCAGTAAGGGGAGGGCATATCCCATACTAAGGAACATCTGCTTGCTGTTCTTCCTCTTGGACAGACAATCATGTGTAACGATACTATGAGTTCAATAAAGCCTTTTTTTGTTTGATTCCATACTGTATGCATTGTATTCATTTCTGCGCAACTATGCTTTCGTCATTCTTTCAGAACAAAATGCTGTATCTCATTTCTGAATTTCATGTCTCTCAGATGATTTCTTGTGAAGTTATGGCAAAAAACCTACCTGTTGCTTAAGTTTTGCACACCAGTGTGTAATACTAATGTACGTGGCACTGAAATCACTCTTATTACTTATTATCGAATGGCAACAGTTAAATATAAAAAAAATAATCTTAAGAATTTCGGACTGCTTTATTGAACGCTTCTGAAGTTACACTGAATTCGACATTTTGCTTAACTAATTAATAGACTTACAAAATATTGGTAGAAATGTACTGGAAAATTTTCGTCGTGTCACTAAAAAGTCCATTCAATCAGAGGTAAGAAGATCAAAAGGAAACTGAAGTTCATATCTTCCGAAAAGATTATCTTACAAAAGGGGTCTTTGTATTATCTCAGCATAATCATATCAATTTAATTTCTGTACAATTTGCAACCGAATTTCAATAATATTTTAATCTAATATACAATGAATTCGATGTATTTTTTTAAAGTTATGAATTGAAGTTCCTACATCAAAATATTCAATTTTGTTCTTTTGCCAATTATTAACTCCGTGGTAGGATTTCCACTTCTGTCTTTATTTCGTAATATAAGCTTTTTAATTTACAGATTCATATTTTTCAGTGGTTACCAAATAGCAAAGCGAATTTCTTTTTAAAAAATATATGCATCTTATATGAATCACTAAATAGCCTAAAAATAATCAATAATCTGGGAAAATGGTAGCCATAGTTGGCTAGTAATATATAACATAATATGCATGATTTATGGTTCTTCCATCGTGCCATAATTTTTACAGACTTTATGGAAAACTCATTTGGTAATAGTGATTCATGCTTATTTATTGTTTCAATTTAACGTGATGGTAAAACCACAAAGTGACGCCATTACAATAGACATTCACCCACTATTACGAAAACATTTGTAATATTCTACACATGAGATAAAATATCGTTTCAGTGTACAGTACACTAAATAAATTAAACTTCAAATAAATTCCATAAAATTATTCATTGCATTTTGATTATTTTAAATTTAATCATTCCTTAATTATAAATCCACAGTTGAACCCCTATTTTAATTCTCATATAAATCGCACAAGAAAATGTTACTGCTTATTTCGAATGAGAGCTAATCAAGAGAAATTTATTACATACCTTGAAGAAAAACATTTGGTTTCTGCTCTGTTTTCAAAAGTGTGAATTTAGATGGATTTAGCAACAAACACATAGTTATTCTCAAAAATATCGATAATGTATTTATAATGCAGGAATATTATTGGAAGTTTCCTTCAGAGCTGGACTTCTTTCTGATGCACCCTTTATTTTCTATACTGCAGATTAATTCGAAACTAGTAGAGAAATAAAGTTTTTTTGTCATAGTATGTTTGGAATTTGACAGAGAGTCTCAAGAGATTGTTCCACAATATTAAAAAAAAGTCCACTCCTGAAAAATCTAATACATGACAAGGTTGAATCTAATATATTTCACGGAGGAAAGAATTCTTATCTTGACATGACTGTAACATAGATTATGTTCCTAATTAGGAAAGTGCCTCATCAGTTATCGATTTTTTGGTACTTAATAATGACCGAGATCTTTTTCTTTTGGATTCTTTGTATATTCAAAAACAGAGATTCAGAAATTATACATAGAAAGCCATTTGCTATTGATTTCATGATTATTATATCTTTTGTGAGTCATTTTATTATTATCAATTTATTCAATTTAATAATTTACTCTTGCAGCGATTCTTTATTAATTGATTTAAAATTCCAATCGCTAAATTTCATTTCAAGGAATAAATATTTATCTTGCAATTATCGCCTTTGACAATTTAAAATGAAGTAGTGACTAATGTTATAAAATTCTATCGAAAAGTGGGCAAAATAAGATCTCGGCTTCGGAGCCGGAGAGTATCAAGATCGAGACCCGATCCTAGGCAGGCTAAATCAGTCAGGGCAAAACGTCCTCTCGTCGTGTGGTGTAGAAATTGTCGATAAACATTTGGAGAGAGGGTGCCAGCCTGGTGCTGCCCTCGTCATCTGACGTGGCTCAGAATTACGAGGTCCATCCTAAAATAGCCCTAGTGTTGCTTTAAAACGGGATGTTAATATAACCAAACTAAACTAAGAAGTTCTTGAAGTCATTCGCCATTAGCAAATGATTTAGCAAAATGAGTGGTCCTTAAACCTGACATATCAAGTTCACCACTGTAAATCTTGCATATATACAAATAATAACTCTTCGTTCTGACATCTTCCGTGTTATCAATTAATACATGTTTGTCGTAATATCAGACATGGATTATCTAAGTTACTTTCTCTGTTTCTGAAGCCTTTATTTCCTGTTGAAAAGTGTCAAAATCATTATCTTCAAATTCTTCCTTTAGGATCATGTTTTCATCTTACTCGTTATCAGTTTAGTTGTTTTCTTCCCAAGATGACGTCAAATGACTTCATATTATGACTTAGAAGCAACGTTATGTAAACACTTATCGATTTCTCAAAGGACAAATACAAAAAAAAATGAAGCTTCCTTGCAATCGTTATTTCTATAGATTCGAGAAATATATACCATAGCAATTTTCCATAATTGTAGACGATGAAGACAATACATAATGAATCTGATGAAAGTTTTCTTTTCACTTTTTCTGAATATATTTTATTTAATTAATTTACAACTGAACTGAATTTAAGTAAACAAACTTTAAGAACTGAATTAAAGTAAAAAACTTTAAGAACTGAATTAAAGTAAAAAACTTTAAGAACTGGATTTAAGTAAACAAACGCAAACAGATAACACTGCATAAACTGAGAAAGTGTTTTCCTTTTTTTTCTCTAGAGTGTGTTTAAAAATCGCGTGCACATATTCCAGTTCTATGAGCCCTTACCATTGCGCTGTTTTCACCGTTCGCTAAAAATCCCGAAACACCAATCAGCTCGAGATAATTTAACTTTACTCCTAAGGTTATTTACTCAGCAACTTTACTTGATGGAAAATTTTCTCACGAAATGTTAGACTGGGTTTTATTTTTTACTGGTATTAACACTGCTTTCTATCATAAAAAAATTGTGGGAGAGAAGATCGAACGACTTAAACTGAAATATTTTTAAGACCTGTGTAATACATTAAAAGCAACTCTATGTGATAAATAGTACACAGAGTATTGTGAGCAAGAAATTGTTATTGTTTACTTTATTCATTAGAACGAATCCGAAAAATCAGTCTCATTAAAATCACATAATTTAACTTCTGAGCACTTGAAATGAACATTACTTCCTGTCAAATGATGCATTATTTGCTGCTAATATAACAATTTGTTAGAATTATTCTTTATACGTGGCTTTTATAAAAATGATATGTATGCTGCATGTGTACATTTTATGTGAAGCCCATATAAAGCAAAATAGAAAATCAGTAGGTGAGTTTATTGTTTTATGACGCTAGGATCTGCTTAACCTGTTAACCGGGTAATTAACTTATATCCAATTCGTTTTCCATTGAAATATTTCGTCCTGTTCTGTTAACAGGTTAAGTCATGCTACACCAGTTGTTGTACAATAATGATTGATTTGCTTATGGAATTAAAAGGAGAATCAATAATGAAAAAGGTGTAACAGAAACAAGTGAAGAGCCGCAAGTACTCTGAATGATATGATCTCCATTAAACCAGTTTCTGCAATAAATTAGAATGAGGAGGGTCACCCAGCTAATGAGAATGGATATAATCAAATCATTTACTTTTACAATTTTTAAACCTTTCACACACAGTTAAGATATGAAGAAAGATGTAAATGTTTGGCATATTGGCGGTGTTCCGAGTCAAGCATATATTATGTGAAACATACGTAGACCTAATGCGAAAGAGTTGTTATTTTTGCATTTTTGCTTTTATTAAAATTGCATGACTTAAAATCTTCGATAGAAGCTTGAATAAATGTAGCTTATTATTTATTTGTGCGTTCCTGAAAGTCCACGACTCAAAAATGCTAACATATTTGAAAAACCGATGTATCCAGGAATCCAGCAAAATCTTATAGTTTTAGTTCACTACAATTCAAGAATATAATGTACAGGTTATATATTTTATAAACTAGTGGTTTGCTTTCTCTAGAAATTTTTTAAAGCTCTCGAAATAACCTCATTCATCTGTGAATATAATAGAATCTGAACTTATTTAAAATCTCATTTGGCAGCTTCTTTACATAAAATTTGTAAAAAGCCAATTTCAAGCTGCTCTCAAGAAAGATAACGGAACGGGACAAATAAAACGTATTTGTATTTTCGGTTGATACGACAAAATGCACGTGTTTCTGAAAACAGCATGGTTCCATCCAAATGCGGACATTTTGCTCAATGGAAATATAATTTCTGTCGTATTAGAGAAAAAGGATTTATAGAATGTTGTTTGATTCAAAACATACATTCAAGTTGTAACCTCAAAAAAAAAGAAGTGCAACAAGATATTGGATCTTTTAAAACTTATCTCTAGCAAATCAGATGATCCTTATCTACAAAAAATATATAACTCCTCGGCTCAGTTAAAACTCGATTATTACATTATATTTTATGGTTCTGCTATTAAGTCAGTATTGCATTCTTTCATTTAGATTTGGATCTCTTCTGTTATTCCTATACGTCTGTCCGAATGATTTTTAATTCTTTCAACTTGACTTTCGACGTGTGCTTTTCATCACTTGCACTTGATTACCCTTTATCATAAAAGTTATTAACTTGCGTTTTATGATCTACAATTTTATTTTTCCAAATAGCGCTCATGTTTAACTTGTTTTGGATAAATTAGTTTTCAATCTCATTATTAACTCATTGCATATTAAGTACAATTTCTTGTTAAAACACATCATTTTTCAGCAGTGAAATGAATATATTCGAGATATAATGAATTCCCTTAAATATTTTGCTGCTTGATATAGCTTGAAATATTCTCTTGGAGTTTGTTAAAAATTTCGTAAATTCGAAAAACTTATGTAAGCAACAATTTACATTTGTGGAGGTGTCTGAAAATAGTATGATAATTTAATCTTAGACTTTTCTATAAACAGAGCATTCACGGAGTCATAATCCAAAATTATTTTACATTCAAATTTTCCAAACACATGCTCATATCTATGTGCACTCACTCAGAATAATTTAAAACAAGAATAAAAATAACTCTCACATTAGAAATCAGTTGAGATTATCTGAGATACTCTAAATCTACTGCAAAAATAGAAGTTAGTGACAACTTCATTAAGAGAGCTATTTTTTAATGATGAAGCTAGTATTGAAGTATTTTGGTAACAAATGAACACTATTACTAATATTCCTTACTATTCTAAATATTATAGGAAAGACACCCACTTATCCCGGTGTGATGGCAAATCTGTAAATATAAATTTATAAATTGATTCTTAGACTAAAGCAAGTGATTAGCTTCAAGAAGTTTCATATATCAGTTTTCAAAGTTATGTACTCAGAACATTTTGATATACAGGGTTTTCATAATATAACTTTCCCTGTTTGGCGGCATCTGCAGCTAAAACAAATGAACGAAATGAAACCCATTTCATAATCAGACTGTGAAAGGCACGGAAAGATGAATTCGCAGGAAAAAAATTAACATCGAAAGTTGCCGATAGAGGAAATATTGATGCTGTGGGTGTATAATTATAAATGAATTCATGAAACTCACAGAAAACAATCTTTTATTCATCCACATTAGGGTCCCCTGGATGTCGTTCAGAATTTTCAATATGCTGACTTTCCCTGTGTACAACATATTGCATACGATGTATATTACGTCACGATCAAACTCCGTGAGTTCTCTGTTCGGGAGTGGCAATAGAAGTAAAAGAGATTTTGAAAATATGGCGAAAGAGAAAATCGTTTAATGTTTGTGCTGTTTCAAATCTATGTTATTCATGTTTGCTTCATCAATTAACAAAACTGCCTACATTTATTTTCTAAGTCATTGCTAGTAGGAACGACATTTCTGGCGCCCCGGGTGGGCAGGTTTGTTTTAAAGTTTGGTAAAGTAAGAAAATTGAATTTCCATTTTGAAGTTATAGATATATTTATATCTTGAACTTAGACATTTATTATGAAATGCACAAAAGATTATTTTTCGTGTAGTACAAAAGGAAGGTTACTCTAATGAAGAAACACGGACAAATTTGAAAGGTTTTCTAATATTTGAAGATGAAGGAATTTTACGATTGAAGTCCAGATTGATAAACGAGGAAGAATCGAAAGAATTTATTTCTCCCATAATTCTACCACCGAAACACCTAGCAGTGAGAAGATTTAGCCCAAGAACATCTCGCTAACATACATGCTGGGACATTAACTCTTCTGATTATTTTGCGTGAAAGATTTTGGATAGTGAAAGGAAAAAAAGATTGTCCGGAGTGTTATCAAAGAATGCTTAACGTGTAAAAGGTAAGGAGTGAAACATCTTAAGGTCCTTTTCCGCCTCTTCCAAAAGACTGAACAGAGTTGGCAGCAGTTTTTCAAGTATCGGGTATAGACTTAGATGGTACTCTGTTGATAAAACAAAAGGTGTGGATAGTACTTTTTACTTTGCCAATTTTAGAGCGGTCCATCTGGAACTAATACCTTTACTTAGTACAAATGACTTCATTCAAGCCATGCGTAGGTTTATTGCCAGAAGAGGACTAATTTCTGTGATGTACTCAGACAATGGTAATCATTCCACAGGGTACTCATTCCACTAATCAAAGCTTTGAAACAGATTGGACTACAATTGAAAGTGAATTTAGAGTCAACGAAATGGAAGTTTAACTCACCCTGCTCTCCATGGTGGGAAGGCTTCTGGGAACACTTGACTGGAGTTTTGAAAGATCTTTTAAGGAAAAATCTTGAGTGCTCCTGTTTGTCTTACAAAGAATTGCAGACTCTTGTCTATGAGTGCGAATCTGTCATGAATAACAGACCCTTAACTTACATATCCGAGGAACAAGAGCTGAAAGCATTGACTCCCTCAATGTTTCTTCAGGATATTCCATTAAATGATATTCCCGATTTGGATCAAATTGAAAAGACTAATATTGGTTTGAGATGAAGACATATTCAGAAGGTTCGTGAAAATCTAAAAATAAGGTTTAAAAGTGAGTATCTGGGTTTCCTTCGTTCTTCAATTACCAAAAGAGAAGATAAAATAAATGTATGTGACATAGTGTTAATGGGTACTGATGATAAAATAAAGGCTGCATTGGCTGCTAGGGAGAGTACTGGAACTTTTCCCAGGAAAAGATGGAATCACCAGTCTTGTAAGATTGCGAACTGAAAAGGGAAACATACTAAGACCAATCTAATGACTGTACCCTTTGGAATTGACAACAAACTACGAGCAAATCATATCGGAAACTCAGAAGGTTCCGGAGGTGATAACTGAATATCCTGAGATTAATACTGACTCTAATGAAACAGTTTCCGTGACTCGCTCAGGACGGGAAATATAACCAGTTAAAAGACTGGATTTATAAACTTCTAAACATACTTTTGAACTTTCTATATTTGAACCCTAAAATATTGTTTTAAATTTGCATTCCAATATTTTGAAATATTTGTATTATTATTTGTACTCCTTTGTTATTTCAAATTGTATGCATATATTATTTTTATGCTTATTGTTTTTCAGTTTATACCCCCAAATTCAAGGTGGGGAGAATGTTGCGTCACGATCAAACTCCGTGAGACATAAGAGAAGAACAACACAGAAGTAAGAGAGATGGCGAAAGAGAAAATCGTTTAATGTTTGTGCTGTGTTGTTTTGTTTCAAATATATGTTATTCATGTTTCCTTCAGCGTTGTCATCCATTAACAAAACTGCCTACATTTATTTTCTAAGTCAATCCTAGTAGGAACGACAATGTATGACGTTCTCCACTATTGCGTGTAAACTGTCAGTTTCGATATTCATAACAGCCCGTCTTATGTTCTGTACATAAGGCATGCAGGTTTGCTGAAGAGCAGCCATGGCAGTACACTGTCTAGAGTTGAACAGTTTTAAGAGTAAAGCACGCTAAGGTAGGGACCATATTAAGAACACATCAGCAATCAATGACGAACAACAGTCAAGAACGAACTGTTAACAGGTCATTTTCTCTCCCCTTTTTACAAGGAATGCATGGCGCTCCTGTCACGCCCGCACTAGGAATTTTACATAATCCATCCTATATACAATGCAAATTTCCTCGTTCGTACGTGACAGCAGAGCCAATATTTCACCTATCGGCAACTTTTAGTACTATTTTTTTTTCTGCAGAATTCATTTTCTTATGCCTCCCACAGTCTGTATATAAAATGTGGTTTCATTTCGTTCATCCGTTTTAGCTGTAAAAAGGGAAAGTTATTTTATGACCACCCTGTATAAGAAGGAAGATTATAACTAGCACAAAAGTTTTCACCAGGAAGCAGTTTGTTATGCTATAAAATCGGTATCCAATTGTCCCATCTTATTATAAACAATTTAATTATGCAAAAAATAACCATAAACATAAATTCAGAAATTTGAAGCAAGCACTACTAAATCCTCTTTCTACGTTTGGAAGAAGAAAACTTTTACTCACTCTTCCATTTTTTTCTAATTTCTAGAGTCGAGAACTTCAAAGGAGGTCAGGCATGCGTAAAGAAGTCCTTTTCTTAGGGAGGAGGAGATTCTTTGTCAATGAAGGGAAGAATGCATTAGAATACAACAGTATAACTACCTAATCGAATGAATAACAGCATATTAAGCCTTCAGATGACAGATTCAGGTTCAGACTTCAGATTTTATCTGATCTACATCATTTATTTGCCGACCTGCTCTTGTTCATTTGCATTTCATTCAATCTGTAGTACATTTGATTTGGTATATCTTTTTATTATACTTAATTTTCTGAATCTCATATTTTGTCACAAAAATGATTGTATGACTAACCTACCCTTTCAGAACAAGCTGTGTATTTCTATCACTGCTATTGTTTTGAAGAATGAAATTTGGCCGGCGTCGTGGCTAAGGGGTAGCGCGTCTTCCTCTTGCTCTGGGCGTCCCGGGTTCGAGTCCCAGTTCGGGCATGGCTGTTCGTCCCCTGTGTTCTATTTGTAAGGTGTGTGAAAGAGCCCCACTGTAAAACGGAGCTGTGCAAGCTAGAGTGTGAGTGTCATCTTCATATGAGCTAGAAATCAGACATCTGTCCTCGGGTGCTAGAGAGTCTTTATTCTCAGAAGTATTCTACTGCAAAAACTCGATTTAAATCGGTGACTTCGTCAGCGGGCCTGTCTATGACAAGTACATACGTAACAACAACAGAATAAAATTTATACATCGTTATTTTAAATGTAATTGAGATGAAGACTAAGAAATAACATTGAATAATCATTAGGAAGGCAATCACTTTTTCAGAAAAAGTGTCACCGGAATCAATTACTTGTCATAAGAATATAGATCATTTAATTATTTGTCTTAAAAATGAGATTTTTGCTTATTCGTTTTTACGTCACTATTACAGATAAAATATCTTTCTTGGGTGATAGATTATGTCATTTATAATGACATGTAGTATTTAAATCTGAATACTCACCAAATAAAGCAGCCAAGTTTCCCATCATTAAATGCTTTTCTTCATCTGTATACATCTCAAGATCAAATATATCTTTCCTTACGGTATCCGATACCTTATAACCTGTAATAAACCATAAATAATCAAGCCTATGTATTTTTGAGGACCTAGAAATATCACGTAAGGTATCTTTACATAAAGTATTTTATAAAATTAAATGTAATCAATAAATAGAATTATTTGAAATATTACCCTTTAACTGTTCTTTTTACTATCTAAATAAATATGTTAACGTTTAGATTGAACTTAAATCTTATCGAATGTTTGAGATGTTTTTGGAATCCACTCAAAATTCGAATCGAATTATAACGTCTATAAGGGACTTAATATTAGTTTAAAATTTAAAAAATACACCCATTCAATCCACGTCGATTATGAGGCTAAACTAATAGAGTACCAATTCAATTTATGAAAATTAAACGTTTTATTTTTTAGTATTTTATTTATATATGAATTAAAAATTTTATTTGAAATGACAAATAAAACCATTAAACCACTTTTTATGAATTTTGAAATAATTAACTAAAGATTAGGAATTTGAAGCCTAAGTACTAAACACAAATTGAAGCAAGAATGTTTGCATTATAATCCTACTCATGATTAACGAAATTTTATATTTATATCGTAGTTCTAATATATTACCTACAAAGGTTGTTAACTGATAAATGTTTTAATACATTGTACACAAAACCAAGAATGTGTATTGCCCAGCAAAATCAATGAAACATGAAAACTATTTGCAATAATTGCAGTTTTTCTTAAAGGGATGCATCTAATCACAACAGACAGAATTGCTCAGGATTATAAAATTTCTTGATAAGACTTCTTTTTTTATTTCGCCAATTTTATGGACTGTAAAAAAATTAATTTTGTTTTAGTAATCATAACTCACTTAGCGATCAAAATTTAGATATTAATTTTAATAATGAATATTTTTGAAAAATAAAAGTAAGATTGATTTTAATTTTTCTCGTCGATTTTGAAGAATCTATAAGCTTGAACATACATAATGAAATCTAACATTCATATTTACATATATAATTAAATGCAAGACGCTGAATTTAATAATTTTGTAATTAATTTGAAGCAAATAAATTTATACTTTATTTAAGGATAAATTTCAGCACTTTGCTAAAAATGATACTTTTTAATTATAGTAATTTTTATAATGATTCATGAATATTTACTTCATTCAGAAATGTATTTCGTGAAACAAAATGAGACAAAATTTTCATATTTTGCTTTCTAATCTAGCTGCCTTGTCAACAGTTTAATAGTACATAGAATTTAAGATTCAGATTGTGTTTTTAATTAAATTGTCCATTCTTTTTTTTTGGTAAATATTCATTGCACAAAAAATATATACTTAACAAAAAAAGTACAGCATTGTGAAAATATCTCTTTGAATCTGTATTTAAATGCTATTTGCTCGTTTGAAATTATTATGTGATAGTAATTAATAATAAAATAATTATAATGTAAGCTTCTTCGCTTGTTTTATGATGATTTTAATGTCGCTCTATTGAAAACTTTTAAGTATAATCATCAGTCAAAGTTTAACGTTATTTGCCTAATCGTTGTTCAATTTCACCAGTATTTGATTGTTTATAGCAAAAGTAATTTGAAATATATATATTTGACATATCGTAGGCATAGTTACAGTAAAATATAAAATAATGTCCCAATGTTTAATTTACTAAGCTAGTGCTAGGAGGCTTTGTCTGACTTGAAATTTGAATTGGCGCGTGTGATCTTTGAGTGCTTTACTGTTTCTTTTGTATACTATAAATGCTTTTACATTTGCCTGTATACTTTAATACGATTTGTGTTATTTATTTTGAATACTATCTAAAGTAACTATTCAGGATTTTCTAGACATGGATGATATTTAAAATCTCTTATTTTATAGATTATATGGGGTCTGCAAACAACAGTTTTTTAATAATTATTACAAATTTAAAATTTAGAAATGAAGAAACATTCTTTCTCTAAAAGAACATAAAGACATGTGCTGATATAATAGATATGTAAAATGGGAAAGTAAAAAGAATCACAGGGACAGGCACTCAAGCAGCACTACATGGCGCACAAAACATTACATTTTGAATTTAAAAAAATGAAAGTAAAGCTATGAGAAAGAAAGGAAATAAATAAATCCATCTATACTTATATAAAGCTCAATGTGTGTGTTGGCGCTCTACAGGCCAGACCGTTTGACCTACAACTACCAAATTTGGTACATGTATACCTTGGAGGTTGGAAATGTGCACCTGGGGTCCCTTTTTTGAATTTTTAATTAGAATTTTAATTATTAATTAAAAACTAACTTTCCCGCCAAAAAATCTTTTCATTTTTCCCCACCGCCATATGAGTAAGGTTTCAGTTTTTTTCCCAACAGTAATGAGGCTAGGCTTAAGATTTTTCGGCTGATTATTTCAAACGATTCTGTTTATATTCTTAACGTTTGATGCATTTAAAATTAAACATTGTTAATTAATCCATCTTTCAGATTCATTCTGAAGTATTTTTGAATTAATATAAAACAGAATAAAGGAGATTAAAAATTTCTAATCTGCATAGCGTTACCCCAACTGGCGTAGAAAAATTCACGCATTTGCGTTACCTTAACTGGCGCTGAAAATTCACGTATGCGCATTGTGTTCTGATTGTTGACAACGGATGCGGATTTGATTTAAATTATTTTTAGGTTAGTTGCATGCTTTTGTAATTAAATTGTATTAATGTTAGTTGCATGCTTTTGTAATTAAATTGTATTAATGTTAGTTATATATATTTTGTATATGCTTATAGTTTTAAGTACATCGTTTTTAAGTAGTTTTTTTTTAACCTGTTTTCAACCGATTATTTTAAACGATACATTTTATTTTCTTAGTGTTTGATGCATTTAAAATTAAACATTGTTAATTAATCGATTTGGTCATGAGGAATCAGAGAAAGTTTTGTTGACAAATTCTTGAAATATTACATAAATTAAGAAAGATATTCTTTAGTGCTCATAAAGTTTAAACGCTCAGTAACTGTTTTCAGTAATCATATTACAAAAAAAAAATATTATATATTATTGAATATTATATAATATTATATTATATATTATATTATATAATATTATTAATATAATATTATATAATATTAATATGTTTCAGTAAAAAATATTATTATATTAATTGAAGATTAATCCTTTCCACTTTAATTTAAAGTATAAATTCTACGGGAGCTAACAGATAATTAGAGATATACATATTACGTTATGACTGAAGGTGTTTATAATATTATGAGTGAATTATATGACTATCAAAATGGGAAGTTTTAAAATATTTTGACGAAGAAGTTATTAAAGTAAGAATTGCATAAAATATTTAATTATTAAAATTTTAACGAACATTATGATTGGCGAACCGGCTGGTCGCCAAAGGCGGCTAGTAAGTAAATAAAGATAAGTACACTACAATATAAAACAAATAAAAAAAATTTAAAAAAGAAAAGAAACATCAGAAATATTCAAGAACTGATATGTGTGTCAAGAGAGTTCAATTCTACATTTGGAGGAATACATCTGATAGATGCTCGTACACATAATCTAGCAGTTTCTGGATTTCGTTTATCAGTTCTTTTTATACCTTTAATGTCTGAGAATCTCATCTTAATATTACTTTTGATGAGCTTCATCACGTATGGACAGCACATTCTCCAAATGTAAACTTCAATGAAAATGTTTGGGATGTTTTGCTGGCTCGAAAAATGTATTCCAACAAAGAGGAACAGCCTCATCCGTTCATTGACAGAGAAGTGGGATAAACAGCTGCTAAATAATGTTGTTCAAAGCATGACACGATGCATGAAACTCTCCAGGATGGACACACCCCATATTCACACCTTTCTCAAGTTCGCCTGCTTTCGTTCAAGACTAATTTTTAATTTCTTTGCACACATCTACAATGTAATACTTTTTTTCCTTTACAATGTTTCAAAAACGTCTGCATTTTCCAGAAAAATAAATGATTTTTATTTGAGATCGGGGATGGGGCAACAATATTTTATCCTGCTATACCTCCAGTCTCACTTAATATAATACTCTTTTGCAATTCGGGATCCGTCTTTAAAAGTGCCCCTGCAGTTTTAGGCAAAATTGTATTTAAATATCGTATTTAAATTCTTTCTGATGGACATGTACTTCTATGATCAAGGATTTATAAAGCTCACTGAAAGATAGTGAAAGGACAATATATCATTAATTGATTTTTTTCTCATTATTTACATCATTAAATGATTATAAATAAAGGATTTTTGAAAAGCAGAAAAAATATATCATAGTCTGTTCGATAACTCAGTTGTAAAGCACCATGATACATTCTGGCATTCCGTAGAGGTAGATAAGAGAGGTAATATATTATTAAATATATTACCACTCTATATTTTTCCGTAGATGTAAAAATATAGAGTAGCCCAGCTTACAATAGTACTTATTTAGATTGCAGATTTATCAAATTCCGAAAGAAAAAGCTTTTCTTTCTTTTCTCTTTTTTTTTGTACTTCCCTGTAACTTCCCTTCCGTCGATATGGATTGTCGATTAATGTATCTTTGCTAAAAAGGAATAAAATCACCATTTTATGATAGTATTAGAAATAAGAATTCGATTACTAAACTATTTTAAAGATATCTTATTACATATATTTTTAGCACATAGCATGAAGATTAATTCAAGCCTTTTTATTTAGCTCACAGGAAGTTTTAGCCCATGTTTCAGTTGCTTTACATAAAATATAAATTTCAATATAATATATCATCAGAATTTCCAGATTCTGCAAGCGCAGATTCTATGAAATGAAACCTGTCTGTGTCAGTAAAGAACTTCATATAAATAAGTGAAAATGAGTCCACTTTAATCTATGTACAGTAGATAATTTCTCAGAAGTTAAATATAGGCACTAAATGATGTAAATAATTGTATTTAAAATGTTTGAGTCAATAAATATATTTCTGAAAATTTTACGTAGTCTAATTTTTATATAGCTTCCGAATTCCATTAATTAAAATATACGGTTAGTCATTTGAAAGGCACATCAAAATCTGAATAATAATAGTAATATTTATAAAACGTATACTTTAATATTATATACTTATACTATAATGTTAAACGAAATACAAAACATAAGTGTCAGTTCTTGCAATAAGTATTGAACATTTTCTTCGCAATGGACCTTTTTTGTGCTGCTAGTATGTGTGTTGCTTTTTGAGCATCGAAACCTGAATAACGCCTTCAGCGTGTTTTTGGAGATCACCTATCATTTGCGGGTTATTCTTTTTTCTGAAGTAATTTTTTATTTGGTAAGATTTTATTTCAAGAATAAAATGTCGCATCTGAAAGTGAAAATCATAACAGCATTTCGTATTCGCTCTCCCATTCATAAGCAGATTACTGTCGTTCATCGATATACGGATTATGTTCGCTGTTCGCAGCTGCATATTAAAGGTTCCGTTTTACATGGATAACTCTATTTTTCTACATATGTATTGTTAGTAAATAAAGCTTCATTCGTTTACACTAAAACAGGCTGGAGGGTGTAATTATGCATTTCATTCCTTTAACCAATTAATGGCCATCTCAAGTAAGCACCACTTGTTGACTAGTGGAACATTCCTAAATTGATCATTGAAATGGTTCAAAATCGTCTGAAATAGAGATATATAGGTCATACATATTATTCTTAGAAATATAAATACTGTTAAAATTTTTCATGTGATTGATTGATTTTTTCTAGGGCAAGGGCCAATATTGGTCAAGTTGTGCCAAACTCGTGTTAACTTTAA
This sequence comes from Argiope aurantia, assembly GCA_026543865.1. Lineage (NCBI taxonomy): Eukaryota > Metazoa > Arthropoda > Arachnida > Araneae > Araneidae > Argiope > Argiope aurantia. The sequence continues at coordinate 365,072 of JAPMOR010029556.1, forward strand.
ATTCAAAAAAATTATTCATTAAAAACAGTAAGGAGATTTAAAGTTAAATGAACATAATGAAAATAGAAATTAAATATTAGGCATGAAATTGATGTCAAGTAAAAGTGAAAACCCATTAACATGGTAAGGTTCGCCCATTATATCTTACAAATTTGGACAATCTCTTCCAAAATATTTCATTCTTAGAAAATGGTATTTAGGAATTCACATATGATATACCGAACAGAAATTATGGTACTACATCTTGAAAAAATCGGACCTGCATCCGAATAAAGTAAATGCTTGCGAGTAAAATAAGTATGATCTATGCGAAGTCTTGTTAACTTGACACTCAATCTATGGCTGACAGAGTTACGATCCAGCAGTTTAAAATATAATTTTACTGTACTGAGCACCAATGGATGGTTTTTTTCTGGCTGAGTTCAAAATTGCTTCAATTGAACTTTGTGAATCGGTATATATGATCCAGTCTTTCTTAGATAATAGTCGGATCACTTTTAAAACTGTGTAAATGGTAGAAGTCTCCTAAGCAAAAACAGAACAATGTTTGTCCAGTTTCCTAGAAAGTACAATGTGATCAAATAAAACAGCTGAACCAACAGGGTCGCCAACTTTGGAACCATCCGTAAAAGCATCCTTTTCATGTGAATCATTTTACAATAAGTGGAAAAATGCGAGGTTTTTCAATAAGGCATCATATATGCCAAATCTGTTCCGCTCTTCTCATCTTTGCTTGCATAAATATTTTTAAACGGTTAAATTACAATAAAAAAATCTTGAAGGGCTTTTTATGTGTTGTGTCTGCAGCCAAGATAATGATACTTCCCATAAGAGCTGAAAGAGCTTATCACTAGTAGCATATGAAAGAAATCAAGAGTGTAATTCGAAGATGCGTGGATTTGTTTGATAAGAGCAAACAGAAAACGTTGCAAGGCTCTTGAAGATTTGTAATGACGCCAGAAAGTATTCCTCAAGCATCTGTAGTCTTGAAATTGAAATGGAATCGGAACTGTTTCTTTTAAATAGTGGATATCTTTATTTGAGATAATTTTCAAAATTTGATTTTAGATTTTTCTAGAAGGGAGTTAGATAAATATAATGAGTAAATAAAATTAAAATACGGCCGAATAAAAATGAGTACTTATAAAGGAATTTTTGCTCATAGTTTTCTTCACAGTTAAGTTAATAATTTTCTTAACAGTTTCTTCCTTTATTTCAAATTATACATACGATGAATGGCACACAAACAAAATCAAATTTTAATCGTCTGAAGCATCAAATGAACCGAAAAAACTTTTTGACCAAAGCAAGGTAAGTTTTTTATAGCAAGATAAAGCTGTGATTTGGTGTGATCAAAAAAGTAAGAACGAATAATACAATGAATAGGTGTCTTTCAGTTGAGCAGGGGCTTGAAAGGAGAGGAAAGGACATACATTGTTACCCATCCATTTTTGCGCTATTTCATCGCCATATATGTAGTTCTGACGAATGGGATATTTTGAAAGTATTTATTAAAATCTGTCATATTTTTTTAAAAAAATGAAGAAAAACATATGAAAATTCTTTTTCATAATGTTTATGACCACATTATTAAAATGTTTCTAATTTTCTTGCATTATTGTATCAATGAATGGGAGCAAGTCAATGTTCATGTACAATCAAAGGCTCATTCAATTCATTAGGGTAATCTTGAATTGGAGATAAATTATTAAAGTATATTTGATTTGAAGATTTATTTATATATTAAATTTGATTTGTGTTTCGAGGATATCACATCTTGATATATTTACTTGCCTTTGGGGATCAGCTGGTACCACTATATTAATGATCGCTTACATTTTTAATTCAATATTTATGCGTTTATTTTTGTAACTTCTTTAGCAAAAGAAATTTAGGCTTTCAATTTTTATAGATAGATGATTCAAACTATTTTAAAATTCTTAAGACATTCTGTTTATTTTACTATGCATTGCTTCTTTTTTGTCAGCTTTCCTAAATTTTGTAACAAAAATTGATACATTTTGCCATCTATAGCCTTTAAGCTATATAACCTAATTTTTAACCTAAAACAAAATAAAATTATGCATTTTATTTCAAATTTTAAATATAAATTTAAATCTTTTACAGATTTTTTCCTGAATTAAATAAATATATCGAATGGTTTCCTGAAATTTATTTTGCCAATAATGATTTGTGTTAAGGACAGGATAGTAATTCGAATTTTAAAGCAAAACCGAAAAGAAATATGCAATTTAATAGTGACGTTTATCGAGATCTTTGGTGTTCTTCTAGAATTCTTATGCTTTTATATTATTGCTCGTGATACGTTTAGTATTCGTTCAGAATTCTAACGATTCTTGTACGAAACAATACTTAATTTTTTAAAAAAGTTGATGAAATATAGTAAAAAAATGTTTACATGTAAAATATTGGCATCATTGAAAAAAAAAAAATTTGAATCATAAATGATGTAAAAATAATTTTTGTGCCGTAATATTTTCTGAGGTTATCGCGCTAAAACGCTGAAATTTTGCTTAATTTTTAATTAATATTTCAAAAACATCGTCCCTAGATGCTAATTTCCACCCTGCAAAGAATATATGTAGCAAGTCTGGTAGCTCTAGGTCAAACAGTTTAGCCTGTATAACGCTAACATACATTCATCTTTATTATAAGTAAACAAACACATATGTATATATTATTTTCATATTTTACTTTTATAAAATTTTCTCTTTGTATGCACAGAGCTCTATTCAGCTCAATCACTAACAGCTGAATTCCGAAAAGAATCCAATAAACTATTTTTAGTCTAAGAAGTAATTTTCCTTCATCTGTTTTTTTTTTGTATTCTTTATCACTTATTTTGCAACTGTGATATATATCGTATGTTTGATCCGTATTAAGAGGAGATTATAGAATATACTTTTTTTTATTAAATCAAATTGCATTTTTTCAAATTACGTAATCCGAAGAAATTAATTTCCTTCAAAATTTTCAAATTCAGCAGTCAGAAAAAAAAAATATCATTGGGTATACTACATATTTCTAGTGCATAAACGTTTGCAATGTTTATAAACTAGCTGACAGTTTGAAAAAACTTAATTTGATTAACGTGTTTAAGTCTGCAGAGGAAAAAACATAACTGAATAAATCAGTTGCGAGAACTTTGCTTTAAAATAGACTAAAAACAAAATATGGCTTAGTGGGGTTTTGTCCAATGAAAATTAGGTAATTCAGATAATGAAGAGAAATTTAGTGGTCACCTGTTTGAATTAGAGTAAAAGCAATTCTTCGGATTAAGGTTCTTCTAAACAAACTGGTTAGTTTGTGGTAAAAGATAAAATAATAAATTGGTAAAATTCTTTCAATTTTAAGGCATAGCATCACAAAATATTAAAAATTATTCTTAAAAGCTATTTTAATTTGACATATGGTTGTTTCGATATATCGTAAAAACGTTTATAAAAATTTTAATAAAATCACTGGAGTCAATAAATTTCAATGTGAGTAAGCAATGAGCCTTGGTATCTCGAATAATGTGATGGCGGTTCTCCATTATCGCCAAGTATTGTCCAACATTTCTATTGTTATACTAGACACTGCATCTGTGATCCTAACTTTGAATGTATTCAACTGACGCTGCGAACATTTTGTCCTTCATATAACGCCAAAATTGACTTTGAACAGTAACGGGCGATTTGAATTTATAGAACCTAAGAACAATTGAACATTTTAATTCATTGACGTCATTTTGATTACAATCGAATGTAAAATTACTGTTTCTGTATTAATCGCACTATATGTTGGACGATGAAAATACGACTATTTCATTGTAAAACTTTTTCAGAATTATATTTAAGGATTCCTTTGCAATCAGAGAAAGATTTTAAGACCAGGATTTAAATCAAAAGATACGATTCCGCTAATTTATGCATGGAATTTAATATTTGATAATTCAATGGTGAAATGATTCTGATATGCTCTAATACTTATATCGAAAAATTTCAAAAGAAAAAGAGACTCTAAACTTACGGTAAAGGAAGAGTTTCTTGTTTTTCTAGGACTGCCCATGTGAATGCTACACATTTATGAAGGACAGGATTTGATATTATTCGTAAAACTATGAACTCGTTTTCTCTTTCGTTTTTGACGATGTTGAAACCTGCAATGGCAGACGAAAGAGTTTCAAGTATTTCTAATGAGAAATACGTTTCGAAGACGTCGCTCCTTTCGGCAGTGTATGCCGAAGAAACTTGTAAAATACGGCATAAAGATATTTGCTTTGGTCGATTCTAGAATATTTTATACTTTCAATATGGAAATGTACGCAAGTCAGTAACAAGATGGGTCACGAAAGAAAGTCAATATTTCTTGTGAAATATCAAAGCGCAAGATAGATCCATTATAAAATTCTGAAAGAAAAGAAATCACAGATAATTGATATGCCAGTTATGAATTGGCCAATTTTTTAGAGAAAAATAAAATTTTCCTTGTTGAAGCTAAACGTAAGGACAAAAAGGTCACCTCGTATGAATTTGCGTAACATAAGAAAAGAAAATAACGCACATCTCTTTTCGGGTTTTAGAAGGGTATAATGTTATTTTCTTACATGCCAAAGAAAGAATGTGTGAGTTTATCTTCTGTCAATTATGCGCAAGAATAATTATATTGACTGAAGCATGGAAGATTAAAAAATGTAATGACAGTTTATAATAAGACGATAGAAGCAGCTGTCGTCGTATTCTGTGGGCAGAATATCAAACCGATGAACTTTGACAATATGTTTCTCAATTGTATATATTGCTGAATAGATTGAAGGTTTTTGTTATCGACGAAATCTCTACCAAAAAAGTTCAGATGCCGCCAAACTGGGAAAGTCATTTTATGATCACCCTGTACTATGACTGGATTCACATGGGTCATTGATTGTATGATTTGATGACTACATGTCTGAGTGTTTTTGTACACTCTACTTCTTTATTGAATTTGTGGGTTCAACTCTCTCCGCAGGTTTTTTCGGTCCCCTAAAAGTGGTTGTGGTTGCGTGCTTGTGTAGTATGAATGGAGGTAAGCCTCTCCGACATAGAGTACCAGATCTAGTTATTGGCTAGTAGGGAGTGTTCTTACTATAAATGTATCATCAGTATTTCCCTTGTTCCAGAAATTAAAATAGAATTTAAAGTAAGTATATTCCATTCAAAATACTGAAAATGGGACGTAAGAATATTTGAAATATAAGGAGCCCAATATATATATATTTTTTATTGAGAAAATCTTAACGAGCTGAAATTTAAAGACAAATAACTAATAATTTTGCATTTAAATAAAAAGTTACTCTCAGGCCACTGAAAATGTTCGTAAAATACAATCCATTATGCTCCTGATCGGAAATTTACTGTGCTTGAACTGAGACATTTTTTGATGAAGCATCCAACTATATTATCTGAAGCATTGTTTAATTATTTGGAAAAACCTGTTTAGATATGTCAAGGCTGTGGCCTAGCATCAGAGTTCTGAGGCTATTTTTATCCAACCTCTTGACTGACCAATAGATTTTGAATGAGACCCTTTGGAATAGTCTCCTTCTTCGTCCAATTTTAATTCTCTTTCTTTTAGTTCATTGTTTACGAAAAGAAATAAAAACAGAGTTGAAAAACAAGTGACAGCATGGAAATCTGTTCCACAAACAATGTTGCAAATTTAGAGAGAAGAATGTGTTTCATTGGTACTTTTCAATATTTCAGAAAAGGAAGTCATTAGGAAAAATATTTCTGAATTTTCAGCCATTGAACTAATTGACAATAGAGTCATTAACATCTTGAAAAAAACCATACATCGCAATGAACATTTAAACCATTTTAATGACCTTGGGTACTTTTTAAATTTTTAAAGTACATTTGGCTTTATTGAAAAACTCAATAAGATATACATAAATCTGAAAAGAAACAAACTGAATGACTTCATAACGTTAAATGTTTCAACAAGTCATAAAAATCATACCCAAAGATATAAAACTTGAAAGTAACAAAATATTAAAAAGACATCTTTAAAAAAAATATATTTTTTGAAGTAATTCCAATATAAAATTCCCTTGAAGGAAATAATATGGAAATTAAATGATTCTTATAATATTTGAAAAGACTTTGTACTGAAAATAGTATAAATATATTTTTTAAAACTACATATGTAAAGGAGATATGATTCGTTCAAAGACATCTAGATAAGAATTCGATCGAAATAAAAATGAAGAAGACTTTCAATGAGAAGCTTATTTGGGGAGACATATTTATTTATCTTCTTAAAACTTGGAAGGATCTTATTTTGAAGAGTCTAATCTTTTTAGAATTGAAAGCTGTAAAAGAGAGTTAAGAGAGAAAGCTGTCTTAGAGAGTTTGAAAACTTTCACATTTCATTAATGTCAATAGTAGCTCTCGACTTTTTCCCTTCCCTTTGAGTATTTGAAAGAAAGACAATTTTATTTTTTGTATATAGCTTTTAAAGCATTTAAAAGATCGAAAATCCTGCACGAAACGTTTGATCCTTTAAATGCATCAAAGATGCTCGAATTCCTACTTAGACAACAAAGTTGTAAAGTTTCATTTGCTTATTGGATTTTATGGCCCACGGAGATCACTGGAAAAAAATGAAATGATTTTTAAAAGAAATAGTGATTATGGTAGCAGGGAATGTTAGTAGGAAATCCTTCTTGATAGAAATCCTTCTACCATCACTTCTTATAGAATTGCGCCTAATGAAATAATTCATTAATGCACTCAAGAAAGTTTGTGATTACATTTATTAAAAATTTATTTTGCTGAGCAATAAAAAACTATAATTAAATATTTTCGATGATCCACACATTTGTAAAATCTTTAAAAATTCAAAATTTTCAGTATTTCTGACTATTTTTGAGTTTCCTGATTGGTCATGTTTCATTTTAGTAATTAGATATTTTTTTCATAACTACAAAGCAGAAGAAAGGGTGCATAGCATTTAAAATTTTTTTAGAAAAATGAGTGCTAGTATGGGCACAAAGAATTTTTAAATGCAAAATTTCCTGTCAATCTGTTGATCATTTTAGTGTTATAAAAGGAGATAAATGACACTAGAATATGGAAAAGCAATGAAAAAAATCCCAAGAAAAGTGGGATGCATGGAGTCTCCTTTCACGAACTTTTCATTACTCGTGAAACGAAATCCTATAAGACACGCTCATTCCATAAATAAATGGAACAACTCATTTATGCAATATTATCAAACATTTTTAGAATACCATTACTATTTAAATAACCCCTACTACTATTGATTTATTGATTCTGTAACAATTGCTTGAAACATATTTTCTATTTTTAATTATTATTGTTTTCAATTTTATTCTTTAAATGATATTTTATGCAGATTTTATGAGTTGATGTATTGTGCTAATTTAATTTCATTATTTATATTTGAGATAATTTCATTGCGATGAGTACTTTATATATAATATTACTGGAATGTCATTTTCACTTTATCTCGAAAACTGCAATCCATTTTACAGATCACTTCTGGATGCGGAATATCACCACTAAATTACTTTAAAATCAATGAAATATCATTGACAATAAATTCAGAGTTGAGTTATATAATGAATCTTCACTTTGGATCGTTCTTCATTGTCATTCAAAATAAACATGCTTGTAGAAAAATCAGCTACAGATGATGGTGGCTGCGGCATAGTACAATTTTTTTCACTTCCCAATCGTCATCAGGGAATTGGATGGAGCAAAATCTGGGAAGTACGAAGGATACGTTAGAACGTCAAAATCCAATTGCTTCAGCTTTTTCCTACAGCCAATGTAACTTGCTTTTTTTATTGTCGTGATGAGAAACTCCTCATCAGTTTACTCATTCGAATCGGAGTTTCATTTAATTATTTGCTATGGCTGCTTTAACATATCAAGTTGACAACAGTATTCGGCAGAATTGATTTTTCCCTTGGAGGAAGGAGTTCTTATTATACTATACTTATGGCATGTTTTTTATGAGGCCCGTGTCTGTCGTTCATGTGTGACCGCTGCGTCTTTCATCTTTCAAGTCAAAAGTGCTAGCTCAAAATCTCTTAAATTAATTGTAGAGGCCATAATAGTTGTATACCTATTACACTCGCCTTTTTTTAAAGCAATAAAACATAGCATGTCACAAATGCTATCATTGGTTATTCATATTGAGCCACGTAGAAAAGAATTTTAAAAGAGACTGTCTCCAACGAAACATACTCTAAAACTGATCTGGGATTCTTTCATTCTGATCGATAAAGAATACTTATAGGACTTTTTCGACGACTGTGTTTTCTTCAATGATGACGAATATTTCAAAAAATAATGCAGATATTAATCCATAATTTACCATTTATTTATTTCTATGTCATATATTCAAATATTTGCTCAAATTAAAAATATTTTTTTTGAAATAAACATTTTTAAAAAATGTCCTCCTTATAGTTAAGCTATCATTACGTTTTAAGTATATTGTGACGGATTTTTAATTAAACTGGAAATACAAGTGTAAAAATTTCCATACAATCTCCCTCCCGAACTCTATTCTGAAAGGTAACTTAAGCCAATAAAACTGCTGTTTTTTCATATATTCTGTTTTTCATGATCATTCGATTGGACGGTATTTTCAGATCATGTAATGAACTTTCTAAAATGAAATTTATATTAAAATATACAAAACGCAAGGATTAAAAATATTGTAACTTTTGAGAAGCATTCAGTTTTTGTAGAATACGAAATTGCCGATGATAAATATGATTAAAACATTCCACATTTATACATGCATCAAATTCTTATCATGCTTCGGTTCCAAATGTATTCCCGAATTCAATGGATGCGACATTGAATTGCAATTATATTCAAGCAAACAGGATTAAGCTGTCTTCGAAAATGAATAAGCACTCCATCAGTAACGGTTTCCTGACTTGTAGAAAATGACGTAGTAACTAAGTTTATAGAATTGCGTCATAGCAAAACTATGACATAAATGGAAAATCCTTAGAATGCTAACGGATGGGATCATGTGCTAGGAACACAGAATTTTTTTGGCACCTTCAAAGAATTATGATAGATTTTTATTTCTTTCCTTTCGTGAAAGAATCAGGAAAGATGCGTAGCTAAATGACGTGTCAACGGACGAGACATGCATAATGTTTCTTCTCTCCTGTTACAAAATTCATTGAAAAGCGTCATAGTAAAGTCATGATACGAATAAAAATTCTTAACATGACACGTTGTGGTTTGGGTAAGCAATTACTTTCGGTGCCTTCAAATAATGATGACGATTTTTATTTATTTCGTTTAATAAACGAACTGAAAGAAATGTCTAAGAAAGTTAAGCATATTTAGGGTTGTCTTGCAGAGTCGTAGGGTCAGGCGATTCTTCATTCATTTCGTGAAAAAAATAGAATATGATGGTAAAATATCTTTGACCAGATTCTATAAAATAGTAAAATTGGAATAAATCACAGTACTGTAGATTAAGAAATTATAAATTTCATTCAATTTATTCTTTCGTGATTTCATGCAAACACAATGGAAACTATTATTATAGTAAAAGAAATTGATCAATATCGAATAGATGTTTTCTGGAGAACAAGTAGTAATCTTTCGTCTCATGAATTAATTCATTTCCATAGCCAGAGGATGTATTTTCTTAGAACAATTTCTTATCAAAGGAGTTTATGGAATAATTTAATATTTGGGTCAATATCTTGCAATTCAACTAAAAGTTGAACTTATATATCACTTACAGCGTTTATGTTGCAGAATCTCACGGGGAAAATAAAAATACAAATTATATATTTTTTAATGTTGTCATTCAGATTTATATTCCATACCTGTTAACTTAAACATTTAAATATAAAGTCTTTGCCTAACAACACTTTTAAATTATTATATGAAATATATCTACTTCAAGAAGGAAAACATTTTCTCAAGTTACTCCATTTTTTTTTCAATTTCATACAAGCAATCTGTTTTGTAATATTTTTAAACACTCGACGATTCTCTTTATTTAGAAAAGAAAGATATATTCCCTAAGCTGTCGTCATTAATCCATTTTGCTAATTTAGTCCAAAGATAATTTATTTTTCCGGCGATATTCGTTGTTCACTAATTTCAAAATTACAATAGCGTCGATTTTTTCCATTAATATAAAAGTGTTCTGTGTGAAACCAGCATTAGAACTAAAATTTAAAAGAATCAAGAAATAACTGTGTTTTATATCAGAAAATAATTTAGCCAGTTTGGAATCCAAGATGGCCATTTAATTATGTTATATTTTAGAATTCGACAATTTTATATGCTTAACTATTACATACCATTGCACTTATACATTTATAAGCTCATGCATAGACGAATTATCTCAAATCTTGTATGAACATCTATAATGATCTGACAAAACATTCTGAAAACTGAAGATGTCATCTTGCAAACTAGATATAAGCAATTAAGAACTTAACTTTCAACTTTTTTAAATTTAGGATCTTAAAATGTTCTCTTCTTTATTGTTTTAATTTCTGTTTCATAAAAAATATCTGCAATAATCTTCAAACTGTCTTACTCATCTAACATATTTTATTAATAACATCTTTAATTATCCAATATAGAGACGAACTTTTGCTTGCATTTCCAATCTAAATGCAATTTCCATCAGAAATGCATTCTAAAATGCAAGTACAGAGAATACTGCTTATATCTTTCTATATACCGATTTTTCTCATGATCCGATTTGCCATCTTTTGATGAAGATGGAAACGATTAAGATCTTGTAAAACTAAACATTAAATGACATCATTTATAAAACGGTGTGTAGATTATCTAAGAAAATGTGCAAATAGTTCGGAAAATCTAATAAAAGAAATTTGAGTAATTGTAAGGCAACTGCAAATAAGGAATTAAAATATGTAGTAGTTTTCTAAAAATCGTATGTTATATTACCTTTTGTATTATAAACTCAGATTTTTTTTAGATTCACTTTCTAGTTACACCCTCTATATAAAAGTTTGAACGGGGTTAACTATAGTCTTATGTAATTTTCAAACAAAGAATTGAAATCTGTCATTAAATTCTTCAAATGAATCAAAGTAATTCTTACGTTAAATAAGAGAATTGCTGTTTTATCTTTGCTATTGGAATAAAAAAAATATCAATATATGCTCTCATATGCTTAAATGTTTTCTCTGCTTAAATATACTTATAAAAATAAAAGGCAACGAAGTACTTGTAGTTGCAAACATCACAAAAGCGGAGAGAAATATAAAACATGAAATAAGTGTAGAAAGAAAAGTTAAAGGAATAGTAAATGCAGAAATAAATAACAAAAAGCTAATATTTTCTCAGCAAGATTAAAAATTTTATTGCAGATTTCTTCTTATTTATTTGAATGTCTTAAAATGTTTAGTGAAAGTAGTTATTTTCGACTTTTAAATCAGAATTCATTTACCATAAAACGAAAAAAGAAATGTAATATATATATATAGAAGAAAAAAGAAGTTAATAGGAAAAAAAGTATCAAAAACCAAAAAAGTATCAAAAAGTATTAAACCAAATAAAATAAGAATCCGGCCTGAAGACTTTCTCAAGCGTCACCCTCAGGCAGGGATTCAGAAAAAGGGATTTTTTCTGTAAGGAAAAGAGACAAAAAAGCCCAACTATTGATTCCTCGTGACCCAGAAATCCCCTGAAATTAGACCTCAGAGATATACCATTTTAACAAAAAAGAAAAGAAAACAATAAATTAGAAGAATACAACCACTAATAAACAAAAATACAATAACATAAAATAACCATATAAGAACACTCAAGCTATATATATAT